>CM056504.1:3688193-4265017 GCA_029783415.1 Anisodus acutangulus
TCTTTACTTTAAACCTGTAATTTTGAGTTATAATTTTATTATGATATTACCTACCTTATGATTTTTCTTAATTATTTTAAACATTCAAGAAATGAACTTTTAATTTACTTAATTTTTAAAAATAATCTCACAATATAAATCAGATAACCCTACATTAACATACCCCTCTTGGTTCACTCTTTGAATATCAAATTATTAGTTTCATTCTTCCTTTATTCTACTGTACTTTGTATAAGTTCGTTACTTTATAAAACTATTTAGTTTTATGTTCTACTTTGTTGGAATGAATGCAAATAATTAATGACAATTCATTTTAAATAGATTTTGTCTTCTACTGTTTTATTCTCTTTCTTTTAAACTAGTAAAATTCTCCGCGCTTCGTGCGGTTATAAGAAACATTAATAAATTTTAGAAATAATACTTTTATATATTTAATTGGGATAAAAATATATATATATATTCTTACATAAGTAATTCTATAAGTTAATCAAGTCACGAATATGAGTATTTTAAACGACTTCCAATTTTCATAGATGCAATGATCCATAATTTAAACAGGCACATGTCACAAGCTGTAATGTTCCAATTCTTAATCAATTAGCTTTTAAATTTCTTACAAATGAAAAGAAGTTTGAGTAATTCTAATAAAATTGGTAATTACAAGTATAATTCCTTATAGGTTCGGGTATGCTATGGAACAATAAAAACAAACTAGAAATAAACTAACTTGAATGCCAATTCAGTTTTCGAATGTCGGCGATAATGTTGTCCGACACCAGTGACAACACTTTAGTAAAAACAGAAAACTTTAAAGAGCAATGCATCGGAAATTTAATGAACACAAAGGTTTAATATTTACATAGGTTATATATATTATATAACCTATGACGGTCAGTGACCGAAAGTATTGTATACATTTATTATATACAAAAATTACAAATTCCTTTCTTTCTAATTTTACAAGATGAAATGGAAAGGAATTAAACGTTGAAGTCGCAGATGACTTCTGCCTGAAAAATCTACCTCAATAGACATAGACAACTTCTCATTACAATTGCTCAATACAAAGCTAATCTAGAATCTAAACTGCAATTGTAATGTTGGACAGAATGTTGTCGACACGCTCAGGCAACACTTGTAATCCAATTTTCTGAGATGAATTCTCGAGAGCTCTCTTGATATTTTTGCAATCTGTTTCTGGATATCGATTCACTCTTGTATCCTCTCTATGTATAGTAGAGAGTCTTCCTTGAAAAGTTCATCGATTGGTTGAGTAGGTTGAGGGAAAGGTGAGCAGCTAATGTGTTTGTTGGAGAAGATCATGGAGTCGAAATCTCAACAACTTTGACTTGTTCTTCACTCGACTTCTTCCCCAAGCTTTGACTCTTTCTCCCACGTTTTACACGACTCCTAATTCACATGCCTAAGTCATTTTTACCATTCAGTAAAACTATTACTGCTTAACGTAGAGTAAGGCAAAACTGTTATGAAAAATGTTGGTGTGAATGTTGTGAAATTTGTCCCAACATTTTGACAATCAACAACAGTACTTCAGGGTAGAGGTAAGCCGAAGAAGTATTGGGGAGAGGTGATTAGACGGGATATGGCGCATGTGCAACTTACTGAGGACATGACCTTAGATAGGGGGTTGTGGAGGACACGGATTAGGGTAAAAGGGTAGTAGGTAGTCGAGCGTAGTCCTACATACGCTTACAAAATAATAGTTGTAGTGTTATTACTGTAGGCCCGATTAGCCTATCACACTTATAGGCGCAATATTGCTTTATAGTCCCTTGTAGTTTGATTTCTGATGCTATGTGTTCCCTAGTGTACTTTGTTGATATTATTTATCTAAGTTAGTTACTGCTTCCTTCTGTTAGAATGAAGCTACCATGGCGTATTTGATTTTGTTATCAACATGTTCATATTGCTTTATTTTCTTGTCTGGGTCTGACTGTTCTCTTGCGTTGTTTTGCTTGCTTTACTTGTGATTATGCTTTGTCTTGAGTCGAGGGTCTCCTGGAAACAGCCACACTACCTATGAAGATAGAGGTAAGGTCTATGTACACTTTACCCTCATCAGACCCCACATTGTGGGATTTTACTAGGTATGTTGTTGTTGTATTTAGAAAAATCATTCTAAAAAATAGGTAAAACAATCATCTTTAACTAAATTATCATATATTTGGCGAAGTCTTCCTGAGGTAAAAATTCTGCAAGAAAACTTGTTAACGAAGAACTCTCACACATAGAGAACCCTATCAAGCACCCCCAACTTAGATTTAGTGTACGCGTCTTGCACGTGTATGCGGACATATATTAATAAAATATTATATAATTTTGTAGAACTTTATGTAGCCAAAATTATGGCTACAAAGTGTCTAATTTTTTAAATTGAAACATGAAAAAATAGAGGTATTAGTGACAAAATTGATCATGCAATCAACGGATGTGAAATAATCAATTACGTTACTGACCCGTTGTGACGTCAGGGATTAGTCACAGTTTTCACTAAATCATCTCTTTTCATAGAAAAAAATCAAAACTTTATGTAGCCAAAATTATGGCTACAAAGTGTCTAATTTTTAAAATTGAAACATGAAAAAATAGATGTATTATATGCAATTAATGAATGTGGAATAATCAATTACATTACTCACCGGTCAGTTGTGACATCAGGGACTAGTCGTAACTTTTAATAAATCATCACTTGTCATAGAAAAAAATCAATCGTCACTGAGTTGACGAATTATACCGAGGAATGCACTGCAGCATAAACAAAAATCATGTTATTAGAGATTGAAACATGAAAAAATAGATGTATTAGATGTAATTAACGTATGTATAATAATCAATTATGTTACTCATCGGTCTGTTGTGACGTCAGGGATTAATCACAATTTTTAATAAATTATCACTTGTCATAAAAAAAATTCAATTTTCACAGAATTGACAAATTATATCGAGGAATGCACTGCAACATAAGCAAAAATCATGTTATTAGAGGACCAATAAATTTAGATAAACATACATCCATAAAATATTGGAAGAAAAAATGAATTATTTGAGATGTAAAAAAGAAGTAAAAGCTCGTTAGCATATCTATGCAATCACAAGAAAATACAGCAAATCACAAGTAAAACCACGAACAACTTCAGATATTAAAGAAAAGGAAGTAATAACTAAATAATACATACATATTCTTAACTTAAATGAATTTTGAAGGGTTTTAACAAAAAGACTCCTAAACCTAAAAGGAACTCAAAGTGGGAAATTAATTTATTCAACGCTAATTTCTGTTTTTAATAGTGAATTAATGAATAAAATAAAGAGAAGATCTTTGTAGAATATATATATATATATAGAGAGAGAGAGTATGTAGGGAAAAAGTTGAATCAAACATTTCTAACATCCTTCGTGCTTTTAATATAATATAGATTAGCTCTAGACGCAACCATAAAACAGTTCTTTAAATAATTAGTCGGAATCTTATGACATTTGGTGATTTGATGAAATGTAAAGATATTTTGTGTTTGAAGTAATATAAATTGTTCTATTTTAGAATATTATGGTTGTTGTATTTTTATCTAAAACTTTTAATTTAGATTTGTACAAAATAACATGTTAAATTGCTTTACAATATCTCAAAATGTGCTTATGTGATGCTTTAAATTGATGAGAGCATTCACTATAATTTAACTAAATTACTTCATAAATGGAACTTTATAAGTTATTGCACAATTGCAGTTTGGAATAAAATTGGACCAAATATATCTTTAGTATATGCATGTAGGTCCAGATATGCCCTTATTAGTCTTCTAATTAGTTTTGGTTAAGTTCCGTGTGAAATAAAGGTATTTTTTGCACAATCAAATAATTGCAGGGGAAGGATTAGGCCAAACAATTAACGAAAGACATTATATTGTAAATTTCACATACTTTGCGGGGCATTTTTGACACTTTTTGGATAATTAAATGTTTTAATTTGTGTAAATTTTCTGGAAAATAACTAGTATTGGGCCCTATTTAACGAAGGATCTTGGCCCAAAAAACAAATGGAGCCTACAGTAGCCCATCTGAAAGTAAGGGTCTCAGCCCAAATATAAGTTAAGCTAAACTTTCTTCCTTAAATTCAAACTCTCTGTATCAGCTGAAATCGCGCGAATGAGCTATATATTGTATCAACGCTTATAGCTACATTTCGTAAATACATTAGCTATATTCATAATTTCTTAAAACTATAGCTACGTTTTGTAATACAGTAGAATATTTGCCGCGTCTCATAATGTTTTCAAAAAAAGAAAACACAAGTATTGGGGCCCATTTGGACGTGAGGACTTTGGCCCGAATCGAATTGCATGTACTTCTATCCACTCTTTAATTTTTAGTGAATTTGCATCATATTTATGTATTTGTTTATAATTTTATTAAATAAATCCCTTATATCATTGCTACCTTGTGATTTTTTCCGATTTAATATATATTTTTATTTGCTTCTGTTAAACAAGAGCAATATACATGTGATATACACTAAATATACAGAAGTATATATCACAGGTATACAAAAGCAGTGGACCAACAAAGCAGTGGGCAGTGGCCAGTAGGCCCAATTCAGAAGCCCATCACGGGCAGTGGTTCTTGAAGGCAGTGGTGTATATATGGAATGTATATTGTTGATATATTGTAGTGTAAAGGTTACCTTAATTAGTTTTGTACACTTACCATAATTGTATAGTTATAATTATGGTAGAATAAGGTTTTAGAAATAGAATAGGAATAAGATTCTCCTATTATGGAAATATGTAACTTGTATATATAGTCTTTCAATTAATGAAAATAATCAAGGGGATTATTTCTTTCATGGTATCAAGAGACTAGGTCTAAATAAAAGTTTTTCTCTCAACTTTTGTCCTCTCTTTGATTTTTCGGCCGAGACACCCCCCCTCGGGTTTCTCTTCCAAAATTCGTCTTCCGCTCTAAAAAACACCTCTCTTAAATTTCCTTTCCTTCTTTGTTCTTTCAATATGTCTAAGAACAATTATCATCCTGCCCTCATGGTTTCCAACATCAAGAACTGTATCCCTATTGTCCTTGAGATGGAAAACGTCCAATATGCGACGTGGGCGGAGTTGTTTAAAATTCACGCTATCTCCTATCAAGTTATTCATCACATCATTCCTCCCGCTAGACCTCTTCCTGCGGAGGATCCTGAGTTATGGATTACTCTTGATGCTACCGTTCTCCGGTGGATCTACGCCACTATTTCAGTGGACCTTCTACAGACGATTATTGAGCCGGATACCACGGCTATGGCTGCATGGAATAGATTGCGTGACATATTCCAAGACAACCAACATTCACGTGTCGTCACACTCGAGCAGGAATTCTCTCTAGTTCGAATGGACGAATTTTCAAACGTTTCTGCATATTGCAAGAAACTCAAGGAGTTGGCAGATCAACTCCGTAATGTTGGCGCATCGATAACTAATAATCGTCTCGTTCTACAGTTGGTTGCCGGTCTTTCGGAGGCCAATAATGGTATTAGAACTCTCCTTCGCCAAAGCAACCCTCTTCCCGACTTCTATCAAGCCCGCTCCATGCTTACTTTGGAAAAAGTCGGTTTGGCTAAAAAGGCGGCTACCGGAGCAAGCCCCGTCGTCATGGTGGCGTCATCTCCTAGTTCTTCAGGTTTTGTTAATAATTCGGGCCAAAACCATAATCATGGTGGCAGCAAGAATAATCGCAAGAATAATAACAAAAACCGCGGGGGAAAACGCGGCGGTTCCGATGGCGGTTTTGGTGGTCAGCAAACAGGCGGTGGACCCCATCCAGGGAACAGTGGCCCACCACCCCCTGGTCCCAGCAGTGGGGCCCATGGCAGTGGGGCTGGGACAGTGGGCCGTGGGCCAGCAGCCCTTCTACTTAGGCATCAACTTCCAGCGGCCATTGGGTTGGCCAACAGTTCAGGCCCAACACCCAGCAGTGGCGGCCCACTGGCCAGTGGCCCAACAGCAGCTACGGCCCAGCTCCTTTACGAACAGGAATTCTTAGGCCCCGACCTCCGCAAGCCCATCATGCAGCAGGCCCCACTCAAACAGATATCGAGGCCGCGATGCACACGTTAGGGTTAACTCAATCGGACCCAAATTGGTATATGAACACCGGTGCCACGACTCATATGACTTCCGAATCAGGTACTCTCTCATCTTATTCTAATTTAAGCACCCCTAGGGGGATAATTATTGGCAATGGCAGTTCTATTCCAATTCTAGGGTATGGTCAGAAAACGTTGTCTTCCCCCAATTCACCCCTTCTCTTGAAAAATACTTTACATGCTCCTAAATTGATAAAAAATTTAGTGTCTGTCCGAAAGTTCACAACTGACAATTCGGTTTCCGTTGAATTTGATCCTTTTGGTTTCTCTGTGAAGGATTTCAAGACGGGGAGCCATCTCATGAGGTGTGATAGTAGGGGGGATTTGTATCCTATCATGTCCGGTTTCAGTCCATCGAGTCAAGCCTTGCCGTCAGTTTTTGCAGCCATCTCTCCTTCCGTGTGGCATGCTCGCCTGGGTCATCCGGGATCTTCTAATTTATCAGTTTTAGATAAAAACAGCTTTATTTCTTGTAAAGTGCAGTCGTACTCCAATTTATCGATCTTGTTCATTAGGAAAAATTGTTAAGTTGCCATTTGTAGACTCCAAGTCTCATACTTCTATGCCATTTGACATTATTCATAGCTACTTATGGACATCTCATGTTCTTAGTTCAATGGGTCATCGATATTATGTTCTCTTTTTAGATGATTATTCTAGATTTTTGTGGACGTTTCCAATTGCGAACAAATCACAAGTGTTTTCCGTCTTCATCAAATTTAGAGCGTTCATTCGTACTCAATTCGAAAGAGAAATAAAAAATATTCAATGTGATAATGGGAAAGAGTATGACAATAGGGAGTTTAGGGAATTCTGTGCTAATAATGGGATCAATTTTTGATTTTCGTGTCCTCATACATCTTCACAAAATGGAAAGGCCGAACGCAAAATTCGTTCCATA
Source organism: Anisodus acutangulus (assembly GCA_029783415.1). Classification (NCBI taxonomy): domain Eukaryota; kingdom Viridiplantae; phylum Streptophyta; class Magnoliopsida; order Solanales; family Solanaceae; genus Anisodus; species Anisodus acutangulus. The sequence goes on from CM056504.1 coordinate 3,695,249, forward strand.
AATAACATTGTCCGAATTCTCTTAATTCATGCCTTCATACCTCCATACTTTTGGCATCATGCTCTACAAATGGCCACATATCTTCTTAACATAATTCCTTCTAATGGTCTGACATATTCTTTCTCCCTCCAAATACTGTATAATAAGAACCCTCCTTATTCTCATCTTCGGATTTTTGGGTGCTTGTGTTTTCCGTTATTTCCATACACCACAATTAATAAACTTCAGGCTCGGTCTACCCCGTGTGTATTTTTGGATTATCCGTCTAATCATCGTGGTTATAAATGCTTTGATTTATCCTCCAATAAAATCATAATTAATCGCCACATCAGTTTTTATGAATCCCAATTTCCTTTTGCAAAAGTTCACACTCCCGAGCCTCGGTCATATAATTTTTTGGATGAACAAATATCCCCGTATATTATTCGGCATTTTTGGACATCTCACGCACCCAAAATCCTCCAGCGGGCCCACTGCTCGCTGGACCCACTGTGTCGTCCCCAATTCCAGTTTCTGGATCAGTCCCAGCAATTGGGCCAGTCCAGCCCAATTATGGAACTGGTCTAGACGACGTCCTAGTTTACCGATTTGGGCCAGCAGGCCCACTGCCTGCTGGCCCGTCCGTCCCGAGCCCAGCAAATTCCCAAAATTCACTCAATTCTTCCACGAGTCATAGACCGGTCACTCGTAGTCAGCGGGGTATTTTTACACCTAAAAGACATTTTAATTTACATTCTGATGTCTCTAAATTCCCATTGCCCCGCAATCATGTGTCCGCACTAAATGACCCTAAATTGGAAAATTGCTATGACTGATGAATATAATGCTCTTATTGATAATAAGACGTGGGAGTTGGTGCCCCGTCCATATGGTATTAATGTTATCAGGTCTATGTAGATTTTTGCTCATAAGGAGAATTCCGATGGGTCATTTGCTCGACATAAGGCGCGACTTGTTGGTGATGGTAAGACTCAGCAGGTTGGGATAGATTGTGGTAAGACGTTTAGTCCGGTGGTCAAACCGGCTACCATTCGCACTGTGCTTAACTTGGCTCTTTCAAAGACTTGGCCAATTCATCAGTTGGATGTCAAGAATGCTTTCCTACATGGTGATCTCAAGGAAATAGTCTATATGCATCAGCCGTTGGGTTTCAAGGATCCAAACCATCCACATCATGTATGTTTGTTGAAGAAGTCCTTATATGGGCTTAAGCAGTCTCCAAGGGCCTGGTACACGAGGTTTGTTGACTTTGTTTCAACTATTTGGTTCACTCACAGCAGATTAGATAATTCCTTGTTCATCTACCGCTGTGGTTCGTCCTTGGCCTACATTCTGTTGTATCTGGATGATATTATCTTGACTGCCTCTTCAGATGCTTTGTGCCAGTCTATCATGACCATGTTCAGTTCTGAGTTTGCTATGAAAGACTTAAGGCCTTTGAGTTATTTTTTAGGGATTGCAGTCAAGCGTCATTCAGGTGGCTTATTTTTGTCTCAACGAAAGTATGCTGCTGAGATCATAGAGAGGGCTGGGATGTCATCCTGTAAGTCCACTTCCACGCCAGTTGATGCAAACCCCAAGCTGAGTGCCGCAGCAGGTGCACCATACGAGGACCCGACCCGCTATCGCAGTCTTGCAGGGGCCTCCAGTATCTTACCTTTATCAGACCGAATATTACGTATACGGTTCAGCAGGTGTGTTTATTCATGCATGATCCCAAAGTTGACCACATGAATGCAATCAAACGCATCATTCGGTATATTCAGGGGACACTGGATTATGGTTTGCACTTGTATTCCTCATCTACATCCACACTTGTCTCCTACACGGATGCTGATTGGGGTGGTTGTCCCGATACCAGACGGTCGACTTCTGGCTACTGTATGTTCCTTGGCAACAACTTGGTCTCATGGTCGGCAAAGCGTCAGACAACTCTATCACGCTCAAGTGCAGAGACAGAATATCGAGGGGTAGTGAATATGGTCTCTGAATCATGTTGGTTACGTAATTTGCTTTTGGAGCTTCATTGTCCCATTCAGAAGGCAAGCTTGGTATATTGCGATAACATTAGTGCCATCTACCTTTCAGGTAACCCGGTTCAACATCAACGCACCAAGCATATCGAAATGGACATTCACTTTGTCCGTGAAAAGGTTTCTAAAGGTCAAGTTCGCGTATGTCATGTCCCGTCTCGTTATCAAATTGCAGACATTTTTACAAAGGGTCTACCCGCGGTACTTTTTGAAGATTTTAGAGACAGTCTCAGCGTTCGAAGACCGCCCGCTATAACTGCGGGTGTGTGTTAAACAAAAGCAATATACCTGTGATATACACTAAATATACAGAAGTATATATCACATGTATACAAAAGCAGTGGCCCAACAGCAGTGGCCAATAGGCCCAATTCGGAAGCCCATCACGGGAAGTGGTTCTTGAAGGCAGTGGTGTATATATGGAATGTATATTGTTGATATATTGTAATGTAAAGGTTACCTTAATTAGTCTTGTACACTTACCATAATTGTATAGTAAGAATTATGGTAGAATAAGGTTTTAGAAATATAATAGGAATAGGATTCTCCTATTATGGAAATATGTAACTTGTATATATAGTCTTTCAATTAATGAAAATAATCAAGGGGATTATTTCTTTCAGCTTCCCATGTGATAGTAGCTCAAATTTGTGATGGTAGTGCGGTGGATTATACCTATAGATTGTGTCAAAATTAATAGCCCATAAATATTTAGTAGTAATAGCTTTTGTGTCAAAATTATTGATTTTTAGAGGTAAAATTGTGTATTTATATTGTTTGCCTTAGTTGCATATCTTTTCTTTAACTAAATTTAGTTGAAATACACACACTCATGGCCCGGTGGTCAATAAAGTGGTTGAGCACCATGAGGTTTCAGGTTCAATTCTTAGCGGATATAAAAAATACTAGGTGATTTCTTCCCATTTGTTCTAGCCTTGGTTTGGTGGTAAGAGTTACCTGGTACATGTTATATTGGTGGGAGATTAGTCGAGGTGCGCGCAAGATGGTCCAAACACCACGGTTATCGGAAAAAAATTGTTAGATGTATTCTAGAAAATCAGCGATTGTCTAATAGGAGGATGGAGTTTTGAGTTTGACGATGAATATTGTAATTGTAAAATTACCATGTGAAAGCTAGTACTAGCACCACCATAATTAAAGTTTAAAGAAAAGAGATGTTTATCCTCACCCTCAAGTACCCGTTGAAGTTAGAATAGTTTCAAAATAATGTGTTACTTCTCTTTTAAAAATACTCTCATCTTTTAGCGCCACACTCAAGAACCTGTTGAATTTAGAAAAGTTTCAAAATAATGCTTAGTTTGCTTAAAAAATCATCTGTGTCTTAAGACAAGACATACAAAATATACGGCGAATATTCTGAGAATATTCGCTAATAAGAACAGTTAACACAAAAGGGTATGATCATCTTCCTTAAAAAAAGGATATGGTTGTATCAACTATTGTCTCGTGCAGTTAAATACATTGTTATGAATCAATTGGTTATTAGGAAGATGATCGCAAGTTCGCAACTATGGAGATGAAAAATGTGAAATCATCTGGATTTTTAAAGTTAATAGCAATCTCAATGTGTGTTGTGCTTCTTTGAACTTTATCATTAAAGCCATGTGCTCAGATTATGCATTAAGTGTTGGAAATTAGCCTTTGGCGGGGAGATGCGTCCACCCATCTTTGATGAATTAAACACTAGTGTTCCGTATGTTGGAGACCTCATCTCTTTACACATGCATGATCTACGAAGTGAGTAGATGACCGTAGGGCCAAGAATCGTCTAATTTCGTTAAGAAATAAAGAGATATTGGTCCACGAAGTAAGGTGTTTGAGACATGGAAATGTGGTGTGGGACAAATCTACCACATCGGTGGGAATAGGAAGAATTGCTCTCTATATAAGTCTCTAATTGGTAAAGGGTTTGGGACCCCAAGGGGTATCCCATGTGTTTAAAGGAGGGAAGACCTAGATGTGCGTGGGTTCAAGGCTAAGCCCACACGCCTTGCCGCCCTCCCGCCCTCCGTCCGGATTCAGGTTCCGGTTGGGGTCACGGGCTCACGGAAAAGACACGAAAAAAGAAAACAGACCTGGAAACAGCAAAATAAACAGCTTGATGACCAAAATCGCTGGAAAAACAGTGAAGAAAAGTGGCTGAAAATCAGTCAAAAACAGTGACCAAACCCTCACGTATACACAAGATATACACTATAGAGACACACTATATACACAGAGACAAAAGAGTAGAGAGAAACTCTTCCTTCCTATTCCATATCTTCAGCAAGTCGAGTCATATTTGTTTTCTTCGCTAGGCTCAACCTATTGGCTTTGTAGTGTTGAGATTAAATTGTTGTTTTATCTTGAGAGACTATTGCCCGCTAACGTAAAAACATATATACGGGGCAATCTTGTCTTAAGGATAGAGGGCTATCCTCGACTCAACACACAACGTTATAACCATCCAAATTTAGTTGTTTCTTGATTTCAGGTTATCAAGATTCAAGACACAACAAACTTGCAGCAGTTCTCAACATTGGCTTTGCAAGGTGATCAAGATTCAAGACACAACACACATGCGGCAGTTTTGAAGATTGACCATTTATTCATCCTTTCGAACATTTGTAATAGTTATTACTTCCCGTACTGATCTATAAACTACCATAGAAATACCAATATTAAGTACTGTCACTCACGAAATTAGACTCTTTTTTCATTTTCATTTTGTATAGTATAGGTTTATGTTGTACTATCTTATGATTTGATCTTGAGACCACAAAAATAACATTACTTTCAATTTTCTATGACGACAATCAGCATCTCTCAATGTTGTATATGGATTGGGTGTTTCAAGAAAGAAATTTCTGGTATCACATATGCTATATAATCTAACAACTTATACGCCATTGCTGTTGAACTTGTCTTTCTTTTGTATTAGGTGTTTTTATTTGCAACAAAAACTATTCAGAAAGACAGTTTTGCTTCTCCAGAATAGTTTTATACTTTTATGTGCCTAGTTTAACTATTCGACTGGTCTTGTCCATGTATCATGTACTTATATTTTTAGAAACTGCTAACTAGCGTGCTGGAGAATGGGACCTCTTTAACTAAGGAAATCGAGAAAAGGTTCATGTTACAAAGATTATGTTGAGTTGTGGAGCCTAATTCATCGCCGACACGATGAAGACCTTACGCAGAGCGTGGAACGCTGATCGACCTAGTGGAGGGTATTTTGGAAATTTCGGGCTTGTATTATATTCGCCCTAGTTTTCGCTATAAATAGACTAGGGGCGCTATTTTCTTTCTGGGTCGAGCAAGACAAAAAAGTGAGCAAGAGAGAATTGTAAACTCAAATTCCCTATTCGATTATAGTGAAATCTGCAGTGGCAAATTGGATGTAGCTCTCGCATTTGAGAGTGAACCACTATAAATCTGTGTGTTCTTTGTACTTCGCTTATTTTACTGTTTTCTGATTATGTATGATTTGGGACTCAAATCCTGACAGATTCCAGATTGATATTCTTTACAATAATAGCATTTTTTGAATCTAGTAGGGCAAGTATGACTTTATCAGAAGAGGAGCTCTCAAGACTTTACAGAGTTCGCAAGACACTGATGGAAATGTTGGCCGACAGGGGCTACCTTGTTGGAGAGTTCGACATAAACATGTCAAAACATCAGTTCCTTCAGAAGTATGGTGAGAACATAAAGAGAGAAGACCTTGTAATTCAGAAAGCCAAGCGCAACAACAGTTCTGAGCAGGAACTATAATTAGGTGTTGTGACTTCTGCTATATATACATTAGAAGACAGAGATGCAACTGTAACAAATTCTATGTCTCAAAGCAAGGCTGTTTCTGTTGCTGGGGTTAGTTAAGTTAGTAATTTTATATAAGATTATTGTATCCTTGAAATAATGGATTCTTATTTCTTGTCCATACAAGAACATATTTGAGAAATAAGAATGTATTTGTAGATGCAGTCTTCACTCTATCAATCTACAAGACAATCTTGAAATGTCTATGCAAATCAACAAATTTGCACTAAATAAAACCACTTTTCTTATGGGTTTTGGAAAGTCACTTGGTAATTGAAATTGGTATAATTACACATCATAGTAATTACATAGTATTGTAATTACAAGGACCTATTTGTTTGTCATCACGTAATTACAGTGTAACTACAAGCGTACTGTTTGGTGTACAAGTATAATTACATGGTTAGTTTAATTTAAAAATAAAATTTAATTATTAAAAATGAAAATATTTGAAAAATATGTGTCTTTATAAATGATATTAAATTATGTATTTAACAACACATTATTTCTTGAAAATATATTAATTAATAATCAGTTATTTGTAACTAATATTATAAAAAATAATTGATATATATTTTTCAAATTAATAATAATTTAATTTTAATTAATTATAAAACTTGAAAGCAATTTCAAACTTTTTTGTGAGAACAACATGAATTGGATGTTTGAGAAAAAATTAATATTTATAAATATAATGCCACAACATTATTCAAATGTTTGACAAAAAGAATCTATGTAAGTGAAAAAATAAACAGCATGCAACGTGAAATAACAAGTCAATAGTACTGAAGCAATATAACCGAAACTCAAAATTCAAAAAAGAGTTTAACATAATACTCTTATGTCAAATTCCAATATTACATAAGAAAATTACAACGTAAGTTAAGTAAATGTAATTTAAAAGAAATGGAAAATATAAGTCTCTAACCTCATTCACAACGAAATTCTTCTTTAATATCATCACTCATTATATGTCAAGTTTGTTAATGACTAATTCTTTCTAATACTAAGAGGTGTAGTCTCAAAAATTAGAATAATAACATAGTCATGCTAAATGAATAAAATAAAAATAAAAAGAAATACGAGCAATTACATGGAATAACAAGAAGCAAAGGTTGGGAATGAGAAAAAAATGAAATAAATGATAAATAATGTAAATATATATATATATTTTAAAAATAAAATTAATTAAAAAGTAAAATTAAAAAGAAATTAAAATAATTAAAATAAAAGAAACTAAAATTAAAAAAGAAGAAACTAAAAATAACTATGTAATTACACCCAATTCTCACCCCCCTGAGAATTGGAGAGTGTAATTACACCCTCTCAATTACACTCAATTTCCACCTTACCAAATAATTTACTTAATCAAACAAATAGATCAAACTGTATAATTATACTCAATTCCAATTACCTGAATCGCTTTTCAAACAAGCCCTAAAAGGGATAATGATAAGCAAATACAGGGCTAGTTTTATATGCTTGTAGCATGAAAAACATTCTTAGTACCAAGAACATCAACCAGCCTAAAAGAAGAGGTTTTGTTCCCTACTAAATTGACCTCCCCGCCTCTAAATCAAATAAGAGTAAATGAAAGTACACATGAATACATTTTCTTTTTTACAACACGGTGTTGTCTGGACAAGTTTTCACGCACCTCAACCATTCTACCATGTAATTATTACCTCCATCAACACGGATACCAAATAACTTTGCCTACTAAGGTTAAGTATGACCAAAGCTTATGTAAATGAGAAAAAATAACCTAGTATTTTGTCCTACTGTGTGATCTGAGCATTGGTCTTCAAAATTTACACCAACTTCTTTAACCACTAGGACGTACCCAGAGCGCTCACATAAATACCAATCTCAGTTCGTTGAGTTTTTAAGACCCGTAGTATTCTTTAATTTCCAGGTGGAGATTTTCCAGAAAAGAAATGCAAAATATGAAGTTTCACAGCTTAGATGCAACAATTTTATGATCTAGCCAATTAAATGCACATTGCAGCACAGGAAAAAGAAAACTTCAACAAGAAAAACATCAGGTAGATACTCTCCAGAAGAAAAATAAGATGATCAAACACCTCTAAACAAGACCATAAGAGCAACCTGTAGTAAGTGGCGGAGATAGGAATCCATCAAAAGGGTTCATCACCTACTATATAAAAAAAAGGGCAGCCCGGTGCACTAAGCTCCCACTATGCGCAGGGTCCGAGGAAGGGCCGAACCAAAATAAAAAAAAATGGATCTTATATATACAGTGTGATTTTGAGGGGTTCGGACCCTGCAAGCTTCCCCAACATCAAAACATTTTATTGATAGTAAGTAACTCACCATCAACTATTCAACCAATTTCATTCCTTCTTGACACAAAATTTTATCATTTCCAAACCATGCAAATGAAGAAGCAGAAGTATTGCTTGGGGAAAAAAATGAAATACTCTGACAGTAAAAAGGGTTTAGTAACCTTCTAGCCACTAAAAACAAACCTAGACTCCACACTAATTGTGCTAAAACAGAAGAAAAGCTCAAAAGAATATGCTAGAGACTCACCACTAATTCACCTGCCCTATATATAAAATAAACATACTTCATTTAATCCTACTACTCCACAATCCTCTGCTTTCTCATCTCCAAAACTTTCCTATGAGAATTTGAATGTAAATCAGGTGAAAAAGTAGGACTATTCGCGGGGCGATACTCAGGCAACAACCTTCCAGACTTATACCGGACTCCACAAGCGTTGCATAGCATCTTAGGCCCTGTAGGACCTGCACGCCATTGTGGGGTCTTATCGACCCCACAATGTTGGCACCTCCTGCCAATGCTAGTAGCTCTTTTAGTAGAGTTCTTGAATTTCACTTGGTTTCTCCACACACATAAATGCTCTATTTGCAAATCAATAAAGGTGGTTCTTCGCCTTCTCTTGCTCCGTGCACGAATGGGGTAGTTAACGGGAACTTGTAGGCTGCTATAGGCGCCGCTCATAAACGTGTTTTCCTTAACGTTTACATTGCAGATAAACGTGTTTTCCTTGCAACTGGTATTGCTGGTGCTGCTACTGCTACTATTTTCCAGTACTGAAACCGGGCTGTGGTGATCAAATATGACACTCGGAACATGATCCGAAAATATGTCAAATTCTACTGCTGGAAATGCATCTTTATTTGAAAGCCATTCCAATTCTTCTTCTACGAAATCCTGCAAAATTCATCCCAATTAATAATCATATGAGCAGCTAGTTAACTCAAAATAAGCATTCATAATCACCTATGATTTTCCACTTCTTGGGAACAATAAGTTTTTGATACTACTCCCCCAATTTCAATTTATATGGCGTTGTTTGGTTAGCTTAGAGATTTCAAACACTACTAAAAGAACACGATTACTCCCTCCGTTTCAATTTATATGGCGTTGTTTGATTAGCTCAGAGTTTTCGAACACTAATAAAAGAACACGAATTTTTGACTGACATCCATAAAAAATTAGCTAATCTGGAAGGGTTCTCGACGGAAAGTCTATCGAAACGTTTCTCTAGGAAATTGGTGTTTCTTTGGTGGTGGAAAGACTTTTGAAACTTGTTTTAAACATGTCATAATATTTTGTTAGCTAAAAACACATGTCATTAAGGATAATATAAAAGTTTTTCAGACACAGAAATGTTACATTCTTGTCAAAACTGACTAATAAGTAAATAGTCACATAAAATTTAACAGGGGAGTGATAACTTTTTCCATGATAATTGAGTTGAATAATTATAACTTGAACTTATTTTTCGTCATTTTCATTTTATATGGCAAAGCTTGAAAATATCTGAGGAGGAATCTACTCATTTACGTATCCGTTATAACATTTGCACAAGAAAAAAGAGTCCGCCAAATGAACTTGTGCATGCATAGGGACCCAAATGTCTATGCATCCAACGTACCAATTATGTCCGTCAAATGAACTTGTACTTATTTATAATGCAAGTTGGAAAAAGGATACGTAGTAATTATTCGTACAGCTCATATTATCGAGACATCCAACGTACCAATTATGTCGGCCATCTTTTAAATTCCAAAATTACCCCCATAGTTTATTTCCAAAAGTACCCCCATCTTTATTTCCAAAGTACCCCTATCATTTCTTGGTGAATGGAATGTACCCACTATTCCAATTTATGTGAAATTCGTTAAATAAATACTATTTTTTTAAATTTAAATTTAAACATAATTTAATTTTTTCAGAATAAGAAACGTTTACATGCTGATATGTTTAAAATTATAAGTTTTACAATTAGAACACACGAAGTATAGAACATCCTTGGTAAATTCTTAGGGATCGTTTGTTCATGAGATAAAATGGAATATCTCAAAATTAAGTTTGGATTAAATTTATATTTATCTGGTTTGTATCTCAAACGTAATTTTGGATATCTCACCTTATCGCATAAAACTTGATGTTATTTTATACTATCTCCTAGATCTAAGAATTATAATCCCGAGATAACTTGGTCCGAAAACCAACAAACCTCTTAGGGTTTCAAGGGCAAAATAGTCCAAATATAATACTCTCGAACGCCTCCACTTTTGTCAGTCATCTGACCAGGAGGCATATCTTCTCTCATCCTACTAAGTTACCCCCATTTTCCACGTTTATTCACAAAAATGCCATTCTATGGCAAAAAAGTGCATCAATCAAATGACTTACAGGAAATGAAGGGCTATTATCATCTTGGAGAAATCCAACGGTGTTTGAAGATTCAAAAGAAGAAGAAGATTGGTATTTCTCATCATCATCCAAAGAGAAATTGAGAATATCATCTACCATAAAACAAGTTGTTGGGTCCAAAGCTTTCATTTTTCTTAATTAATTTTCCTTCAATAAAGGAAAAAAGGAGATAGAAAAAATTGTATAGAATAGAAGAAGAAATTCAAGAACAAGTGTTTGGTTTTTTTTGCTATGGGTTTGGTTTGAATTTGTTGAACAAAGAGAGAAATTGGGGAGAAATAGTGGTGTGTGGGAAGGAATTTGTCACTTTCCTCTCTCTTTCTTCTTCTTTTATTATTGTTATTATTATTTCCTCCGTTTTAAATTATTTGTTTTATTTTAATTTGATATGAAATTTAAAAAAATAAAGAATATTTTTGAATCATGTGATCTTAAATTAAAAATTTAAAGAATATATTAAAATACATTTTAATATTTAATCTCATAGTGTTAAATATGTCATGTGTAAAGTTGATACTAAAAATTTATAAAAAGAAAAGAAATAATTATTTTAAAACGGACTAAAAAAAAAATATTTTGAACGTGAGGAATATTATACTGTAGTATATTATTATTACCACTTACCAATAAAGGCCGAGGTTTATTATTGGATGACAATTGGCAAGTTGGGCAACAAGAGGATATTGATTTTTCGCCTGTTTTTTATTTTCTTTCCTTTTACGTTTGCCATAGAAATGATACCCTGCATCTCATCACCTTTTTATTATTATTTTATTTGATGGTTCGATACCTATTTTAAATTATGATTACTTTGAATTCGTACCATATAAAATTTATTAATTCAGAATTTTTTCTTTGTAGTAGTTTGAATATGAAACCTTTTATTAAGGTTTAAGAATTTTATTTATTCCACTATGATTCTTGACGGTTATCTAACTACTATTACAATAAATTACTGACTGTGGCTTATCACTAATCATATTTATCTAATTAAAATTCATATTAGACAAATCATTATACAATATAAAAATAAAATAATTGTGATAAACTGATAGCCATCGTAAAATTAATTAATTTATGATGAATTTTTTATACCCTGTTTTATGGAATCTAATCTTGTTATCTATATCTTTTTAGAAAATCTTCTCCAAATTTACAAAAATCATTTGACCAATAAGATGCCTTTCATAGGTTATCATTATTTTGTATATATAGCCTGGCTCCACGCAGTATCGAATTTGTATTTTGTTCTTAATTATGAGGTTATCATTATTTTATATATTGAATGACTGAAATAAATCTAGGTTATAAATATTGATTACTTCTCGTCTCAAAAAAATTAACACATTTTTATATTTATAAATAATTAATTTTATGAGATAATTTATAGTCAAATAAATATCTAATATTTATTGGGACGGAGGAAATATATTTTCTTGTGCGCGTGATTTGTTTCGATGTTAATCATGCTCCTTATATTTATGAAAGTAAAAGTAGATCGTGAAACATGTAATCTAGTTCAAAATTGAATATAAAAGTCATTTTTTGCCTTTATTTTCACCATAAAGATCTTGCTGAACTATTTTAGATTTTCAAAATATTCTCTCATGTGCATTTATTTGTTTCAACAAGTATGTATCGCTTTAGCATCAATTATATTGAGGTATTTAAGTATTTGTCTGTGTCAACTGTCAAATCGACAAGACCAAAAACAGTAGTACCAGTGAAAGTACACCCAACATTTAGTGAACCTGACAAGGACTATACACTTGCATCTATATATTTTATTTAATTATAGAATATAATATGCACGTGTTGTTTTCCATTTTGGAAAGTAGGATACAAAATGCAAATGACCAAACTTCAAAGGGCATTACTGTCGTAACATATGTGTCTTACATTATTAGCCAGAGCAGGCTGCTTAAGCAACTCGGCAAATTGATATGTTAATCGTCCAATAAGAAAGTGCCACGTTTATAATTAAGGAAAAAGGGTTAAATTTGCCATCCAACTATACTTTATAGTTTAAAATTTCTCTCCGTCAAACTGTGGGATCAAAATTACCCTTCTCGTTAGCATACTTATTAAATTTTCACTTATACGGATGGAAGTCTGACTTGGACTCCACAACACACAAAAAAAATTCACGTCAGATCCACATAGACGCCATGTAGACAAGTATAGTCACATAAAACTAAGAGTGGCGATTAAGTGGGCTCATACGTGCGGGCGAGATGCAGCGTCGAGAATCGGGGCGGGGCGGGAGAAGTGGCGGGGGTCGAGTGCAGCGGGGGCGGAGCAAGTCCAGTCGATCCCGATCCGTCGATATCGGGTCGAATGCGAGGCGGAGATCTGGCGGAGTTTTCCTTTTTTTTTAAATAACATATGTATAAAAAAACTCAATAAACAAAACAAGATAGTGTAATAAAAGCATCTCAAAATTTGTTTTGTGCCTCTTATATTATTTAATAGACATGATTTTTTGTAATACAAATACAATAGTCTAAAATCTAAGTATTGCAACTTTGTGGTGTTGTCCAAAAGTTGCAAATTACTATAATAAAATTCTGATTAAAATTACATTCTCAAAAAAAACTGTTCTAATTGCTTGATGATTCCATGTGGTTCTTGGTTGGAATTGGTATTTGTTGGTCAAATTGATCCACGTCCTTCCACTACCTTCGGTTAAGATTTACGTTGTAGTTTTCATCATCTTCTTCGTTGATCTCAGGTTGGCCGCACCTTCTCAGCTCGCTCGTATCAATCTCACGAATAATCTTTGCAATTTCCAAAGGCTGTCTCCGGCTAATGAGTGTACGTGGTCTCCTATTTGATGTCACTGCGAAAAAGCGCTTTGAGCCAGATTGGCGGCGCTTGAATGTTCAAAACATCTCGAGCCATCAATGAAAGTGTCGGAAAGGTCTTCTCATTCCCCCTCCAGATGTTGACAAGTCTTCGTATCCGTCTTCATTTGATAACTTCTTGTCTGATGCAGAACCACCAAAACAAAAATATCAAACTTCGCTAATTTGGTTAGTAGTAGAAGTGCGACCCGCACATTCTATTTAGGGCTTTCAATACTAGCGCATAAGCGACATGTCTTTTGTGAGGTTGTGTTGAAGATGAAGAAGATGGTATGGAAGGCTGGTAAGTTACTAGCATTTCTTGTTGATAAAATCTATATATATTTTGCATTGGTGTTCTCGCTATACAATACTTCTTCTTTAGTTTTGTTCAATAGGTGGTGGGTGATTTAGATTTTTGGGACTTGGAGGTGGTAGTACTTCTATACAATCGTAAATAGTTTCAATTAGTGATTTAGATGCCGTCTATTTTAATAGTAGAGTTTATCTGAGAACCAATAATATAAATAGAGGAATAGGAATAAAATATTTTTAAATTTGAGAAATATTTTTAATAGCTTTACCTTATAAGATGGTTTTCCATATATTCACTAAGTAATAAAAATATTAGAGTTATATAAAATAACATAGTTGAAATAGTAGGATAATATATCTTAGGAAAATTCTTTTGTTGCTTGAAAAAATTTCTCTAAAAATACAATAAGTTCGGAAATTTTTCCTCAATCACTGTCTAAAATCATATCAGGTGGCTTTTTATTATGAGAGTTAAAAAAATAAAGTTATAGGTAATTTATAGTCATAAGCAACAAGTAGTTGCTCGTATAAAGAATTCCACCTAGTGGATACTTCTTGTGGAATTTTCTAAAGGTAGTCCCACAATCATACAAATTTTTATATTCTTTTCTCACGTTGTACTTTATTACTTTTAAAAAATAAAGTTTATATCAAATTGCATTTTACTAAGAATGTCTTCAAAAGTGATAGACCATCCTTTACAATTAAGTTATATATATGGCCTTGCATTTTATATGAAAATGGTGCGGAAAAGATGGAGTTAAACTATTTTTAAAATTGTAATTGCGTAATTGTTATTAGAAAGCGTTGTCTAATGTAATAGTCATAATTTTATCGATAATTACGTAATAATCGCACACTTGATAAATATTTTACGCAATAAAAGTACCGATTATTGCCTATCATCTATATATCTATATCGCTAAAATACGTTTTTGCATAGACCATTTATAATCTATCCAATGACAAGTTACAGTTAAATAATCATGGTCGTTAGTACTACGACATATATCAGACGTGATAGATACTTTGCCATTAAAATGATATAATGAAAATTGGGTTAAAGTGTAAATATAATAACTTATGGGTTAAAAATAAATATTAAGGGGTAGGGGTTGGGGGAGGGGGCCTAAAATGGCGGTTGGCAACCACCATAATCTAAAATAGTCGTTGAATTGCAGCGATCATTTTTTACAAAGGAAAAGAGCGGGGTCGAGTCGGGGTGGAGTCGGGCTCGAGGCGGGGTCGAGGCGGGGTCAGTCAAGCGAACTGAGGCGAGGATCGGGTCTCGCGGGATGAGACATCGTCCGATCCGAGTTGATCCACTTCCGTTATTTTATTTTTTATTTTTTTTGGCGGGGTCGGGGCGGGACCGGGGCGGGCTCGGTACGGGGTCGGGCTGTCCCGGCCCACTGGCCAGCCCTACATAAAACACATAAATAACCAAAGCAGCGATTGAGAAGATAAGTATAGTCACCGGAAAATGTAGACGACCAGATCTCGTACCGAACAAGCAACATATCAAATAGAATCAAACAAATCCAGTTCTTTAGGAACGAACAAAACCAGCGAGACGGAGGAGGATGGGGAGCTAATAGTCGATGTTGTTAGCCAGATTCTGGCG
Source organism: Anisodus acutangulus (assembly GCA_029783415.1). NCBI lineage: Eukaryota > Viridiplantae > Streptophyta > Magnoliopsida > Solanales > Solanaceae > Anisodus > Anisodus acutangulus. Next base: position 3,710,596 of record CM056504.1, read on the forward strand.
TCTGCTCGTCGGGTTTTCTTTTGGCAGTGACCTGGAGAAAAAAAGAGATGCGTGAGCAGGGAAGGGAGAAGGGTCGTTGGCCAGTGGTTGTGGTCGGAGATGGAGCAAAAAGGGGTCGTGTTTTAACAGTGAGACAAAAGACAAGTATAGTCACCGGAAAATGCAGACGACCAGATCTCGTACCCAACAAGCAACATATCAGATATAATCAAACAAATACAGTTCTTTAGGAATGAACAAAACCAGCGAGACGGAGGAGGATGGGGAGCTATTGGTCGGTGTTGTTCGCCAGATTCTGGCGTCTGCTTGTCGGATTTTCTTTTGGCATTGACCTGGAGAAAAAAGGGATGTGTGAGCGGGGGAAGGGAGAAGGGTCGTTGGCCAGTGGTTGTGGTCGGAGATGGAGCAAAAAGGGCTCGTCGGCGGTAACAGTGAGATTCCTATATGACGTCTATGTGGATCTGATGTGGAAATTTTTTTGTGTTGTGGAGTTTAAGTCATACTTCCATTCATGTAAGGGCAAATTTAATAAGTATACTAACAGGAAAAACAATTTTGATTTCAAAGTTTAACGGAGGATAATTTTAAACTACAAAACATAATTGAAGAGTAATGTTAAACAATAAAGTATAATTGGAGGATAAATTTAACACTTTTCCCATAATTAATTATGATAAGTTAATTGATGCTGTGAGGTGTGATCCCTTAAAATGTCTCATAGTAGATGTCACGTACTTATTTTCCTTTTTTGTGTTTAAGGAAGACTTCAAAAGTCGCAATCAAAAGTAAACACAATATTTAAGGAAATGCATGACTAAAATTTAAGCTATGTAGTTCTCTTTTTTGTTTTTGGGGGATTTCCCACTTGAAGTTTGTTTGGTAATCATATTGGACCATTATTAAATTTGGATCGCATGTTACCGGACCCATCTGGAAGAAGCACCGACAACGTGATATTTTATGTTTTCAGAGCTCGAATCCAAAGCCTCTATTTCAATTATTTGATATTATTTAATTCGTCACAAAATTAAAATATGAAATTAGAACTTGTATTTTATACATTAAAACTTGTCTTAGATCTTTCTATGATGATTAAATCATGTCGCCAAGGATAAGTAAAAAAATTAAATTAAATTATTTATAAAATAAAAATGTTTTGTTAAAAAAATATGCTCAAAAAAGTACAGACATAAATTATGATAAAAGAACTAGTTGTTTAACAATTTGATAATAATCTTATTCTCTATGTTCTCTTTTTTTAGATTTCTTTTAATATTACTATTAATTATTAATATTTTAATTTATACGTAGTATTTTTGTATTGCTTTTTAAATGTATGAATTTTTATTTACAATTATTAAAAATATGTGTATAAATTCATACGATATTAGATATTTCGACTCTCTTTTTAGAATTCCGTCACATAAGATGAAACATGCAAGACATTTTTTGATCAACATTACTAGTTAGAGCTTGTTTATTCGAGCGGCTAAAACTGTTTATTTTGAGAAATATTTTTTATTAAAGTATTTTTCGAAAAAAAAATTTTTGGTGAGAAGCAATTTGTGTTTGGCTAATTCATTTGAAAAATGTTTTTGAGTACTTTTGGTAAACATATTATGTTTGACTAATCTTCTTAGAAAAGTGCCTTTGAGTGTCAAATTACCAAAAAGGACAAGTATCATAGAACTTTTGTTATTAAGATTGTTTTATAGAGAGAAATTATTTAAATATTCATACGAATGACTTTAATTACATTTTTACGTTTATTTAATTAAATTTTAAAATACATATTAAAATTTCAATTAATATAATGCATACATAAACCAAAAAATATTAAATATTGATATAATATTAACATGAGGATTTAAATATACTAAAAGACATCAACCAAAATAAAATTTAAAATCACTCCATAAATTAAAATTCAACACAAAAATACAATGTAAAATAAAATAAAATATTATTAATTAGAAGTTAATGGATTAATGAGGGATATACTTGGTAAATATATATTTATGATAGGGATAATTTTGTATTGAAGAAAATAAATTTCTGATTCTGCTTTTTTCAAGAATCCCTAACCGTAGAAAAAATTCTTATGTTTCTACTTAAAGCAATTTTATTAATTATCCAAACACCTCAAATAATCAAAAAATATATTTTTTTTCAGAAAAAAGCGCTTTTCACCTCAAAACGGTTTGGTCAAACAGGCTCTCATACTCTCTTGACTTTTCGTTATTTTTCCTGATTGACTTAGTTATTAGTGTAATGTTTAAATTAAATTTCATCGTGGTTGTAATGCCTTTGAAAATCTACTCTTATGACTTTCCCTTATATTATTTTCTCAATCAATTTACATATTATATGCAATTTCCCATTTTGTTTGCCGGTGCTTTTTAAAATATTTTTAGTGGAGCTAATTTGCAAGTTGTAGGGCTTCTACGATTGATGGATGATTAGTGGTTAGATGCTTGCAACTACTCTACCATTTTGCATGTGATAATCACATGCAAACTAGAAAGTCATGTTATGTGTTCTAAATTTGTTTATTTAAATTGAAGTTGAAGAAAAGTGGCTTGGCTTTTATGACAAAAATACACATCTACTCAATCAATGATGTAGTCAAGGAAGGATCTTCCTTATTTTTTGACAATTTTTTTTTATTAAAGTTGGGGGTTGGTTGCAATTTAGTCTTCTATAATTCAATAAATTTCAGTATAATACTTAGAAATTATATTGAACATTCTTTCTAATTTTATAAAATAGTTCATCTTGGTTGATTAACGCACTTGTAGATAATTGGACCTGCAATGGGTTATAATCAAAATATTCTTGAACAATATAGATAAATTTGCTAATTTGGTTGAACTTGTGAATAATTAACAAGATAGTAAAAGAGATAAGGGTCAAAAACATACCTCAAGTATCATTTTTTTAGTTTTCTACCTGACTTATCAGGTGTGAGAGTTTCTTACCTAAATTATCACTAACTAGTTAGCAAAATACACCTAAATTATTATTTGTTCACTTTTTCTACCTCAGTGATATTTGAGGTATTTTTTTTACCCTTAATGCATAGTAAAATGAAGATATTTCAAAGTCTTATCAGTTCGTCATAACTTGTGAAATATTGAACACAAGAAAGTCTTACCGATCCGGCAAAACTTGTGAACAATTTAACAAAATAGGAGAATGAAATTAAACCAAAGTTATGCCCCACCCCCACCCCTACCCCTGTCATAACTTGTGAACACTTGAACACAAGCAAGTTATGTCAATCTGACAAAACTTGTGAATAATCTAACAAGATAGGAGAATGAAGATTGTATCAAAGTTATGCTCCATCAAAAGCTTAATTTTTCAATCTTCCGTCCGACAAAACTTGTGAACAATTATGATATGCTTGTGAAAGTTATGACGTGCCAGGTTATTTTTGCACAAATTTCTTAAATGGGGACAATGTTTAAAGAGCATGATAGAAACTAAGAGTCCACCAAACAGTATAGAGAATCATGTTCTCTATTTGTTCCCTTAAGCAAAACAGAAGTAAATAACACACGATGTTTATGTGGAAAACTCCTTGCTCAAGGGATAAAAAACCACGACCTACCAAGTAGGATTTCCAACTTCATTAACTGAGCAACTTCATATTACAACCTATTGCAACCTAGGAATTAAACTATTAATTCCGCACCCCTTACAATACCTCTATTGTAAGCCCTTTACAATAACTTTATTGCATAGCTACAAACCTTGACTAACTCAAGCCAAGAACACAAACGAATAAAGATTGAAATATGTCCTACTATGACACTTATTAAAAGTAGTGTAGGATTACAATACGAAATTATAAAGACTCAAAACAAATTAAAGGACTTAGACATCTTCAGTGTCGGTATTTGGTCCTTCAATTTGCAAACAACTTTGTTCTTGAGAGCACTTGGAGACTTGTGGCGACTCCACTTTCAAAGTAATTTTAGGTTTTCAAGTATTACATTAAACCTTGTAATATGTTGTATTTATATTTGGGAGCATGTGTGAGGAAATATTCATCCCTTAGTTTGACCACCAACAAACTGCAGCAGACTTGATGTACTTCTGCCAGTGAATAGTACAGCTTTACATCTGTAACTGTTGATTGTACGATAGTAGAAGGAATAGATCGTAGACCAGGTCCCTATCTGATTCCTCAACAATTTGACAAATCATCAAAACACAAAATGATATAACTTATCAATTTCATCCTTTTTAATGATGATAAACACTGAATTGATATTTTCCCCGAGAACCAAGTTCCCCACGTGTTCCCCCTACGGATCATACCCATCTTTCAAACATAACAACATGTTAATCATGACAATAATATTTTATCATTTAACTTCCCCTTCAATCATAGCAAGCATATTCAATTTCCCCTTACTTTCCCCCTTTTGGCATCATTGAAAAAAGTAATCAGAGCGGCACAAGCAAAAAGAAGTTCACCAACATTAACTCGAAGCCACATGAGCAACACAACATGAGCAGAAATATGAACAAACAAGTCAGCATCAATGCAAAAAACAATGCACAAAATAGAGTAACTGCCCAAAAATATGTTAACATTAAAAAACATAGTAGCCAAAATAGTACAAAACATGAAAATAAACTGCCATCGACACCAATGTCATTAGGGAAAACAAAAATAGGGATAAAAATGGGACTTAAAGAGGAAGAAGGACCGTGTCTTAAGAACAGAGGCTTAGTATGTTAGAAGGAAAACTAAGGAGTAGGGGCCAGAGCCTTGAAGAGTCTATCCACTCGCTCATTTATAGTGCGCCGGTCCTGGAGCATCTGATCACGAAGTTCATCAACCTTCCGTCTTAACTTCTCATTTTCATCTCGTATTTTCTCATTCTCAACATTTGGAGCCTCCAAATCACCACGAGAACCAGGTTCGTGTGCCTTTTCAGCAAGTTGAACCCTGAGAAGAGCATTCTTAGCCTTAAGCAGTTGAATCTCAATAGTTGACATCTCTTGAGCCTCGATCAGAGTCGAAATGGTAGAGTTGTTTCCAACACCTCCTTTCTTTAGCATGCATTCACATTCTTCCAAAGTCGTCATGGTGAACATATATATTTTTAGTGTCCATGCTAGTTTTTCCAGTTTTGACTTTGAAATGTACAAGTACCTTTGTCAAGAGGAAGCCATATGGAAGAACATGCCTGCCCTCCCTTACATTTAACACTTTGATGATGTGCTCAATCATGCGAACATGCAGATTGATAGGTTTAAAAGTTGACAGAGTCTCAAGAAGGACCAGGTCTGCTATGTAGGCAATAAAACGTCATTCAGCCCTTAGAAGCACCACCTTGTTGACAAGTGCAAACAAGAGCTGATACTCAGGTTTAAACTCCTTCTTGAATAGCCTTGCTCTAGTAGTAGTCCCTCCATTTTCACACTCACATTTTTAAAGGCATCAGATGCATCTCCAGACACTGTCTTCATCCATCAGTTGGGACTTTTAAAATTTCGCCAAGCTTTAACTCATCTAACTTAAAATTTGTCTCATTTACTAACAGAACAAAAGTACAGTCATCAATATAGGAAAGGTTTGCATAGAACTCGATCACATCTGCTTCATATACACTAGGTGCTGGTAGGACAAAGAGATGAGTCCATTTTTGGAACTCAACTATCTCAAATAGTTTCTTCATGCCAAACCTGTCAGCAATGTCAAAATAAAACATTCTCCCCAACAAAACCCTTTGATTCCGCAAAATCTCCTTTTCCTTTTCATTGAGCACAACTTTTTATCTCTTGGAGAAACCGAGTCCCTCGCTAGTACTACCTTTCCTCTTCTTTGGAGGAGGAGGTCGAGTTTCATGTTTTTCTCTGTTAGACTTGTCACCCTCATCATCAGTGACAATCTGCTCCACATTTTTTTCTCCTCTTTCTTCTTCCTTGAATCTTCCTTTCAAGTGGAGAATTTTCCATTTCTTCTTCCACAACATCATCATCAATCAACACATCTACATCAACTAAAACATCTTCATCAACAATCTTGCTTTTTCCTAATTGGTTCCTTGTCCTTTTAGTGCCTTTTTCTTTGCTTGCCTTTAAGGAAGAATCCAAAATAGCTTTTGCAGCTTTTTTACTCTGTCTGGTTCTGGGAGTCATTTGGGGAATACTCTTTCTCACTTTAGACACAACCTTCTCCTTTGGCTTTTTAACAACAGTGGCTCTTCTATGCTTAAACCATAGCGGCACTTCATCATCAGACTCAGTAGTATGATCAGTAAAACCAGGTTCTTTCTCAGGTGACAAAACTCCCAAAGGCACAACAATAGTAGACACTAGTTTGGAATTGACAACTAAATCCAAATTTACCCTAGAGGAACCTGGTGTCTCATCCTAGAGATGAGTTGTATCGAGTGTTGAAGACTCAAACTCCCTGGGCTGAGGGACCAGGTCCCTTCTTTATTTCCCCTGCTAACTGAACAGACACAAACCTTACTATTTTTTATAGCTCGCAAGGTATTAGCAAAATCAGTCATAATCTCAGCCTCACTGTTCAAAATATTTAACCTACTCTTACCCATTTTTTATATAGACCCATCAAACTCCATAGAGGACTCATCTACCCCTTTACCATTATTAGATGGAACAGGATTACCTGCAAGTCCCAACCTTGTCCTTGTTGACACCTTCGTCCCGCTTCTTTATAACAACCGCGTCCTCACTCACATGCAAGTCACCAAAGACCAGGTTTTTGTTCACATGATCGTGTGCCACTGTTTCCTCAACCAGTTTACTGTAACCTCTATGTCCTCATCATTTTCCTCTAGTTCTTCTGTATTTTGAAAGAACCTCAACACAGACATGGTTTGCCCACTACCGACTGAGTCGAGCTTTTCTATCGGGCTGGAAATCGAGGAAGATGGCATGAATTTCCTTAGGGTTTGACTCTTATGAGTTCTAGGAGGACCAGAAATAATGGATTTTATGGATGTGACAGTGGGGTTTTAGTCGATGGTGATTGGGAATTTCGGGGGTGAAACAAGAGGTATCGATTTAGATGGTGTTGGAGCTTTGGAGGGTGATGGAATGGGGTTTGTCTCAGCTATGTTTGGAGTGACTGATTCTTGGTTAGACATGGTGAATTTCGGTTTGAAGATGAAATGTATAAGGTTGGGAGAACAGGTAGGTGAGTGAGAGAAGAGAGAGAGAGAGAGTAAAGTTAGAGTTTAGAGTTTAGAGTTTGAGTAAGGAGAGAGAGATAGAAAATTTTAATTTAAGAAGAAAAAGGTAACAGTTGGATCGGGTATGAGAGAGACGATCAGGTCGGTTTAAGGGAAGTGTACCGTTTGGAAAAATATTTTGAATTAAATGAGGGAAAGGTGACTTGCCACTTTAAGCAATTCAAAATCATACAAGTACTGAAGGGACTACTAACCTGAGTCACAGGGACCAGGTCCCTTGACAATATTCTTAAAAATTTATAGCAAAAACTCTTAACTATGCAATGTCACATCGGCTTGTGTTGTCCTGAAACTGCCATGCGTATATACCTGTAACAGTATAAGAGTGAGTTAGATGCCACCAAAAAATACTTTTTAGCATTGTACCTTTCCTCTTAATATAGTCAATCATTGAGGGAACTTGTGAGGGACCAACTAGTTGAGTTTGATCAAGCCCAACTCCAAACGATTTTTCTCAAAGTGCTCCCTGTTTACTGCCTTGGTAAAAATATCAGCAACATGGTCCTCTATCTTGCAGAACTTCATGCAAATCAAACCTTTTTCAACATTATTCCTTAGAAAATGGTGTCTGACATCAATGTGTTTTGTCCTTTTGTGTTGCACTATATTTTTTGCTATGTTAAGTGCACTTGTATTAACACACAACAAGGGCACACCGTCAGTAAGTACACCAAAATCCTCAAGATGTTGTTTGATCCATAACAGTTGAGCACAATAGGAAGCATCATCCACATACTCAACTTTAGCAGTAGAAAAAACCACTGAGTTTTATTTCTTCGTACCCCAAGGGATCAAGCATGATCCTAGAAAAAGTGTCATTCTAGATGTGCTCTTCCTATCTACCAAATATCCAGCATAATCAGCATTAGCATATCCAATCAAGTCAAAGTTATCTCCTGAGAGATAGAAGAGGACCATGTCCGGATTCCCTTTGAGATACCTCAAAATTCTTTTTGCAGCCTTCAAATGAGATTCCTTGAGACTTGATTGGAACCTTGCACATAACCCGACACTAAAGATAATGTCAGGTCTGCTAGCAGTTAAGTACATTAGATACCCAATAATGCCCTTATACATGGTTTTATTTACAGGAGAACCATGTCCATTCATGTACAACCGAGTGGCAGTGGCTATGGGTGTATCAATAGGCTTAGCATTCTCCATTTTGAATCTCTTAAATAGTTCTTTGATATACTTTTATTGACTGATCATGGTGGCTTTTGGGTTTTGCTTCACTTGCAGCCCAAGGTAGAAATTTAGCTCACCCGTCATGCTCATCTCAAATTTACTTCCCATGAGGTTAGCAAACTCTTCACAAAGGGAATCATTAGTAGCACCAAAAATGATATCATCAACATAGCACAATCAACAAATTTCTCCCTCTCTTTTTCAGAAATAAAGTGTTGTAAATTTTTCCTCCTATAAAGCAATTTTCAAGAAGAAACTTTGACAACCTTTCATACCATGTCCGAAGAGCTTGCTTCAAATCATATAGAGTCTTGCCAAGCTTGAACACATGCTCAAGATGTTCATGACTCTCAAAACCAGGGGGTTGCTTGACAAAGACTTCCTCCTTTAGATATCCATTCAGAAATGCATTCTTGATATCCATTTGGAATAATTTGAATTCCATATGGGATGAAAAAGCAATAAGAATTTTGATTGCCTCCACGTAGAAACAAGAGCAAAAGTCTCATCATAGTCTATCCCTTCTTTTTTATTGTAACCTTGAAGCACAAGTTTTGTCTTGTTCCTGATAGTGTTTTTGAACTCATTGAACTTGTTGTGAAACACCTACATGGTCCCAATAATTATTCTGTTTGAGGGCTTAGGGACCAGGTGCCACACCTTATTTCTTTCAAATTGATAGAGCTCTTATTGTATAGCAGCTATCCAATCAGTATCTTTTAATGCTTCCGTGATATACTTGGGTTCAATTTGAGATAGAAAGGCTGAGAAGCGAACATGTTTCTCATCTTAGATCTAGTTTGAATATCAGAGTCTAAGGGAGTGATCACATTTTGAAGTGGATGCGATCTCTTGTGCTTCCAATTGGATACTTGAACTGTATGAACGGAGGGACCAGGTTCTTCCATGTTGGATCCATCATTGACATCAACATAAGCATGACTTCTACTTCCTTGTCTAGCTTCAAGAGTGCCTGATACAACATCTGCTACTTTATGTTCAACTTCTAGTGGAGTAATGGTAGGACCAAGTTCCTATGTACCTTCTGAAGACTCTGTCGTATCTTCTTCATTACTCTACTTGATTTGAGTCATCAACTCAGTCTTTCCATTTGATATTTCAATAACTTCATTAGGAACTTTTAAAAATACTCCATCTTTAGCTTCATCATTATGCGACTCTTTATTGCTCAGTGCATTAGATTTATCAAAGATCACATACACTTTCCTCTACACACTGAGTTCTTTTATTGTAGACCTTGTATGCTTTGGTATGAGATGAGTAACCAAGGAAGATTTCTTCATCACTTTTTGCATCAAATTTTCCCCAAAGCTTCCTTACCATTATTGAGAACAAAATATTTGCAGCCAAATGCTCTTAGATAAGTCAGCTTGGTCTTTCTCCCATTGAGCAATTCATAAGGATTCTTCTAAAGCAGGAACCTGATCATGTATCTATTTATCACATAACAAGCAGTATTGACAGTTTTAGCCCAAAAACTTTTAGACACACCACTTGCTATCAATATTGTTCTAGCCATATCTTCAAGTGTCCTATTTTTCCTCTCCACAACACCATTTTGCTGAGGTGTTCTAGGAGTAGAAAACTTGTGACTTATACCATTTCAGCACAAAATTCTTCAAATTTGACATTTTCAAACTCAGTACCATGATATGATCTAATACTCACAATGTGATTTCCTAGTTTCACCTGAATCTGTTTCACAAAGGCATAGAACACTGGCAATGTTTCATCCTTGCTTCTTAAAAATATAGTCCAAGTGAATCTAGAGTAGTCATCAACAATCACAAAAATATACTTCTTTCCTCCTCTGCTTGGAATCCTTATTGGTCCACAAATATCCATGTGAAGATGATTAAGTGGCCTTGAGGTACTCACTTCTTTCTTTGGCTTGAAGGAGGATCTGGCCTACTTTCCTTTAATGCAAGCATCACACGCCTTGTGATCTTTGAACTTGGCCTTTGGTAACTCACGAACCAGGTCATTCGCAACAAGTTTGTTCAGTAATGAAAAACTTGCATGTCTTAGTCGTTTGTGCCAAATCTCAGCATCATCATCTATGGAACTTAGGCATGTCAAGTCACTACCATTCAAAGGATCAAAATCTGCAATATATATATTCTTGAACTTTTTTGCTATTAGCACTACTTCACCAGTTTTGAGATTGGTGATTGTGCAAGAGCATGACAAGAACTTCACTTCATTTCCTTTATCACAGATTTGAGACACACTTAACAAGCTGTATTTTAACCCATTTACATAGTACACATTCTCAATTGCATGAGAGTGTCTTCCCAACCTTGCCAACACCAAGAATGTACCCTTTTTTGCCATTACTAAAGGACACACTCCCACCTTGATAGGCCTTGAGTGAGAGAAAATCATCCATTATACCAGTCATATGCTTCGAGCAACCACTATCCATATACCATTTTTGACTGTCTCCTCTCACTCCAGCCTGCAAATAAAATCACTCATTAGATTTGGGAACCCAAACGAATTTGGGTCCCTTATAATTGTAAAATGGGTGAATCATACATCTTCTAGTCCAAGCAGACAAGAAATTTCTCTTTCGAGAACCAGGTCCTTCAACATTAAATCCCCTCTCAACAAAATTCTTATTTTTCTGAAGTGACTGAAATCTGGCTTTGCGTGTATTCTTGTAATGACCAGTCAGACCTCAATGAATGCACAACCAATTTTCATTTGTAATGACATATTGTTGTGGGGATTATAAGGGGTTTTTTATTTTTCAAAACCAAGCCCTTGCCTGCCCTCACCTTTGCTCTTGTACATAGAGGTAATTACATTAGAGGACCAAGTCCAATGAAGTGCTTTATCAAGATCAACTTTTACCTTTTTAAAATCTTCATATAGTTGTCTATTCTTTTCTACCTCAGTAGTGAGACTCAGTTTCATTTTCTTAAGCTCCTTCTCAAGCTCCAATTGAGTCTCACTAGCTACACCTTTTCCTTTAGAGAGAGTATCCATACAATTTTTCAATTAGTTTTCTAACCGAACATTTTCTTGAGTTACTCCGTCAACCTGTTCTTTTAAATCTATAATGAAAATTACCAAATCATCCCTCTATTGTTCTAAATCACAAATTTCTTCATTTAGAGCACTTTTTTCTTTAACAAGAACATGATAATCATCGACTAATACATTCGCCAATGATATGAGTTTCTTTTGAGAATAAATTTTTAAATTTTTTTGAACATCAAGAAAAGTTATCTCTTCTTGCTCATCATCATCACTGTCATATTTGGCCACGAGTGCAAAGATTGACTCATATTCAGAAGGTTCATTGTCAATGTCCCTCATTGATTTGTCACCCTGGTCATTGTTGATACCCAATTTTGTCCCACAGTTTCTGATTTTATTTGCAATTTTAAATATTTTTTTAACACCTCAAAATAATTTTAATCTATATACATACATGTGTATATATGTATATATATATATATATATATGTATATATATATATATATATATATATATATATATATATATATATATATATATATATATATTATTATATCATCATTTTATTATTATTTGTATTTTTTATTTGTCATTTGCATTTTAATATCATAATCATAGTTTTATCCATAATATTCTATGTTATTAATTTTCGCAAAATGGCATCACATTTCCATTTTTATCAAGCATTAAGCATATCGCAAATATTATATTTTTTATTATTATCACATCGTTATATTCTTATTTTTAATAATTTATATTTTTTCTTCAATGCATTTTTAATATTAAACCCCTTTTATATTCTAAACCCATAACTCATTTCTTATTTCTCAACCCAAAACAATTCTACCCCAAACTAAAACCCATTTCGTCCAAAGCCCAACCCATCACCCATTTATTTTTCCAACCCAAAAAAACAATTTCTACCCAAACCAAACCTCCCTCATCCGGCGGCCCACAACCCACAGCCCAACATACCCGAGCCCAACCCAACTCGCCTCAATTCGACTCCCCTTAAAACCGAACCCTCCCAAAACCCTAAAACCATTTCTTCAAAAATCCAAACACCCTCATACCCCCAAACCAAGCGCACTCAACCCCACACCCCATCAAATCGCCGACCCGACACCACTTACCCCCCTCTGTTGCGCCGGTCACTGCCACCAACCCTTCGACCCATACCCACAAAATCCGCAACCCATACCCCCAAAATCCGCTTCCAAAATCAGATTTTTTAAAACCTTTTATTCGATTTTCAAACTCGTTCTTGGAGGGTTAAACCGTCTATAAATACCCTCATTTTTGTTCTACATAGAGAGGGATTTTCCGCATAGAAGTTTCCATATATAAAATATTTATTGTGTTCTTGATTTTAGCATTGGCCTTCTTCTTTATCCGAGAAATAAGTCCGAAAACAAGCCCAAAATCAAAAGGAAAAGGGGTGATTTTCATTCTTGAACTTTGATTTTTAAATACTTCTATTTTTGGTCTCATAAGTCGAATTCGAAAATCTGCTTGTTTTTGTTGTTTTTCTTCACTGATTCAGATCGGGTCACTGACCCGGGTCGGGTCGACCCGAATTAGATTTTCCAGAATTATTGCATTTCGCATCTTGCATGTTGGTTATCTGAAATTGGTGCAAAAATCTAATTCGGACTTGATATTTAATTCGCGTCGGGTCACTGATCCGGGTCGGGTCGACCCGATTTGGATATTTTCCAGAATTCTTGCATTTCGTATCTTATTTGGTTGGTTATCTAAAAATTGGTGAAAATCTTATTTGGGTTTGAATCACTGATTCGGGTCGAGTCACTGACCCGGGTCGGGTCGACTCGATTTGGATATTTTTAGAATTATCGCATTTCGTATCTTATTTGATTGGTTATCTGAAATTGGTTAAAAATCTGATTCGGGTTTGATATTTAATTCGGTCGGGTCACTAACCCGGGTCGGGTCGACCCGTTTTGGATATTTTTTTAGAATTATTGCATTTCGCATCTTATTTGATTGGTTATCTGAAAATTTGTGAAAATCTGATTCGGGTTTGATACTTGATTCGGGTCTGGTCACTGATCGGGTCGGGTCACTGATCCAGGTCGGGTCGACCCGGTTTGGATATTTTCCAGAATTCTTGCATTTCGTATCTTATTTGTTGGTTATCTGAAAAATCTGTTTTCAGAATTGGGTCACCCATTCGGTCCTTTGTTCATAATCCGGTCCGATTTTCATAAATACTTCTTAATCCTGTTTCGGTTCCAAAATTTCAGAATTCGGGTCGGATACTTTAATTGTTCACTGCCCGTTTCTTTGGCACTGTTATTATTGATTGAACTAATACCGCATTTAGGCCAATGAAATTAAATTCGAGGCCGCGTCTTTTCGGGAAATGCTTCTCGATTTCTGTTTTTGCTTTTTTTTGTTCGTCTTCTGATTTGAACTAATACTACATCAGGCCGATGAAATTTAATTCGAGGCCGCGCCCTTCGGCCATTGCTTTTCTGTTTCAGTTTACTGTTTTGGCATTTAAACATTTGTGCAACGGATATCTTACTGTTTCACTATTTTTACTGTTTTGAACAAATACTGCGTCTGTTCGGGCACTATTTTTCTGTTTCAGTTTGCTGCTCGGCTTCAGATTACTGTTTTACTGTTTTAAATTAAACACCGCGTCTTTTCGGAATTTGCCTCTCTGTTTTTCTGCTTACTACTTACTGCTTACTGCTTTGATTTAATTTTGCTGATTTGAACACGATACTACATTGGCCGATGAAAAATATCCGTCGATTTTGAGGCCTCCACAGTCGTAAAGACGGAAATATAACTTCTGGGCAAGGATGAGGCTTAAACCTTTTTACTTCATCCGAGGGATCAACATGTTTAGTAGGCAAGGCGATTAAAATAACCAACAAGTTATATGTTCGCAGCCACGACGTAATTATAATGATCTTTTCTTTTCATCCGAGAGACCAACATGTTTAGTAGGCGAGACAATCAAAATAATCACCGAGTCATACGTTTGCAGCCACGACATGATTGGAATGGTCTTTTCAAAATTTAAGTCTGAGCCCTCCGTGACCAAAACGCTCACTGTTTTGGATACGGATCCGAAGTTATTTATTTTTAACTGTTTCTAACCGTTTTGTTCTTGACAGCTTGCAGGGAATAAAGTAAATAAAGGCAGATATTCCTCGGAGTTTATTTATTTTATTTATTTTTAATTCAGCTTTTATCTTGCTCTGTATTGTAATATTATTTATTGTACTTATGTAATTATTGAAATGCTTAGAATAGGTAGACTTAGAATTAATTAATAAGGTAGTCTAAAACTGAAAACCCGTTGCTAGCTTAGTTACTTATAGGCTCTGTTAATTCAAACTTAGAAACCCTTCGCTAGTTATTTATTTTAGGCTCGTCACGCGTATTCAAGATTTTCAAAACAACTTTTGTCATCTTTTATTTGCTTTATTAATTGTACAAATAAGTTTATCTTTTTTGTCAATTTGCAATTCAATAATTTCCAAAATTTTACTTCTTTGGCATTATAAATAATTTATTTTTAATATCAAATTGTTACAAATGCATATTTTTCAAACTTTACATGTATCTTTCGTTTTTGTCATCCGAATGCATACTTGTATAAATGCATCATTTACTAAATATTTGCAAACATCTTTTTAATTTAGTATACTTTTAAAACATGCATTTTCCTTGATATAATAATTAACCTGAGTTTGACCGGATAATCGCAAGTTAGCGGATCTTAAAGAATGCCTAATCCCTTCCCTTTAGGATAATAAAGAACCCTTACCTAGAATCTCACTAGTTTGGCAGACTTTAAAATTGGAGTTATATTGCAACATTTATAGTTAACATTTAGGTGCCCTAATTCACCTTAGAATAATTAGGTGGCGACTCCTTAATTCGTTACCCAGGAATCACCGAATACGTCTGTGCTCCGCTCCGACCTCCCGCGGGTCGGTTAAAAACGGGCGCGACAGTCATCGTCATCTTCAGATTCTCTTGAGGAGTCTCCCCAAGCATCAAGAGCTTGCTTCACCAGGTCATCAGCCGCATCTCTCTTCTTGGACTTTTTATCAGAGACCTGGTTCCTCTTAACAGTCCTGTCATTCTGATTGTCCTCCTTGTGAAGAGGACATTCTTTAATGAAGTGACCAGGTTTTCCACACTTATGACAACAATTGTCATTTCCTTTGAAGTTCCTGCTAGAACTTCATATTCTGGAGACCCCACCATTCTTTCGAACCATCTTTTAAAACCGGCGAGTGAGGTATGCCATATCAGCTTCATCGCTGCTTGAGTCACTCTTGGCAGCTTTGAGAACCAGGTTTTTCTCCTTCTTTGCCTCACTCTTTTCTAGTTTCTTCATAGCTTTCTTCATCTCTAAGTCTTGAGATTTCTAATCAACTCATCGATGGTCAGCATCTTCAGGTTCTTGGCTTCATATATGGCATTCACATTGCTATTCCAAGAGTCTTGCAAGACACCAAGTAATTTTTTGACCAGTTCGTTAGTTGTAATGACTTCTGTTGACACCCAATTTTGTCCCATCTTTTATGATTTTATTCGTAATTTTTAATATTTTTGACACTTTTAAAATAATTTTAAAATATAGGCATATATGTGTATATTCTCTTATTATTATTATTATTCGCATTTTTATCATTTGCATTTTTATAATAATCATAAGTTTTGTCCGAAAATTCTATGTTATTTTATTCTCGCAAAATTGCATCGCATTTCCCTTTTTATTAAGCATTAAACATTTCGCAAATATTATATTTTTTATCACATCGTTACGCTATTTTAAATAATTCACATCTTTTACAAAAAATATATATATAAATAATATCTTTAATATTAAACCCCTTTTATATTTTTATCCATAACCCATTTTCATTTTCCCAACCCAAAACAATTTCTACCCAAAACAATACAACTTCCCCTTTAGTTTTCAACCCAACCGACCCAAAACCTAAGCCCAACAACCATCTTTAATCTCCCTCACCCAAAACAATTAAAACCACAACCCAATTAAATCCCCAATTCCCAAGCCCAATCTGACAAGCCCAATCCCCAAATTAAAACAACCCAGCCCACACCCGACCGATCTGACTGACCCAACTCGTCTTCCCCTCTCTTTTAATCCCCAAACCAAATCAAAAAAAAACAAAAAACCCTAAACCTAAACCCTCAACCAAAGCCGTGACCCGCCATACCTGGCGACCCATCGCCGCCAGGTCACCTCGCCCGCCACCACCAACCTCTCCGCTTCACCGACCCTCTGCATGTGCTTGACACCATAAAATCCTGACCCATGCCCTCAACCATGATTTTGGCTCCTTTATTTTGAATTTCAAACTCATTTTTAAGGGGAATCCACCTATAAATACCCCATGTTGTTCTTCATTTTTGGGGGAGATTTGACGATTTTTGAGAGGATTTTCAAAGGAATTTTCTGAGGATTTTTGGAAAACGATTCAATAAATAAATATTTGTTGTGTTCTTGATTTCAAACATTTGTCTTCCTTGTTATTCAAGAATCAAGTCCAAAAGGTTTGTTCTCCACTTTTGATTCTCTGATTTACATGATTAAGGTCTGGTTGATCTGCGTCATCAATTGACCGGTTTGGGTATTATTTTCTAATTTTGCATTTTCATATTCTTGTTGTTGGTTATCCGAATCGTAATCAAACTGATTTGATTTGAATCAACCGATTCGGGCCTGCCGATCCGATTTGGATATTTCCGCACTTCGTAACTCGGTCTGCATTTTAAATGTCTCAACCGCTCGCTTTCTTTGGCACTCGCTTTTTTCGTTTTATTAATATCGCCTTTAAGGCCATATGAAATTGAATTGAGGTCGCTTTTCTTCTCGCTTTCACTTCTCTATTTTTTTAGTTTAATCCGTTTTTAAACATCCGCAACGGATATCTTATTGTTTATTAAGTTTATCGCTTTAAATTTCTTGCGACTGATATCATTGTTTTAATTGCTTTTGAACAAATACCGCGTCGTTTCTAGGCGTTGTTTTCTCGCTTAGTTTATCGCTTTGATTTGATTATTGTTTCTTTACCGCTTTTACTGTTTTTCTTATCGCTTTAAAATAAACACACCGCACCTTCGTACATTGCTTCCTCGCTTCACCACTGCTTTAAAGATTCAAATATCCGACGCATCGCTTTACTATTTTAAACTAAACATCGCTATTTTTTCTCGGAATTGCCTATGTTCTTTAATGCGCATCGCCTCTCTGTTTTACGCCATCGCTCTGCCATCAAGCTCTTGTTTCGATTTAATTTTACTAATTCAACACGATACTACACTAGCCGATGAAAAATATCCGTCGATTTTGAGGCCTCCACAATTGCAAAGACTAAATATAACCTTCCGGGCAAATGATGAAGACTTAAACCTTTATTTCATCCAAGATCAACATGTTTAGTAAAGGCTGAGGTGACTAAAATAACCAACAAGTTATATATTCAAGAAATTACCACGATCGTGATTATAGTGATCTTTTCTATTTCACTCCAGAGACCAACACGTTTAGTAGGCGAGGCAATCAAAATAACCACATTAGTCATATGTTTGCAAACACGACGTGATTGGAATGTTCTTTTTCAAAATTTAAAGTTCGAAGTTCTCCGTGATCAAAACATTCACTTTGCTTTGAATACACGGATATGGAGTTATTTGTATTTAACCGTTTTTTAACTCTGCTTGTTTTTGGATACCTATGTGGATTAAAGTAAATAATTACTTAATTATTCCTCGGAGTTTATTTATTTTATTTCTTTCTTTAATTCAGCTTTTATCCCGCTTTGTATTGTAATATTATTTATCGCACTTATGTAACTATTGAAATGCTTAGAATAGGCAAACTTAGGATTAATTCATAGGGTAGTTTAAGATTTGAAACCCGTCGCTAGCTTATTTATTTGTAGGCTCGGTTAAAATCAAACTTAGAAATCCTTCGCTAGTTTATTTATTTTTAGGCTCGTCACGCGTATTCAAGATTTTCAAAACAACTTTTGACATCTTTTATTTGCTTTATTAATCATACCGAATAAGTTTATCTTTTGTCAATTCATTGATTCCCAAAATTTTACTTCTTTGGCATTATAAATAAATTGTTTTACTATCAATTGTCAAATACATATTTTTCCAACTCTACATGTATTTCTCTTTAAATATCATACAAATGCATATTTTGAAAAAAATCTCTACATTTATCTATCTTTTAAAATGCATCTCTTTTCATTAATTATTTGCAAACATCTTTTAACTTCATGCTTCAAACATGCATTTTTCTAGTAATAATTAACCTGAGTTTGACCGGATAACCGCAAGTTAGCGGATCTTAAAGGATGCCTAACCCCTTCCCTTTAGGATAATAAAGAACCCTTACCTAGAATCTCGCTAGTTTCGCAAACCTTAAAACGGAGTTTACATTGCAGCATTTAGTTTAATATTCAGGTGTCCTAATTCACCGTAAAAAATAATTAGGTGGCGACTCCTCAACCCCTTTTACCCAGGAATCACCGGACACGTCCGCGCTCCGCTTTGACCCGAGCAAAGGTCGAAAAACGGGCGCGACAACTTCTCCCAGAGAGTTAAGCTCATTTATGATAAAGGTGAACCTGGTATGCATGTCTTGTATTGACTCATCCTCTCTCATTTTAAATAGCTCATACTTTGTTGTGAGCATATCTATCTTGGACTCATTTACTTGAGTGGTTCTTTCATGGGCTGTTTGGAGAGCTTCCCAGATCTTCTTAGCAGATACACAATATGAGATACGATTATACCCATCATGTTCAATACCACAAACAAGAATCTACTTTGCCTTAAAGTTTTTTTCCACAGGTTTTCTGTCCACATCATTGTACTCCTTCCCTGATTTTGGAGTAGTTATAAGACCAGCTAAATCTGTGTTGATGAGAACATGAGGACCATCACAGATGATATCCCACAACTCAGAATCTTCATCCATGATGAAATCGTGCATCCTTGCCCTCCACCACCTGTAGTACTTTCCGCTGAACCTTGGTGGTCTTGTGGTAGATTGTCCTTCCTCTAACTTTGGTGGAGCATACATGAGAGAGATTATTTCTAGATGTTTACCTTTTAGAAAGCACATGTTCTGATACCAATTGATAGAAACTAAGAGTCCACCAAATAGTATAGAGAACCATATTCTCTATTTGTTCCCTTAAGCAAAACAGAAAGTAAATAACACACGATGTTTACGTGAAAAACTCCTTGCTCAAGTGATTAAAAACCACGACCTATCAAGTAGGATTTTCAACTTCACTAACTGAGCAACTTCATATTGCAACCTATGAATTAAACTATTAATCTCTCACCCTTACAATACCTCTATTGTAAGCCCTTTTACAATAACTCTATTGCAAAGCTACAAACCTTGACTAACTCTATCCAAGAACACAAACGAACAAATGTTTAAATATGTCCTACTATGACACTTCTTAAAAGTAGTATAGGATTACAATAAAGAACAAAATGACAAAGACTCAAAACAAACTAAAGGACTTAGACATCTTCAGTGTCTGAATCTGGTCCTTCAGTTTGCAAACAACTTTGTTCTTGAGAGCACTTGGAGACTTGTGCCGACTGCACTTTCAAAGTAATTTTAGGATTTCAAGTATTACATTAAACCTTGTAACATGTTGTATATTTATTTGGGAGCATGTGTGAGGAGATATTCATCCATTGGTTTGACCACCAACAAACTGCATCAGTGTTGATGTACTTCTACCAATGAATAGTACAGATTTACATCTGTAATTGTTGATTGTACGATAGCAGAAGGAACGGATCGTAGACCAGGTCCCTATCTGGTTCCTCGACAGTTTGGTAAATCATCAAAACACAAGATGACATAACTTATCAGACCGATCTTAAATGATCCTACTTATGCAAATCACTCATTTTTATAAGTCAGCAACGAAGTGGTGTGACCCTTTAATTTGATCAACACAATATTTTGTAATTTGTGCAATTATTGATACGGAAAAGGAATCATAGAAGCTACTTCATTTGGGGTAGGTGTCGGACGTGCTCTTTCTTTTTGCATGTTAATGAACGACGATGTGCTTTCCTTTCCTAAAGTCTTTTCCTGCCCTTTAGGAAATCTAATGCTCCCGTCCAGTTTTTATCTTCAGAGCTTGATACGCCCAAAGGAGCCATCGTCATTTTATCGAAATCAATTTCGGTATTCAATGAAAGAAAGAAGTTTATTAGTAGTACTTTTAGTCTTGTTATGGTGTGACTCTTTAATCTAATCAGTTAGGTCATGGATTACCCTGGCTCAACATTTTGACGAAATGATCAAACACAGCTAAGTTTTTCAACTTATTAACATGATTAGTTTCCATTAATCATTCATTGTTCCTTATTGTAATAGTCCATCGATCAGGTTATTGTCTACTAATACATCAAGATCTTTAGCAGCGTCGGACATAATAAGATACCCAATATATATATATATATCTTTCACGGTAGACTAATGTGCAATTCAATTCCTAGTGTAGACTTTTGGATGAGCTAAAAGAGTGAATAGTAGTACTGATCCCATATTTTCATCAGTTAGATACAATTGTTTGTCCTTATCTGACCTTTTTCATGCTTTCTCTTGAGCCGAGAGTCTTTTGGAAAAGTCTCCCTACCTTCCAAGGTAGGGGTAAGATCTGCTTACACTCTACCCTCTCCATACCCCACATTGTGAAATTTTACTGGGTATGTTGTTGTAGATACAATTGTGCCATGACGAAACCATAGAAACTCGTTGCTAGTCCCTGTCCAACTATGGCAAGAGATTCCCAAACCACTACTATTGAGATTAGAGGCGATGTAGGATTTGAATTTTATGAGTTCAAATTCGTATTCGACCACCGCCAACAAATTTACTGGGTTCAGAACATATTGTTTGTTCATATTCAATAGACCTTTTAACACATATACACAACCTCCTGCAATGCAAACAATTTCATTAAGGTGTAAGGATTCATGGGAGATGATTCCTCAGCAGGGCTTTCCCAATTCAATATATAAGTCTTAACTTATACAACAATATGCTTCCAATGAAAGAATTAACTAGCTTCAATAAAATTTAATATTTCAAGTGGTCTGATGAGTAGCTCGATCGAGGCATATCTTCTGTGTATTTTGCTAGTGTATTCATCTCTGTATCTCCCTTTGCTGTGTTATCATCTGGAGGAGGAACTCTTCTCATATTGACATTGATCAGACAAAAATGATCCACTAGAGAAAAGCTCAAGAAAATGTTTCTCAAGCCTCTTTGCTCCTGGACCAGGTCTTACAACTTCAGCGTCTCCCCAAACGGTACATTTGTTAGTTTCAGTGTCACCTAAACACCATCCACCTGGCACTGGTTCGTCACGCTTGTGGTGGAGAAGTTCATGGTCGATCTTATCAAGAACTGGATCGTCTGCCTTAAATGGCGAGGCAAATGCTGCTCCACTCATCAACAGGTCATTGAAGTCACTTGAGTTGAGCCGGCGAGCTTGTGATCTGGAATTAAAAGAAGCATACTGCATGTTGTGGTTGATTGTGGTCCCATTGAATTTTCGCGAATTGCACAAAATGGTTGGGAAATAAACAGATTCTGAGGCTGGTGAGTTTGACAAGTACATTAGCAGAGTTCTAGGCAGGTTATCCGAGCCTAAGATGCAGAACTCGGTAAACTTCCGACTCAAAATAGCAGATGATGACCCTGCAGTAAGAACAAATTAGTCGGTAGTAGTATGAAACTAATGCAAAACCTGTTATTTATACCAAATTGGCTGGTGATAAATGTCCTGTTTTACAATGTTTCTGCACAATAATTCGACATAAATAGGAACATAGAGACGGAAGATCTCGTGAAAAAAGAAACTGTCATTTATGAGAAGTCTTGGCAAAGCAAAAATGACTATAAAAGAAGTATAGTCATTTTTGCTACAACCAAATAGCCAGGCACACCTACCACCTCTCTCTGCAACAATGATTTAATAGCATAAATGCAAAAAAGATACAAAGTCCACAGGGCTTGGAATGAAAAAACTGAAGTGGAGCGCACAATTTAAGAAAAATTTAAAATTTATCAAACATATGAAGTTAGTACTATTAGAATATTTAATTTCAGCATCAAATAAGTAACAATTAATCCAACTGCTCAAATATAAGTCCCAATGGCCCTAAGCGCTCAAACCAACCCTTGTGAAGTCACTGAACGAAAGTCTTTACAGATTTTTTTATGGAAAAAAATGTGCTAAATATCTTTGAGAATTTCTTTTCATTTCTCTGCTAAGGACTTGATTGCGCTTGACTTCTCCCTCTATTTCCAGTTGACGATCCTTTACTCCGACAGCATCTAGGGTTCCTCGAACAATGTGATATCTCACACCGGGTAATTCAAAGAACCAACCGCTTCTATTTGGGATTACTTTGCAAGTCATTCTTTGAAGCACACACTTCTCTAAAGCTCATGGCTTCAAACATGAAGTGATAACCCCTCGATTTTCATCGTTTTAACTTTTAAGCGATGTTATCGATCACGCTGATTATATTTCAACCCCATCGTAGAAATGAAAGGGACAACTTCATACAATATTCATGGAAGTTAAAAACTCATTAGCTCTTAAAAGAAAGAACTTTTACTTTTCCACCCTCCTTCAGGGCCAAAATAGGCAACCAGCAAACAGTAGAGAAGGGAAGGCTGGACAAATTGAAATGGTGGAGAAAGAAGTTGAGGCACAAGTTTCAAATTTTAAGCCGTTGGAGGTCAGGAATTTCTTCAAGATGGATTCTATTATCTTTCAACTGATAGCAAAAGACAATGTACTTGCTAGTTGTAATTAGCGAGGACGGTGTGATTGTTGCATTAGCTTTGGCTTTCAAATGACCAAAAAATGTCAACTGGAATGCGAGAAAAGGATGAAGGGTTGACTGCCCGATGAAGAGAAGTGATGGAAGAAAGGAAATAGAATAATAGTTTGGATCTATTGATGATATTTGGATTCATTTCTGAGAAAGAAAAAACTAGAAAAGAGAAATTAGAGGAACTGTGGTGTCAGGTCTGTCATATGTAGTATCATTTTCTAATTAGTCTCCATGTTCATCATTTTGTCATTCCATCAGCTGATTAAACAAATGAATGCAATTACAATTGGACTAAGTAAATGGTTTCTTTATTTAAAAAAAAATAGACAGTCAGAGTAGCGTGTTCCTCCTTTAAAATGCAACAAATTTATTGTTACGATACTTGGTAAACTAAGTTGTGCTAACTGTTGTCTTTATGTCAGTAACTTATTAAATATGTTTTCACTACTTCCACAGAAAGATCATGCCAAGAGCATTTTCACTAAATTCCTTTTCCCTAGTAATCATTCTATTAGCACATGATGCATGCATGTTTCCAAGAAATTGTTTCAAAGTAAAAATAAAATAATATCCATTTCAAGATGATCCTTATACACCCTTTCCCTTATTCACTCATCCAAAAGCTAGGGTTCAACTGAAAATCATCGGTTTACATGGTAAAGACTTAAGTAACAGACTTTTGGAACACTTAGCATTGAACAGGGGCGGAGGTACATTTCCCCTTACGGATTTGGTAGAATGCAGTAGCTTTGGCCTAGACCCTATATTTGTGTTTAAAAATTCATTTAATATGTAGAAATAATTTATCCAACACCCAGTAATATCAAAATCCTAGCTCCGCCTATGAACATGAATGATCTACAACAAATCTGTAGACTGAATAAGTTAATAAATTCAAAGTAAAACTAGTCTTCTTTATACATAGGTAAAGAGGCAAGAATCAAGAACACCTAAATTTGGATTGCATTTATATATCACGTTGTGGAGATGCTTCCTAGAGGTTTAGGGATTTCTTTATGCCTGCTTCATCTAATCAAATACTTCAACTATGGTTCTGCCTCTACAAGAATTCTTAAACTGTATTTGCTTCATTGGAGACCTTTTGGCGATTTTGGCTGGAGAGGAACTAAAAGGCATTTAGAGACCTGCTATGTAAGGGAAAACCCTACAAAGAAAGATGGTTCTCCTTGCTTCTTAATGTTATAAGACTGACAAATGAATGGATTATGGATTTAAAACCTTGTGCAGATCCTTCTCCTTGCTTCAAACTAATTGCCTTCTTATCTTTCTAATTCCTTTCTGTTCCGATTAATAGGTTTATTGTTTCCGCTTCAAAAACTTCAACAGGAATCCCTAGAAATTTGTTAAAGGCTCTTTTTATAGATAGCAGTGGTGTCTGAATCAGTTTGCCGGTTATGGTTTACCTGCTACCTCCCACCAAGGAGTAGCAGGTAAATCTAGCCACCAAACTTAATTAAATGAGAAGAAATCAACTTGGTTTTTGCCTTTTTGGTCTCTACTTGTGCAATTCGTCTAGTTCCCTTCCCGATCTTAAGCTAGGGTTCATACTGTTTATTCCATAGTTTAAAACTTCAAGACCATTGTTGTTGCTGCTCTGCGCGTCTGCTGCCGCTGTCACCTACCGTCATCTTCTCATTGTCATTCAAGTTATGTGGACTTCCAGTGTTTTTTGCCTCCCTTTTCTATCATTTTTCTCTTGTTTTTTTTAAGTTCATTTCTCATGTTTTTTTCTTGATAATGATAAGAAATGAGCTTAAATGAAGAAAATGAGGATTCATATAGCCGACCCAACTTGTTTGGGACTGAGGCGTAGTTGTTGTTGTTGTTGTCTCATGTTTTTCTTCCATCTTCTAAAACTAAAATTTAAAAAGGTTCAGGTTTTCCTAGTTTTTCTTCCATTTTCAAACTAATTCATTTGAATCTGATTGTCTTCTTCCGACATTGAGTCATTGAGCTTATATTGTATACCCATACCTTATGTAGAAACTGTAAGTTCTCTCTGCATGGTTTTCGCGTACATCATATATCATTGTATTGGGAGCTTTAAACAAATTAAAGTTGGTAATCCCTAATATAATTAAAATAACCAGTCTTTTGTTTACCAGGTTTAACAGGGTGAAAACTTCTATAAAAAATTGGAAGGTAATATTCAGAGAGCAAGATGGTCATATACAAAGCTACATAGTAGATATACTTTGATGCTCTTATATTTTTAACAATTCACAGGAAGTTCTGTAACAATATCAATCTTAAGCAGGTCAATTAGTCCAAGTTGAATCAAAAAGCACCATCAATTTTAATGGGACATTATTTTAAAGTCAAATGCAAGTAAATACTTACACTACATATTCTTCATCAACAAAAAAAAGTTACACTAAATATGTGAATATCTAGAGAAGATGACAGGAATCTGGTAGAGGTGGTAAAAAAACTCAAGTAAATAACCAATTTTTGCGAAAAAATATTTTAAAGACCCTCTTTTGCTTGAAAAAGAAGCCCAATCTGACAGGCCCAAAACCGAAAAAACCGAACTGAACATGAAAAAAATCGAACCAAACTGAAGTTAATACTATGTTTCGGTTTCTTAAATGACAAACCGAAATAGAAAAACTTTTATAAAAACGTACCGACCAACGCCCACCGCCTAATAGATTTGGTGGCTAAAAAAGGGTAAAAAAAACATGTCTTTTCACGCTCGCAAAGGAGGTGTGAAACACGCACACGGCCATGTCAGCTGTTTGTATCTAATAGGTACATTTTTAACTAACATCAGGTGTTCAATGGGTCAAAACCCTTAGATAAGGTGTCTAGGTGAAAAATTTCAGACAAGTTTAGGAAGTTGTCATGTATAACATGCCATCCACACATGTTTCCTGTTTAAGAGTATCCATAACACCTTCGAGAACTTCCAAAAAATTGTTTCAAAGTAAAACAGAGATTCGAAACCATCCATACACCCTTTCCCCTATTCTCCTATCCAGAAAGCAATGGTCCACTAAAAATTGTAAAGACTTAAACAATAGACCCCGTAAGATTTAACATGAGTAATCTTTTGCAGATCCATAGAGTACAAAAGTTGCCGAATCCAAAGTAAAACCCAATTTCAATATTATAGGAAAAGTTGCAAGAATCAAACCCACCTACTTTTACAGTGCATTTCTGCATGAAGTTGTAGAGAAAGTTCCAGGAGGTTTAGGATATTTTAGGCCCGTTTCTTTTTGCTCAAATACTTCTAAAGTTATAGCTTTTGAGAATTCTGCTATCTGTTTCATTTCATTGGAGACTTTGCCTGATGACAAAAAACATTTCGGAGAAAGACTGTTTTCCTTGCTTCGGAGTTCGGAATGTTATAAGACTGATAAAGGAATGGAATTCTCAAAATGCATAATGTTTTTTAGCTTTATTCTCTACTTGAGTCCTTACTCCTTTCTCTTTACCAAAAAAATTACTTCTTCTCAGTGTTATAACTGTCCCTCCCTATCAAGAAAATCTTTTTTTTCTCAATCACATGGCAAAAAGAGCACAAGTGTTATTCACACATTCAAGACCTATTGATGTAGATAAAAACAATAGTTGGCATCCTCACCTGTGAATAATCGATAAGCATCTGGAAGTTCCCGTTTTTGAGTTGCATAATATACTTCACTTTCCTCTGCAAGATAGAGCCCTGGGTCCACAACTATTAGTTTCAACTTCTTTGACCTACACCAATCCAAAATAGCAGTATTATTGAACTCTAGAAGCATATGCTGTCCATGTGTTCATATCCTTTAGTAGTACGTATAGAAACATATAACAGGAGTAGGATATGGTCATACTCTCTCCAACCAATGTAGCTCGAGTGGTTGACAAAATTAAGATCCTTGGGTAGATATGATAAGATGTGTAGAAGATCTGAAAATCAACAACAATTTGCACCACATGACTCATCAGTCACCACTCATCACCAAAGAGAAAGCGAGGTGTATGGAGAAACGAGTTCAATGAAATGATTTATTGATTATGAAGTGCAACCAATCCTAACACACCAATGACACAGTTCAATAGCAAGAATTTGCATTACAAAACATCTACTATCACTCATCATCAAAAAGATAGCCGAGTATAAGGAGATATGAGTTCCACCTACGTTGCTCAGACTATCCAAAAATGTTGTCGCACCTGTGTCGGATACTCCAAAATGCACTACTTTTGGAGGATCCAATACGCACCCATCAGCATTTTTGAAGAGTCCTAGCAACATAAATTTCAACTACACAAATTCATTGATCTAAAACCTAACAGTAAGCCAACCCACATACCAATAAACTTTTTCAGGTACAACATTTCTATTTATAAAAACTAAAAAAGTTACCAATATCAATGAACTACTTCTACAATTTCTAACAAACTTCTCCATGAAACAAATGCATCAAGTGCATGAATAATCACTTCACAGAGAAAGGTGGTCAATGGTCATTTTAAAGATAACTTGTCCGAAGGTACCTGCTACCCTCCCACCAGCACATGTACTAGGTACTAGGTACTGGGTAACTATGTCCATTTTAAAAAATAACTATTTTTTATGATTGTGATGTCTAAAGGTACCTGTTACCTAACACTAACACAGGTACCGGGTAACTATGTTCAGTTGTCCAACAAGGTCGTTTTAAAGATAACTCACCTTCACATAGTCTTTGGACTTCTTACAGAAGGAAACCAAACTTAGTAAGATTTCAATTGAGATGAAATTCAACATGAAATTCAATAATCAACAAGCCCAAAAACTATCTAGCAAAAGAAATCTAAAACGAAAACAAATACTCCATCCATTTCAATTTGTTTTTCTTAGTTTGACTGGACACAAAGCTTAAGAAAATAAAAGACTTTTTGAATCTTGTGGTCTTAAACTAAGCCCTTTAAATCTTGTGGTAAAAAATATGCCACGTAGGATGTTGGGGGTAAAGAGTTACTAAATATAAAGAAATACTTTTGAATCTTGTGGTTTTAAACAATAGATGTATGTAATGTACCAAAATGATACCCTTGAATCTTGTGGTCTTAAATATGCCACTTAAGATGGTCGTAAAGAGTTACTAAATACAAAAGTGACATTCTTTTCTAAATGGACTAAAAAGAAAAGTAAGATAAACAAATTAAAACGGAAGGAGTAATATTTAGACCACACCAAATCTTTAGTAAGCATTAAATTAAGATCCTAAGGGGTCGTTTGGTTGGAAACAAGTTATCCCATCCTCCCACAGAGATAAAATTAACACTATAATACCGGGATAACTAGTTATACAGTGATTTTATTCCAACCAGATGTGGAATGAAGTCATCTTAAATTTAATTAACTCTTATCCCTCATACTAAACGAGCCCTAAACTTAGAAAACATGGAACTCAACACTCAAAAACTATCTAACAAAAAGAAACACAAAACAAAAGCTTAAATCTTTTTCATATAATTTTCATACCATCTTGAGTAACAAGTGGATAATCAGCAGCTGATAGATTAATAAACCAATCCCAAGAACTCGAAATTCGCAAAAGAATAGAAGCACCATGAAGTGTAGCAGACAATGCAGATGATCCAATTGAATACCTAAAATCAGATTTCCCAATAACATCCACATTTTGAGCAGCTTTAAAAACCGGCACCGATTGAACACTTAGTACCAGATCATCTCGTTCTTTTTGAGAAGCTTTTTTATCAAGATGAATTAAATAATGGTTTCTTGGATGGTATATGGAGAAGAGTAACCGGATGATTCTAGAAGAGTCTTTTGAGGATCCGAAAATGAGGTAAGCAATGGAAGGGGGAGTGGGTGGGAGGGTATTTTGGTCATTTGGGTAGTTGTGGAAGTTGGGGAAAAGGGAAGTGTGGGGGTGGGGGGGTGGGGGGGGGGTGGGAGAGGGGGAAAATGAAAAGGAAAGTATAAGGAGAAGAGAGAATATCGTTGTAATAAGGAGGACAAAGGGTGTCGAAAAAGTGATGCGGCAAATGTTGTTGTTACCGGTGGTGGTCGGCGGTGGTTGAAGGTTCATTTTGCTGCCGGCGATGGCGGAAATACTGATATCCGTATACTTTAGATTCTTTGTTTCATTAGTTTTGTAATTTTGTCTTGTCAGTAATCACTACGGCTGATCTATGTTACTGTTGATTATCTTAATTCAGTTTTTGGTAATGAGGGCACGTATATTTAGAATCTTTGGAACAGTGCTTCTTAAGAAAAGGACTATTTTTTGCAAGGAAATAGATGAACATATGACAACAACCTACCCCAATATAATCTTACAAAGTTGGGTTCCGACAGGATTAAGATGGACCGCAGCCTCTATTTTTATTTTTACAAGGGACATACGGTTATTTTCGATAGAAACTCGACTCAAAATAAAATAAAGAGTTGGAAGTAAGATAACAAGTAAAAATATACGACATTACAATATCAAGATAAATCAGATAATAAATAATAGTTATTCAGAGAGAGGAAAAGGAACTAATTGAGTTGAATCTTCTAACATTCTAGTTTTATCCTCTACCTCCATATTTCTCTTTTTAGAGTGTATCCTTAGTGAGTTAAAACAGTATCATATTCAATCTAATTAACTTTTCAATTTTTTTCGATCTAACTCTAACCCTCCTAACTCATGTTATCATCAAACTCTCACACCTTCTTATTGGTGTATACATGGGCTTCTCTTCACATGTCTAAATAATCTCAGTCTCGCTTCCCTCGACTTATTTGAAGATGTAGTGAAAAAAGAATTAATAAAAATAGACATTAAATTAAGAATAATTTAATAAATATCACAAAAAATTTATTTATTTATTAAATTTTATCGTGCTACATAGACGGGACGGAGGGAGTAAAAAGTTTTATGCAATTAAGAATAACGTGGAATTTCTGTGACTAAAAAAAGTGTAAACCTGAAAGCAATTATCAGCTCCCCCATTCACTCATACTTCAAAAAAAATCTCAGAAAAAACATAGAGCGAGACATCCATGGAAGAAGAAAAAACCAACACCATTAAAGAAAATCCTATAGAATTAGCCCAACAAGCATGGACTCATTTAGAATTAGTTCGTAAAAAATCACCATTAATTCAATGCATAACTAACTTCGTTTCAATGGATTTAATGGCTAATACTCTGTTATCCGCCGGCGCATCGCCGGCGATGATTCATTCAGTGGATGAAATCCCTGAATTTACACCAAAAGCCCTTGGAGTTTGCATAAATGCTGGAACACTCACACCTGACTGGCTACCGGGTATGAAGTTGGCTGCACAGGTAAATTAGTAGAACAAGAAAGCCCGGATACGGTTCGCCAGAATTCATTAGCTTTTGTTCAAACATTTTATTTGTGTTAGTTATGACTTTTTTCTCAGACATCTTTATCATGGTTTTTATTTTATTTTGTCATGACTTTTTATACTGCTTTGCTTGTCTTGTCCTTGTACCGAGGGTCTACAGGAAACAAACTCTCTACTTAACTAAGGCAGGGTTAAGGTCTGTGACTCTACCTTTCCCAAATAACACATTGTGGAATTTCACTGGGCATGTTGTTGTATTATATTTGTGTTAAGAAATATACTTCATCCGTCCCATTTTATACGAGTGTGTTTGACTAGGCACGAACTTTAAGGAATAAGGAAGACTTTTGAAACTTGTGGTCTAAAACAAACCATAAAATCTGTGTGACTAGAAATCATTTCATCAAGGGTAAAAAGTTAAATTTAAAGTTGACTTGTTACTAAATATAGAATTAAATATGTACAAGTATTTTTAGAACTCAGTACTAATATTTGAAGTCATTGTTCTAAAATATAGAATCTATAAAGTTGAAATCTTGGCTCCGTCTCTGTGCAGGTTGCTAACCAGTCTAAGAAGCCTTGGGTGCTTGATCCTGTTGCTGCTGGTGGGTCAAGTTTCCGGTTAAAGGCGTGTTTGGAGCTACTTGCTTTAAGGCCTAGTGTTGTTAGAGGCAATGGGTCTGAGATTCTTGCTCTTTTCAAGGGTTCTGTTGACTCAAATTCGAAGGTAAGGCAATATATGTGCAATACATAATAATCCCTTCGTGCCAATTCATGTGAAGTTGTTTGACTTATCACGAAGTTTATGAATGATAAAAAAGAATTTGAAATTTGTGGTCTAAAATAAGTAGATATGTGTATAGCTATGATAAGTAAGAAGGTTAAAAGTTAAATTGTTATTAAATATAAAAAGGCGTAGTTCTTTTTGAATGATTAGAAAGGAAAGAGTGTCACATAAATAGGGACAGAGCAAGTATATATAGAGTATTAATTTTGGTAAATGCTTATCTGCACCGAGTCTTTATACCAAACCAATGCAACTTATCATAGTTAAATGATTTAATGTAGCGAGAATATATATTAAATAACATTGGTTGAGTGATAGTTGTATATGTTCCAACACATGTCATGCATTCAATGGTTTGGTTTAAACACACAATGCTGATAAGTTTTTACCATCAATTTTATCTTTGTTCTTGGTGTGCTTATACTATTGGTGGCATAGTCAGGAATTTTGTTAAGAGTTTCAAGGTTTAATATATATTTATAAAAAGTATTTTTTTACCTAATATACATAATGCAATTTTCTATATACACAGTATAAATTTCTGATAAAGGGTGTTCATTCATAGTATGTGGCTATGCCACTGTACATTATGTCCAGTGTCTACTAGGAGTGTTTTTAGTCTGAGACTTGCACATGAGTAGAAAATGTAGTGAACCTCTAATAGGTTTGAGAACATTAAACATTGAATATTGGAATGAAACATCCCAAATGGAACGAAATAGATAGTACTCTTGTAAGATTTATATAGCCGAATCCAAATGGATTGGGACTGAGATATAGTAGTAGTTGTTTTAATTGAATAACCTCCTAATGGTTTCTTCTCTTATATGACAATCAAGCCAAAATGGTTCCTTTATCTGGTAGTCATTTTTTTTCCTGGGAAATGCTTAGTTGTGCCAAAAGGCTGCATTTTTATGCAAGATTTGATGATATCAGGTATATCCAAATTTTGGTCTCTCCTCGTATGACCTACAATTACCTTGTCTTTATTATTACTGATGCAAGAATGGGAGGAAGAGGAGAATCTTCTTCCTTTGTGCAAAGTTAACTCCTCTTCATATTCCTTACTTATGCTGTCGTCAAAAAGTATGTGAAATGGAGTATATCTGCCTGTTGATGGTAAAGGCAGAGTGGTAATGGGGAAAATCCTAAAATAGGTTGAAAATTGACCGCAGTTCATATATGAGTTGGGAAAAAATAACTGGTCATGGATTAGTAGTTAGATGGCTTAACAATTATAGTAACAATATACTAATATGGCTAGTTATGGACGGGTTAATATGCAGAAAGTGAAATCATTAAATGAAGAGTAAGTAATCTGATGAAATCTTCATGTGGTTTGATTTGTCATGAAGACAATTTTGCTACCAGTGGCCATAAACATCACAGGGATATACACTTGATTACGTTTCCCTTTACATTTAACCTTCTTGTATGTCATTTAGAACAGTGTGCTTTAAAGTTAAAATTTTAGAGAAGTTGAAGGGGAGATTAATATTTTCTAATAAGCAAAGATTTGCTTGTGAGAACTGAGAACACGTTGTTACTATATTACATTTTTCCTTTGCATTCCTATTCTGTTTCTTATCGAAGCCACTAAACTTAATTATTGTGCAAATAATGTCTCATCTGTTTCCATTTGACTGATTCAAGGGTGTGGATAGTGTATACGGTTCAAGTGATGCTGTTGAAGCCGCAAAATCCCTTGCTCAACAAAGTGGTAGTATAGTTGCTGTTTCCGGAGCTGTTGACTTTATCACAGATGGTGATAAGGTCGTTTGTGTGCATAACGGGGTGCCTATGTTGCAAAAAATTACTGCATCTGGATGTTCTGTCACTGCCCTCATATCTGCCTTTGTTGCAGTTGATCCATCCCATCCAGTTGAAGCGACAGCATCTGCATTGGCTATCTTTGGTGTCTCCAGTGAGATAGGGATGGACATGGCTAGAGGTCCGGCTTCATTGCGGACACATTTGATTGATTCGTTATATGGACTTGATGAAGCTACTGCACTTGCTCGAGTAAGAATCAGCCGCTTCTAATACCTAGAGGAGCAATAAATGTGTGCATTGTTTTATTAGACTAACAGTGAAGTTTTATAGGATCAACTATACGTTGAATAGTCAGCTCATGTTGTTTTACTTGGTAGATTTTTTACATCCTTCAATTCTTAATAAAAGCACGTGTTTTAAAGTAGCAGACTAATAATCATTTTGTCATTGTTCTAGAAACTGATTTTAGAATATGGGTTACCATTGTGGCTTAACCGCTTAATCAGATGTAACAGTTCTTAGCTTAGTATACTGCTTCTCCCACTTGTATGCTGTAGACTTCATAAGAGAGAAAGAGGTATTCGTCGAAATAAGGATATTTCAGTAGGGTTGGTAGATCTGTTTGCCTTATTTTGGAGGTCAAAGATTGTGACCAAGCATCAGTATTGGTGTTATACCTGACTCGTAAGTAGAAAGTTTATAAAGATTCACCCTTATGCAGTGTCCAATAATAAATTTCTTCAAAATACGAAACCTAGGCACGGCACAACTTGGTCAATTTTTGGGTTTGTGGAACACAAATAGGTTTGGTGTCTTTGTTGAAAATGGAAATTTAGGTTTGCCGTTTTGTGGGATCAAAATCAAACAGGAAGACATGAATGGAGAAGAGCACATCAGCAAATACGTGAAGTCGTCTCTGTTACAGGCTAGAAGCAATGAAAAGACAGAAAAAGAAAACCATAGCTTCAGCATTCACAAAGATTGCTTGTGAATACATAAATATCTGTTTATATTCACTGCCAGAATGAGACAGACTTGAAAGACAAATCAAGTTAATTTGATTTTAACACAAGACAATCCACAATTTCTTGCTTTTCTTAAAGATACACA
This sequence comes from Anisodus acutangulus, assembly GCA_029783415.1. Taxonomy (NCBI): domain Eukaryota; kingdom Viridiplantae; phylum Streptophyta; class Magnoliopsida; order Solanales; family Solanaceae; genus Anisodus; species Anisodus acutangulus. Next base: position 3,744,943 of record CM056504.1, read on the forward strand.
TAAAACCTTCAGTAAGTAAGATGAACAGTGATCCTAAGCAGTGTCGCTGCACCATCTGTGACATGCTGACCAGCTGGTATGAGGGAGCGAAGCCACAAGCATTCTTAAATTTGCCAGTGCCTCCAAGACTGAAAGCCGCGACCTGGTGCTTCCTATCCTGTACACTCCAAAGAAGTTAAGGCTGTTACCGTATTCCGCTCCTCCCATCACGGCTGTGAACGCCATCATCTGAGTACTCCCATCTGCAGAGCTTGCAACGTAGACTCCTTGAGCTTGGCCAACATTTTGAGTGCCCAACTCAGGGGAAGAGGTCAAGATATCATCAATAACAGTGACAAAAATACTAGGTGACTTCTTCTCATTTGTCATAGCCTTGGGGAACTGAGTTACCTAGTACCTATTGCTGATGGGAGGTGGCAGGTATCCCCTGAAATTAGTCGAGGTCCGCGCAAGCTGGCATGGACAAAAAATTAGTAATCGTTCGTTCCATCAGGGCCTAATAGGGTAGTCACAGTTTTGTCATTCTTGTTTCCTCCAGAAAATGATGTGCCTGCTAATCCTGTTCCTAGTGGAACACCATAGCTATTGACGGTTGGAATAGCACCATTGGCATTGGGAACGGCTACATCATCCTTTGGAGGTCTGAAACCAAGAGGTCTCGCGATGGGGACTTGGCCGCTGTAGATGTTGCCTAACAAGCCCGTGATTGTCCTGGCTATCAGGTTTTTTTTCTGTGGTTGTGGGTTAATGGGATGCACTTCATAAAGAGAAGTGATCACAAATGGAAGAAAAATGGAGTTGACATAAGATTTAAATGTGGTGAAGTTGTTGGAGTTTTCCTCGAGTGTTGTGGGCACAAATAATCTTACAAAATTGTGTATGCTCCTCTAGAGTTCTTTATGAAATTTTGACTTTGTTTGCAGTACATAGTAATTTTTTTAACAGGTCTTTTTTTTGTTTATTTGTAATTAGGAAAGGAAAGGTTTTTTCCTCCCACCCGGTGTTTGGTATCAGCATTAGAGCCCGAATATATTCGCGCCGGATAGGGCCCATTTCTGGGGAAGCGCTCCATACCAAAGATTTTTTCATACTAAGGGTTCGAACCCAAGACCTCTGATTAAGAATGACTAGTCTCATCCACTGCAACACATCTTTTGATTTAAGAGGCGCTTTGCTTTTCTTGACTTATAACCCCTATCAACTTCCTTTTGGTTCTGTACATCACAATGGAATGGGAAATTATATATTATGTATTGAGAGATCCAATAAAAGATCAGAGAATGTTAGACTAGCCCACTTGTTAATTCCTAATCCATTTTAGACCTCATATTTTCATTTTCAGGAAACGTCTTCGTTCTTACATTTTTCATGTAAAATTTACCTTGTTTAAATATCGTTATTTAACTGGCAACTTTGTTTTAATATTTTGCACATCTGCTGATGTACAAGCTTCAAAACAAAACTTCAGATATACGGTATCTAAAATTTAGATCCTAAACTCCAAATATGCCAAGATTTGCAAGTCTCCAACTGTTCCAAAGTGGTACTCCCTCCGTCCCAAAATAAGCGTTACATTAGCTCCCAAAATAAACGTCATCTTAGAAATTCAAACAAAAATTGACAAGTGTTTCCAATTACCTTAGCATTAAAGAAATAGTCTTCTTTAGTACACCGCTCAATTCTCAAAGAACACCTAATAAATAGGGATAGTTTAATACACTCCATATTGCATTTATTAATATTTTAATGGGCATATTTTTTTGTTAAAGGAACACTTATTTTGAAACGGAAGAGTAAATTTTACAAATTTTTACACAATGATGGTCTGAAATCAAGTATTTGTACACTTTCGGTCTTTCTACGTTAGTAGTTAAATAGCTGTCTGAATAACTGTTATATGGCCACTTAAGTTGTAGTGCAATGATTTATAAACAAGATATTAGCATTTCTCTCTAGTTCTCTTATACTCGCTTCAAGTTCCTGCAACTATTATACTCTTTCAAAAATTCTTGCACTGCAAACAACGCCGAGAATAAGAATATTTTTCGTAGATAAAAATGAGGATGCCGCGCTGTCTTGCAAATATTACAAATTCTCAACCTACAAAAACATGAATTCACATTCATCTCTTGCTATTGTTACAATTGAGGCAGGTACCATTAAGGCTTCATCAAAATGAGCAACAACCTTAAGTTTCTTATTGTGTGGTAATTGAATCACTGTTCTTTTGCTAGTGCAATTAGTAGTCCATACCACCACCAGGCATAGCTGGAGATGCCTTCTCATCCTTGGGAAGCTCAACAATAACAGCTTCAGTTGTAGTCAATAGAGATGACACACTGCATCAACAAAAGCAAAAACATGAGTTTAACTTATATATAACGACAGTGTCTAAGTTTTTACACCATCATATCAAATATTCATAGGTAACTATCGATAATAAGTGGAATTACTAAGTTAAAGAACAATGCGAGTAACATTCTATAACATGTCAAATGTACACCGATAGTGTAAGAATTTCATTAGATTGTACGTCGAAAAAGTTAAGTCCAAAGCATATTAGCAAGAACACCGAGGAAACAAATACATTGAAAAAGTATAAAGAGTTTGCTCACCTAGCAGCATCAACCAAGGCCGTCCTAATTACTTTCAATGGGTCAATGATCCCTGATTTTATCATATCAACATATTCACCTGTTGCAGAGATGAATAAACATAAGAGATTAATTAATTTCTTTCGTATGCATTGACATGCCACCTATTTTTAGTTCTAATTTTAGGAAATAGAATCTTTTATCGCAAGGAAATTCAGAAGGAACAAGATATTAGCATCTGAACCTTTTGCCGCATCATATCCAAGATCCGGGTTATCCTGCTCCAACAGCTTGCCAACCACTACTGATCCCTCTACCCCAGCATTAGAGGCAATTGTATGTACTGGTGTCTGCAATTACAAATTCATTCCAAATCATCACATCTCTGCTAATTATCATTTGACAACTACTCTATTATTGGGAAAGCAAATACTAAGGAATCTAATCTGAAGATGCGATAGCCAAAAATTGTAAAAGTTGTAGACCTTGAGAGCATTCTGAATAATTTGCACACCAATCTTTTGGTCAAAGTTGGCTGTTTGCAACGTCTCCAATTCTTTCGATGCATAAAGAAGCGCAACCCCTCCACCTGCATGACAAGAACCAGATTAGTCTCCCACTATAGGCTCTTAGTGAGTTGGACCAGACATAAAGAGACATGAACATGTATTAACCTGGAACAATTCCCTCCTCTACAGCAGCTTTTGTGGCATTCAAAGCATCTGTAACTCTGTCTTTCTTCTCACCAACCTCAACTTCACTAGCTCCTCCTACCTGGCAGACCCATATTAATCCAAAGTAAGATCCCTTCTACAACTGTCTTGATTATTTGCGAGCTTAGACTAAAAGTTGGGATCCTTTTTCTTTTGCATACTTAGGTTCTCAGAGAATATAAAACTGCAGTTGAATTGCATACCTTCAACACTGCAACACCCCCTGAAAGCTTAGCTAGTCTTTCCTGTAATTTCTCCTTGTCGTAATCAGATGTGCTCAGTTCAATTGCTGATCTAATCTGTCAATACAAAGAGCACAACGTATGTTCAACCCCACACTTTTAGATAATATGGTGATTATATTGATAATATAAGTACAGATGTATGCAAAATATACCTGTTCACATCTCTCCTCTATAGCCTTCTTCTCACCCGCACCATCAAGAACGACAGTGTCATCCTTGGAGATAGTCACCTAGAAATGAAATTCCATGAGATTACAGAAGACAAAAATGTTCAGCAACAAAAAAATAGAAAAACTAAACAAGAATTGCAAGGAACGTTTTTACTTGCACCATTAAGCAAGTACCAAATAGCAGGGATATACATTATCAAATATACCTTTTTACATTTTCCCAGCATGTCCAACTCCACATTTTCAATGTTCAATCCAAGTTCCTCGGTTATGACCTATCATGCAGGGTAAGAAATGCTGGTGATGTAAGAACAAATAGCAAATACCTTATACAGCAGCAATACCAGAACAGTGTCTTACCTGGCCTCCAGTTAAAGCAGCAAGATCTTGCAAATTAGCCTTCCTGTTTTCACCAAATCCTGGAGCTTTGATAGCACAAACCTGTATAAATCTCCGGTGTAATTAGCTGAACAGTGTTATACCGACCGTCAACAAAGAAAACGTGTTTTTATCTCAGAGCAGCAGATTACCTTGATTCCAGCACGAAGCTTGTTCAGAATAAGTGTAGCAAGTGCTTCACTCTCTACGTCTTCGGACACAATTAAGAGGGGCCTTTGTCTCTGAATATATGAAGTAAAAGAGTAAGAAACAACTCCAAAGGTCATAGTTCAAAACTCCAAGAATCTCAGAAGAAAGACTACCTTTAAAGCCAACTCTAACACTTTCACAATAGCATTTATGCTTGAGATTTTTTTCTCGTGAATAAGAATAAGTGGATCATCAAGCTCCTGTTAAGTATCAGAATAGTTGTGAGTTCAAATGAAAAAGACTTGTCTTTAAAATATTTAAGCTGCCTCGTCAGTCCCGCGGCTGAGTTAATATTGACAAACCAAAGACATACACATTTCTGATTCTTATCATTTGTGATAAAGTATGGGGATATGTAGCCCCTGTCCAGCTTCATCCCCTCAACAACTTCCAACTCATTATACAATGTCTTTCCATCCTGCATGATATTAGAAATGAGTTGGTATCACATCTTTATAACAAGATTCCATATGTTATGAACTCAGTTATCACAAAGTAATGGGTATACAATAATCTAATCTGACAAATAAAAAGATTGCCAGAGTTCCAAATGTCAGATTCTTGCACATTTTTTTGCTACTACCAACTCAAATGGATCAATCTTTGAGAGTACATCCGAGCATTACAGATATTAAGATGACACCAGACTAGAAACTTGAGTTCAGACCATTATGGCAAAAAAGACCATGTGTTATACACAAACATTATCAAGAAATTACTTACTTGAATAGTGATGACACCTTCCTTGCCTACTTTCTCCATAGCCTTTGCAATTAGCTCACCAATTTCCCTTTCTCCATTTGAAGAGATTGTCCCAACCTATCAAAGGACCAAACTATCATAATCTTATTGGAAATTATGCAGTAGCGACACTCTAAAGCAGAAGATTAATGTCTCGTTCAGTTATCCAAAGCATTAGTGATTTGAAAATATTCCTTCCACTGAAGAGCAAGTTAGATTCTGTTTTACCCCCCCCCCCCCCCCGCGTGTGTTCGGGGTTTTGGGGGTAGAGGCCAGAAGGGCTTGCTGCTCAAAATAGGCCAGAAGGGCTTGCTGCTCAAAATATTGATGTTTAAGTACACCACAAAAAGATGTATCCTTCATACTGTGCTTCATAAAAGTTTAAAGCTACCAAAGATACCTGGGCAATCTCTTCGGATGTGCTTATCATCCGTGCTCTGCTTTTCAGGTTTGTTACAACAGCATCAACAGCCATTGTGATACCCCTCCTAAGATCCATTGCATTCACACCAGCAGCAACAGACTTGCACCCTTCAGAAAATATCGCTCGGGTGAGGACGGTTGCACAAGTGGTACCTGAAATACAGAGCTAGAGTTACTCAAGCGGAAATGTAATAGAAACTAGGCACAAATGCACACAGGGGAAGAAACAATATATCTGAAATCTTACCATCACCAGCAACATCATTAGTGGCATTGGCAACCTGTTTTACAAGGCTTGCACCAACATTTTTTATTCTGTCCTTGAATTCGATGTTTTTCGCAACAGTGACACCATCTTTTGTCACCTTGGGTGCACCCCAACTTTGCTCAATCACCACATTACGACCCTTCATACATATAAATATAACATCAGTCATCACCTAATGAATTTATTCCCAGCAAAAACAAGAATATATTCATGGTGGTCCACTTTATATTTTGTCCCCTATGAGTATATCAGCATATAAAAATCTTGCTTGCCTAGTCATCAACCAAGCTCAAATGATATGAACCAGGAAAAAGCAAAATAGTTAACTCAAAGGGAACAAGTTAGGGGGAAAACACCCAGTTATCCCTAACAGATAGCTAACCTTTCCAACAGCTTGAGTTTAAGCTACTCGGGGAAAAAGAGTCGGAACCAAGAGAACATGATATTATTTTTAGCTAAGACAATCCCACTAAGCTTCTTTCTAGGAGGCAATTCACTGTAAGCTACTTTCTCTAGCACTCTAATAAGAATGAAAATTATATCATTTCAAGATGTTAAAATGCTTAATGTAGATGGAACCCGTTGGTCGCATTCATCATAAATTCACAATATAAATCAGAATGGCAAAATGTGTTAACGTACACATGTAGAAAATATAATATCTAATTCACTAACAAGAAGAATTTGAAATCAATTCAGATGTTTAGCATGGGCACAGCTATAATTGTAACTTCAATTACTCATCAATATGGTGACCAAGAACCCACACCTTTGGACCCATAGTGACTTTAACCGCATCAGCAAGCTGTTCAATGCCTTGAAGCATCAAACCCCGAGCTTCAACTCCAAATTTAATGTCTTTGGCTGCATAGTTTCTGCTCCAATTTAATCTACTACCAACCTGCATCAAATCCATTTTAAATACCAATCCAATACCAAAAATTAAGAGATATTCGGGTTGCATCCAGTATGGAAAAATGCTTTCCATATGAAAGATTTCCTGCAGAAAGTGAATTCCACAGTGGAAAACATTGTCTGATTTACCAAATACACCCAAATGGAACTCTTCTCATCTACTAAAAGTACTACAAGCAAAAACTACGTGTTGGCTACTGCTTCTGGCAATCCAACAATTGCAATTCTTCTTATGTCAATATCATTAAAAAATACATTTTAAATTATCAGTCAAAGTTCATACCCACTCCGCTTCAATTTGTTTGTCTTGATTCGGAATACGAGGGTCAAACTAACTAATGTTAGTGTGAATTCGGACATAAAATATTCAATTTTTGTCAATTTTTTTTACATATTTAGAAACTACATAATAAAAGTAGTCTCAGACACAGTAAAATGTATTTGAAAAATTACGATCAAAGAAAATATCATTTGATTGTTCAAATAGTTAACTAAGACAAACAAATTGAAACTGGGGGAGTATAATTTAAATCTCGAGAAACGAAAAATATGACAAATCAAGATGGATGGAGTAAAAGATTTCCTGCATAAAATGAATTTCATAGCGGAAAATGCTTTCAACTTCATAACCAAACACTTGGAAAACAGTATCTGCCTTACTAAATACACCCAAATGGTACGCTTCTGATCTACTAAAAAATAGTACAAGCAAAAATTAGCAATTGCAATTCTTCTCATATAGATATAATGAAAACAAATACTCCCTCTGTCCCAAAAAGATTATCCTACTTTAATTATTAGTTTTAGTCAAAAATATTGGCACATTTCTATATTTATAAATAATTTAACTTTATGAAATAAATTTAAAATAACACAAATATCTAAGGCTTATTTTGGAACACACATTTTAAAAGTAGAACAATCCTACGGAGGGAGTACATTTTAAAATGTCAGTCAAAGTTCATACCGATTAGAGTCTCGAGAAACAAAAAATATCACATAAATTAAATTCCATAGTGGACATGATTTATCTGCCTTACTTAAAAAAAACAAGCACAAGCACGATGCACTAAGCTCCCACTATATGAGCGGATCCGAGGAAGAGCCGGACCAAAACGAAATACTTCTGATCTACTATATATTCTACAAAAAAGTTAAAGTTACCTGTTGGGTCCTGCTTCTGGTAACCCTGTAAAAACAATGAAATTAAGTATTTGTTCAACTAAGAATTTACATAATTCTAGCACAAATAATACGCAAAAAAAGGACAATTTTTTGCATAATTTACAGAGAAAATACCTGGATTTAGAAGCAAGTTTTGCTGCAAAACGATACATAATTGCACTAGGAAAATTTGCAGCTGAGGAAGAGAAAGAAGACAGAAGAGAGCAGAAACGTGTTGATGGGCTTTATTTGGAGAACAAAAGAAGGCTCTAGAAGAAACAAACAGCTATTAGGGTTTTAGGGTTTTAACTTTTATTGATTTAATTAATTAACTTTCACAAAAACAAAAACAAAAAAGAGAAGAGTTTTCTTTTGCTTTTTAATTTACTAATTTGAATTGAATAATTTTTGCTTAGGGAAAAAGGATTTATTTATTTAGGAGATTAATGAGGGTGAGGGAGGAAATTGTACTCCCTCTCTCTCAAGTCTAAAAAAGAACGATTTATCTTACTTTTTAATTTCTCTAAAAAATAATGATATATTTTTTTATTTAGCAAAAATTTACTTTAAACTTTATTTTTTATTCAAAAAGAGATAGATCTATAAGCACATAAATATCTTTGGATTATTTTAGATCATAAGATTTTAAAGTCTTCATTTATTTCTTAAAGTACATGTCAAATAAAAGTATATCACATAAATTCGACAGAGGGAGGAGTAAACTATTTTTACTTCTTTTTTTTGTGTTTTCACTCGGTGTTCAGTATCTGTATTGGAGCCAAATTATATCCGAATTCAGCCCGCATAAGGGTCGATTCGAGGAAAACGTTCTCTAACAAGGATTTTTTCATACACAAGGCTCAAACTCGAGAGGCCTCTGGTTAAGGACTCATCCGTTGCACCATTATGTAGAAAATATGCTTTTCCACAATATCTTCTTCGTCGAATCAAACTAGGGTGATTTCCGCTACATGAAAACCCTGTAAATTCTTGTTTTATGATTTACGCGTTGTTTATTTCTTGTACATCTACATGTTTCAATAAAAGCTAATTAACATTTATCTTCCAGAAATACCTTGTGTATGATACTTACAAAGTCATGTTTTGATTTTATATATAGTGTGATTCGAACGATAAAAATTTATTTTTCGCTTTTGTGGATCATTTTGTTGTGTATCAAGGAAAATATTACTTAAATAACTTATAAAATTTATTTTAATTTGTTGAAAACTGAAAGAAATAATCTCTTGATTATTTTCATTAATTGAAAGGTTATATATACAAGTTACATAATAAGATAATATTATTCCTATTCTATTCCTAAAACCTTATTCTATACATTTATGGTAATACACTAATTATGGTAATACAATACTAATTATATTACATCCTTACCTAAACTAGGATACTAAATATTTGTCATAAATATACACATAATTGTGTATATTTAACACACACCTTAATGATCATATGAGGCGATGTATTTGAGGCTGTCCCTAAAATCTTCAAAAAGGACCGAGGGAAGACCCTTTGTAAATATGTCGGCAATTTGATATCTCGACAGGACATGGCATACGCGAACTTGACCACGGGCAACATTTTCACGGACAAAGTGAATGTCCATCTCGATATGTGTTAGTGCGTTGGTGTTGAACCGGATTACCAGAAAGGTAGATGGCACTAATATTATCGCAATATACCAAGGTTGCCTTCTGAATGGGACAATGAAGCTCCAAAAGCAAACTACGTAACCAACATGATTCTGAGACCACATTGGCTACCCCTACATATTCGGACCTCCGGCATGGCGAAATAGAGTCAGGCGCCATGAGCCAAACCAGGAGACCAAGTTGTTGCCAAAGGAACATCACGGTAGCAGACGTGGGCCAGGTCGGTGTCTGACACCCACCTTGTCGGCATATATGTATGAGACAAGTGTAGATGTCGATGAAGGATACAATTGCAACCCGGTAGTCGATGTACCATGAATATACAGAATGATGTATTTGGGTGCATTCATTGTGCTTTCATTCGGAGATCGTCATGAATAAACACATCTATTTGGACACATCGTAATATCCAGGTCCGGTAAAGGTAAGATCGAAGGACCCTACAAGGCTGCGATAAGCGGATCGGATCTCGGCAAGGGACTCGCCACGGCACCAAACTTGGGCTTGGTATCAAGCTGGAGTGAAAGTGGACTTACGGGATGACATCTCGGCCTACCGATGATCTCGGCGCGCCTTGGGTTGTGACAAGAACAACCCGTTGGAATAACGGTGACGGTAATCCCAAAAAATAACTTCCAAGGGCCTCGAAGTCTTTCATAGCAAACTTCGGGTGAGCATGGTCATGATGGACTTGCCAAGGCATCGGAAGAAGCGATCAAGATAATATCGTCCGCATATAACAAAATTTATGCTACTGACGGACGAACCACGGCTGATGATGAACAAGGAATTATCCGACTGCGTGAGTGAACCCGATAGTTGAAACATAGTCGGCAAACGCTTGTATATCGAGGCGTGGAGAGCGCTTAAGCGCAGTATAAGGACTTTTCAATGACGGACATAGCGAGGATGGTTGGGATCACCTGAATCCGCTCCGGGTGATACATATAAACTGATTTCCTTGAGATCATCATGTAGAAGCATTTTTGACATCAGTGATGAATAGGTCATGTCTTGAAAGAGCGAGCTAAGCAGTGCGAATGGTAGTCGGCTTGACCACCGGACTAAACGTCTCCCTACAATCTATACCAGACTTTGTTGGAGTCTTACCATCGCGCATGGCCGCGCCTTATGTCGAGCAAATGAACGTCATCGAATTCTCCTTATAAGCAAAAATCCACATAGACATGATAACATTAATACCATATCGGCCAGACGCTGACTCCCGTCTTATTATCAATAAGAGCATTATATTCATCGATCATAGCAATTTTCAATTCGGGTCGTTTAAAGCGGAACCACGAGGATTACAGGGGGCAAGGGATTTAGAGACATTAGAATGTAAATTAAAATATCTTTTATAGTAACAATACTCGCCGTGACTACAGTGATTGAGTGCTATGACTCGGGGAAGAATTGAGTGGATGTCGGGAATTTGCTAGGCTCGTAGTAGGCGTGACGATGTACTGCTTGTGACTCGAAGCGATACCCGATGGCGAGCAGCAGCGGACGATTTCCGATGTGGTGAGCAGACCCGATTGATAAGCCAGCCCGATGACAAAAGCGGCGAAGGAGCGTAGCGGGCGATGGGACCCGTGAGCGATGGGCTTTCTTGGAGAATTTTAGTGCGGAGATGTCGAAAAATCTTTGAATAATATCACGGGGATATTTATTGACCAAAAAAATACGAACTAACGCAGAGAGAATGACTTTTAGCAAATGGAAATTGGAATTCATAAAAAATTACATGGCGATTAATGATGATTTTATTGGAGGATAAATCAAAGCATTTATAGCCACGATGATTAGAAGGAAAACCCAAAAACACGCATGGAGTAGATCGGGCCTGAAGTTTGTTAATTGTGGTGGATGGAAATAACGGATAACATAAACACCCAAAAATCCGAAGATGAGAATAAGAAGGAGATTTATTTTATAAAATCTGAAGAGGGGAAGAATATGTCAAACCTTTGGAAGGAGTTATGTTAAGTAGATATGTAGTCATTTGAAGAGTGTGATGCCAAAAATATTGGGGTACGGAAGCATGAATTAATAGAGTGCGGATAATGTTATTTATGGAACGAATTTTAAGTTCGGCTTTCCCATTTTGTGAAGATGTATGGGGATAAGAAAAATGAAAATTTATCCCATTAGTAGCACAGAATTCCCGAAATACCCCATTGTCATACTCTTTTTCATTATCACACTGAATATTTTTTATTTCACGGTCGAATTGGGTTCTGATGAATGCTCTAAATTTTAGGAAGATGGAAAAAACTTGATATTTCTTTGCTATTGGAAATGTCCATAAAAATTTAGAATAATCATCCAAAAAAAGAACATAATACCGGTGACTAATAGAACTAGGAACATGAGACGTCCATAAGTCGCTATAAATAATATCAAATGACATTAAAGTATGAGATTTTGAGTCTACAAATGGCAACTTAACAATTTTTCCTAAAGAACAAGATTGACAAATTGGAATACGACTCGTACCCTTACATGAAATAAAACTATTTTTATCTAAAGCTGACAAAATAGAGGACCCCGGATGACCAAGATGAGCATGCCACAAGGAAGGAGAGATGTCTGTAAAAACTGATGGCTGGGTTTGACTCGATGGATCGGGACTGGGTATGATAGGATAAAGATCTCCCCTACTATCACACCTCATGAGAGGACTCCCCGTCTTGAAATCCTTTACAGAGAAACCAAATAGATCAAATTCAATAGAAACGAAATTGTCAGTAGTGAATTTACGGACATAGACTAAGTTTTTAATCAATTTTGGGGAGTGTAGGGTATTTTTCAAGATAAGAGGGGGGTGAGGGGGAGACAATGTTTTATGACCATAACCACGAATTGGAACAGAATTGCCATTACCAACAATTATACCGCGAAGGTTGCTCAAATTAGAATAAGATGAGAGAGTACCTGAATCGGATGTCATGTGGGTAGTGGCACCGGTGTCCATATACCAATTCGGGTCCGGTTGAGTCAAACCCAATGTGTGCATCGTGCGTGAATTTTGAACAGTTCGGCTCACGTCGCATATTGGACGTTTTCTATTTCAAGAACGAGGGGATGTTATTCTTGATGTTAGAAACTGTAAGGGCCGGATGAAACATGTTTCAGGATGTAGACATATTGATAGAATAATATGTGATTGAACGATTAGGGAGAAAATTTTGGGAAGAAAAGACGTCTCGTCGGCACACAAACCGAGAGCAAAACGTCTCGGAAGTGGAGGGAAGTCGACGGAAAATTTAGGAGAGTAGAGAGAGGATTTTAAGACCTAGACTCTTGATACCATGAAAGAAATAATCCCTTGATTATTTTCATTAATTGAAAGGCCATATATATAAGTTACATAATAAGAGAATCATATTCCTAATCTATTTCTAAAATCTTATTCTATACATTTATGGTAATACACTAATTATGGTAATACAATACTAATTATATTACAACCTTACATAAACTAGAATACTAAATATTTACCATAAATTGCACATAATTGTGTATATTTAACAAAAACTAATTAAAGACTTACACTAATGGAATGTGGCAATGTGCATGTACATCTTGGTTTAAAAAATGCATTAATTATGTGAACATTGCCAACAAATAGAAGAAAATGATTTCAAGAAAGGAAATTTTCTAATTCTTATTGGACGTTCTCTACTCCAAAAAGGTGGAATCTCCCACCCCAGGAGCCCCCACACCCTGGTCATGTGAAGGAGGTAAATCATGGTGACTCAATTGATTTCAAAGGTTAGACCAGTACCACGTTGCGCACAAGGGGCCCTCCTTTATTTCAAGAAGAAATCCTCACACTGCCGCTGACGGGATTCGATCCTTGGTCCTTACTCCAAATATCCCCCTTGAAACCAATTGAGCTGCCCAAGTGGACTAAAAATTGTGGTAGGGTAAACTTTTTAAAGTGACTGGTCCCACCGCATTACGGTCCCATACCCCAGAAAACCCCAGCTCCAGCCTGGCCCTACGGATTAGTATACACCGCTTGGCCCTACGCGTATGGAGGGATTTTTTTGGGGGAACACAGTTCCACTCTCGCTGATCAGAGGACTCGAACACGGAACCTCAAACAGCAATACCCTAATGTATTGGCCACTGGGCCAAACACTTTGGATCTTATTGAACGTTCTCTATACCTAATCTACAAAACTTTTGAAAATTATGTATGAAATTACTTTTACAGTTATATTTATCCATCTAGGTGAACTTCCCTGAAAGAGTTGATTTTTTGCTTGAACGAGAGAAAAAGTTGGCTACATTTGGTTGTATTCATAAATGGTGTAAATTATTTTGCTTCATACTATATGGTGCAAGTACACATACCGATTTTAGGATTTCTATTTAAGAGATATTCTAAGTTTGATCACTCCAAAAGTAACTTCAGACTTATGAAATTGAAGTTCAATAAATTAGATTACATGCGAGTCTGAAGTTAAGTCTTTCAAAATCAAATTTTAAACAATTTAAAAGCAAGCAAACTTCAGACAAAATAACTTGACAGTCTCAAACTTTAGATATTGTCAAGCCAAACTTCAAACAAAAAGTGTGAAGTTGACACCAAATTACATATAAAATTTCATACTATTAAATGCTTCATCAATGGAATACATATATCATGAACTATGTGGATAACAATAAGCTCATACACAAATATATTGAAAATACACTAAAATAGAATTGTATACCTGTAACGACCCGTTTGATCGTTTTGAACTTTTGAACTTATTTTTCAAGAATGTCCTTCCCGTAGTTATTCTCGATATTTATGACTTGCGGGGACGGGTGGCACAGTTCCCGAGGCAATCAAGTGGTTTTCATATTATTTTCGGGAAGTTTGGAAATCCCTAAGTTAAGAGAATAGGGAAGTTTGACTCATAGTTGACTTTTGGGTAAACACACTCTTTTCGTAGTTTCATCAGTTCCATTAGCTTCGGAACGACGTTTATGACTTAGTCGAGTCTTTGGTTTGGTTCCCGAGGCAGCTGGATGTGTTTTGGGGGTTTGGTTGTGAAAATGTGAAATTAGAACTTAAGAGTTGACTTTAGTCAAATTCGAGTTTTAGAGACCTTTTCTGGGAATTCCGAGTGCGTGAGCAGGTCCGGAATGTGTTTTCTAATAGGAATGCATGTTTGGTTTGTATGAAGGTCCCGGGAGTGTTTCGGATGTTTGATGGGGAATTGGATGGTTTGGGATTGTTGCTGGTGTCTGGTGTTCGCACCAATGAGCTGGTGTGCGCTTCCACGGGTTTGCCTCTGTGAGGTATGGCTCGCAGAAGCGAGACTGGACCATGTGTCGAGGGTCCACTTCGGCGGATGAGTTCCACGTCGGGGCGGGTGTGCCTCAGTAGAGTTTTCTTACGCCCTAGTATGGTTCGAGATTTAAAGTGATCTCGCCTCAACAAATGGGGTTTTCGCCGAAGCGGGGCCGCTCCAACGAAGTCGATTTTGCTGGAGCGGGATCACTGTTCAAATTATGTAAGTTCATGACTTAGAATCTATCCACATTTCCTCAAAACATTTTTCCTTAGGTTTAGAGTTTGGGAAGTGGGAGTTCTTGGAGAATTCAGGGGGATTCATCATTAAGGTATATTTTTCCCCCTTTAATTAATGCTATTAGTTAAGTTCTACCATAAGTATGATTCTTAGTGGGGGAATAAGTGAAGTGCTTTGTTGAGAATAAGAGAGTAATACTTGAGATTTTGGGGGCGGATTATTGAATCATTGTAGTTGATATTATAAACTAATATTGTATTAGATTAGTGGGTGATATCTAATTGATCAATTGCGTGTTAAAACCCCTTTTGGAAATTGGAGGAAATTCTAGGGTTAGAATTGAGGCTTTTTGCTAAATTCATGAAATTGAGGATCCATTCGGGCTTAGTTGTTGAATTAATTTGAGATTATGACTATATAGCATGTTTTGGTGTTAGTTGGGTAATAGAGTTCGTATTTTGATAATGTGAGCCTGGATTTCATTTGTAGTTTAACTTGGGGATTCTAGTTTCACCTATAGATGTGGGTATCGATAGACCTGTGATCTCATGTAATTAATGTAAATGACCAGAGTTGGCTCGTGAGGAGGCTCGACGGAAGGGCAAGGTTGTTGGGTGATTCTTCGATTTCTAACCAGGCAAGTTGAGACTTACCAGACTCTAGCATAGCGTTATGTGTTGGTATGTTGTTAATGAATTAATGGAGTAATGGAGAATTGGGGGCCCTGTATTAGTGAGGTAACGAACACTAATACGGACACCGGTGAACTTAACTTGGATAATTAATAAACTAGTTTGATATATTTGACGAAGATTATGTGTTTAACCTTCGAGCCGTGAGCGCGGTGCATAAATTCGCTTAGGTTTGGTATGATTGCTAATTACTTGGGCTCGTAGCCGTGTCTGATATTTCTATCCTTGATTTGACCTGTCATGCATTCATCACTCTACATCTCGTCTAAATACTTGATAAGGAATTTATAATAGTGATTGTATTGATTATGTTGATTGCATGGTGTATACATATACATATCATTCATGCACATTACATTGACATTTGACTGAAGATAAGTATCGGGAGTACAAATCCTCGCCACCGCTATAGTTAGGGTCGATCGACGATGCTGTTGGGTACACGTGCTTTCCATATTCACTCTTCACTTGTTGCACTCTATGTGCAAGTACTGAATCGGACGCCAGCGAAGGAGCTTGACGCAGAGCTTGAAGATTATTCTTGGGAGTCCAGGGTGAGCCGTAGATTCCATCCCAACACTGAAACTCTTCATCTTGTTATTTTTCTTTTCTGTTCCATTTCTCATACATTGATTGTATTTAAAGTTTCATACATGTATTTCAATTAGTAGCTATGTACTCATGACAATCAGGTTTTGGGGATATTTCTAAGGTTTATGCTTCAAGTATCAAGACTTGACAATAGTTCTATTATTATTTACTTCTTCCGCATTTACATTTGCATAATTTTGTCTTGTATGACTAGTGGTTCGCTTACAGATTAGGATAGGTGTCCTCACGGCACAAATGGAATTTTGGATCGTGACTATACCATAGTTAGGAGGAGGAGGACGACTAAGACGAAGAAGCATAAGAATGAGAAATGGAGTAACAACAATGTTTTTATATGAAGTTTATCAACGTTGGTTATAAATAAAATATTTTAAAATAAATTGAATATTATTTAGATAACATATACTACATATGCTACCGGATACAATTCTTACTAGGGATGGCAACGGATCGGATATGGACCGGATCCTACTAGATCCAGATCCAGATCCATTTTTCATACCTGGATCCAGATCCGGATCCATCGGATCCACCGGGTCCACGGATCGGATCTGGATCTAATGTAAAAAATTTTGGTTTGAATAATATTCTCACATGTTGAAACTTTTATGACAAAATGAAACGCAATCTGATTGAAAAAAATGATTGAGTTCATTCAATAAACCTACACAAACATGACACAATTCTTCCAAAATATTGAACAACGTTTTAGCATCACAAGAAAATAAAGACGATTGATTTCATTAGTGATGTTGAACATGTTGCAACTTTGAGCTAATTTTTGGAGGCTTTAGTGATGCTCCACTTGTAGTTCTACTGATTGACTTCATTAAACAACATAAAACAATGTCAGTCATATATCAAAAGTCCCATTTTTTTTTGCTGATCAAACAAATGAGAGAAAGATACTTAAAGCTTACAGCTAGCACATTCAAGAAAGAAAAATTTAAAGAAGAGTGATAATTTTTTCTTTTTATAGAAATGAAAATATGGGAAACTGCAGAGAGCATATAGGTAAAAGAAATGAAACTTCAAAGACAAATTACATGGTTGTGTGACTTGTGCCTTATCATGGTTCAACCCTTTACCCAATACATAAATTATGGAAAAAAATTTTAAGAAAATACTTATAAAATTACATTCTAGGTTATGGATATATTTAATGAAAAACGGATCCACAGATCGGATCTGGACCGGATACGGATCTCAAATACAAGATCCAGATCCAGATCCGATCCGCCAGAAACGGATCCGGGTCCGATCCGGATCCGTCGGGTCCAAATTTTAAAGATCCATATCCTATAAAACGGATTCGAATCCACCGGATCCGGATCGGGTCCAAGATCCATTGCCATCTCTAATTGCTACCGGTACAGCCTGCGTATTTCAATAAATATTTGAGAAAGGACCAAAATAACTTTAATTCCTCCCTTAAATAAAGTAGTTCTTTGTTTTTATTTGGTAGGTAATAGCTAAAGAGGAGTACTAATAAAAAGGTTATGATAGTGAATATATTTCATATATATTCACAATATATTCTGTAATTATTATTTAGTGTAATTAATGCAATTATGGTAAAATAGATATTATAATTCTATTAGGACTACAATTGTAATTATGATAAAATAGAGATCTTAATTCTATTATGACTATAATTGAATACTCTATATATGTTACATTAATAATAGAACTTTATCAAGGAGAGTTACATTATTTTACATGGTATCAGAAGCCAAAAGCCTCCTCTCAAACCTCTTGTACCGTAGATTTCAAGAGCAAATTTTGTTTGTTCGTGTACTGCATGTGCTTTCCCCCTTCTGTTAGGCACTTGCTAGTCTATTGCCTGTGTTTTTCCCCCTCCCCCCTGTTAGGCACTTGCTAGTTTAATGCCTGTGTTTTTCCCCCTTCGGTTAGGCACTTGCTAAATTGCAAATTTTTTTGTTTGTCTAAATTGTAAATTTTGTTTGCTAAATTGTAAATTTTGTTTGTAACGGCAAAATCAATTGCCCTGTTACAATTTGATTTATTCCTTCAACAGTTTTACACCCTTTTATTTCCCTATCTCTCCAGCAGACCGTATACCCCTCATATACAATTGATATACAACAGTTCTACACCTTTTTATTTCTATACTAAATTTCGAATACCCTCGTGGCATCACCCGCTGCCCACGTAGCTTCCCACACTTCCTCTTCCTCAACGCCCGACTTCACAAATTATCAGTCGCATGCCCAGTACCTGATGTAGTGGGCCAACCCACGTCCTTGGCAACAGTTAGGGCACTGGGCCCAATCAACCAGTCCCGTTCCAGACCAGGCCCAACAACAACAGTGGGCACTACCGAGGCCCACTGCCAGTAGCCCAGCACCACCGGGCCACTGTCCAGCCATCAGGCCTACTACACAGCAGCCCAACAGCAACAGTGGCCACTGCAGAGGTCACTGCAAATCGGCCCAGCACAACCGGGCCATTGTCCAACCACCAGGCCCACTACACATCGGCCCAGCAGCAGCACGATAATACTGGTTTATGGATACGGGCGCCACATCTGTCCAACCACCAGGCCCACTACACATCGGCCCAGCAACAGCACGATAATACTGGTTTATGGATACAGGCATCACGTCTCATCTCACAAATAATTTTGGTAATCTTTCTCAACTGCGAAATTTAAATATTTCTCTATCTATTATGCTCGGAAATGACCATCGCATTCCAATTCAAGGGTTTGGTCACACACTAACTCCACCATTGTATCCCCACTTCTCCCTTAAAAACTTCCTATATGCTCCTAACATTATCAAGAATCTAATCTCTGTCAGAAAATTTGCTACCGATAATTCCGAATTCATTAATTTTGACCCATTTGGTTTGTCTATAACGGACCTACGAGGAAACTTCTTACAAGATGCAATAGTGAGGGGGTCTCTATCATTTCCTACCAACGTCCACTACCAGTGTTAATCCTCCCACATCTCTAGCTGCCATCTTCTCCTCAATGTGGCATAGCAGACTTGGACATCCTGGAGCCCATATTTTTTATTTTCTTAGAAACCACAAGTTAATCTAATGTAATAAAGGGAACCTTGACCATAGTTGCTCCTCTTTCCAACTAGGAAAACATGTTAGACTTCCATTTACGTCTTCTTCAAGTATTACTTTCTCTCAATTCGATATTATTCATGCGGATTATGGACATCTCCTATAACCATCAACCTAGGTCATAAATATTATTTGGTATTCTTGGATGACTTCTCTCACTTCCTTTGGGTCTATCCGCTTAAACTTAAGTCTCAAGTTTACTCCAAATTCTTTGAATTTCGTACATTAGTTAAAACACAATTTGAAAAAGACATTAAAATGTTTCAATGTGATAATGGTCGTGAGTTCAATAACTCCCACTTTCATAATTTTTGTGCGGCTAATGGCATGGTTTTCCATTTCTCCTGCCCCCATACTTCCCCTCAAAATGGTAAACCGAAAGAATTCTCCGCACCATTAACAACATGATTCGTACCCTTCTTTTTCATGCGTCTCTCCCCCTACATTTTGGGTTTATGCATTAAAATGGTATAACACATTCTTAACATCTTACCTACCCGTACGATTCAAAATAGGAGACCCACCAAAATTCTTTTTCGTCGGATCCCTTCCTATGATCACCTTCGAATTTTCGGTTGTTTTTGTTACCCAAATATGGCCTTCACGGTCCCTCACAAATTAGCAGCTCGCTCCACTATGTGCGTCTTTCTCGATTTCACAAACCATAAGGGGTACTTGTGCTATGAGATATCCACAGACAAAATATTAATCTCACGCGTTGTTGAGTACGTCTTCCCGTTTGACAACATCCAAAAATTTTGAGTCACTGATTATGATTTCCTTGATGACTCAGACACTTCCCCTCTACTCCAAAATGCACTACAAAATCCGCAACCTTTGACCGTCCAACCAACCGTCCCGTCGACCCCATCCCACTGTCCGGTGATAGTAAATTTATTCCATATATATTCACAATATATTCTATAATTATTATTTAGTGTAATTATGGTAAAATATATATATTCTAATTCTATTAGGACTACAATTGTAATTATGATAAAATAGATATCATAATTTTATTAGGACTACAATTGCATACTCTATATATTACATTAATAATAGAACTCTATCAAGGAGAATTACACTATTTTACATATTACTATTAAATCAAGCATGATCTAAGCAGCCCTCAGAGAGCTAGATACCTATCAATAGATAATAAAGCTAAGCTCCCATAGTAATTGCGTCAATGACCGTCCTTATTTAATAATATCACCGTGAGGTTGTTTGGATTGACTTATAGCTTTTGATTTATAAGTCAAAAATTATAAGTTAGGAATTCTAGCTTATGACATTTGGCTTTAAAATAAATGCTTATAAACACTTTTTTATTTTACTCAAACGCTACAAAAATACTTTAAAACTATTTTGACTTAAAAGCATTTAAAATAAGTAAATCCAAACAAGCTCTAAATTTATTTTAAGGAATTAGTAAATTTCGAAAAGAAATTCAAAATGATGACTTCCGAATTTATGATTTAAATCCCTAAATTTACCCATTGGTGTGAAATATTTGATAAAATTTACAATATAAGGGGAGAAGTTGTTAAGACGGCCATGAACTATTTTCATGTGCCGCAACATGACACCTAAGGAATTACTACCTCTTAAGTGAACCATTCACAAGAGTTATTATTTTCAAAATGGTACTTAAAATAGATATCTCATTAGCAAAATTATTTGTGAACAGAGGAATAACAAAATAGTACACGAGTCAAATATTGAAAGAAATAATTCCTTAATTATTTTTATTAATGAAAGAGTATATATACAATTTACAATTTTCCATAACAGGAAAATCATATTCCTATTCTATTCTCAAAACCCTATTCCTATTCTATTCCCAAAATCCTATTCTAGTTGTACAAGAATCTTATAATTATGGTAAGTGTACAAGTCTAATTTAATACAATAATTACACCAAAAATATGCTCCAAAATCGTGATATACACAATTGTATAAGCCGTGTATATCACGGTCCAAAGTCATTGGAATATCGTGATATACACTGGTGTATATCACGTGTATATAGACGGTATAACTAACACACACCCGCAGTCATAGCGGGCGGTCTTCGTACGCTGAGACTGTTCCTGAAATCTTCAAATAGAACGGACTGAAGACATTTCGTAAAGATGTCTGCAATTTGATACATGGAAGGGACATGTAAGACGCGAACTTGCCCACGAGCTACCTTTTCGTGAACAAAATAGATGTCCATCTCAATATGTTTAGTGCGTTGATACTGAACCAGATTTACAGAAAGATATACTGCACTAACATTATCATAATAAACCAATGTAGCTTTTTGAATAGGAAAATGAAGCTCCAAGAGAAGATTACGTAACCAACATCATTCAGAGACCACATTGGCCACCCCTCGATACTCAGCCTCTACACTGGAGAGGAATAAGGTAGCCTGCCGTTTGGCAGACCATGAGACCAAGTTATCACCAAGAAACATACAGTAACCAGACATAGAGCGTCTGGTGTCTGGACAGCCACCCCAATCAGCATCTGTATACGAGACAAGTGTAGAGACCGATGACGGATATAGATGCAACTTATACTCAAGTGTGCCCTGTAAATATCTAATGATGCGTTTGAGCGCATTCATGTGCTCAATCCTAGGATCATGCATAAACAAACACACCTGCTGGACGGCATAGGTAATATCAGGTCGCGTGAAGGTAAGATACTGAAGTGCCCCTGCAAGACTATGATAGTGGGTCGGATCCTCATACGGTGAGCTAGCTGCAGCACCCAGCTTGGGTTTAGTATCAACTGGAGTGAAAGTAGACTTTTGTGAGGACATACCAGCTCGCTCAATGATCTCAGTTGCATATTTACGTTGTGATAAGAATAACCCACCTGCATGACGAGTGACATCAATCCCCAAAAAATAACTGAAGGCCCCCAAGTCTTTCATAGCAAACTCAGAACTGAGCATGATCATGATAGATTTGCGCAACGCATCAGTAGAGGCAGTCAAGATAATATCATCCACATATAATAGAATATAAGTCAGAGAAGAACCACGACGATATATGAACAATGAATTATCAGACCTGCTGTGCGTAAACCCAATAGACGAAACATAGTCTGCAAATTGCTTATACCAAGCCCATGGGGCCTGCTTAAGCCCATACAAGGACTTCTTCAATAAACAGACATGATGAGGATATATGGGTTTTGAAAGCCCAAGGGCTGATGCATGTAAACGATCTCCTTAAGATCACCATGTAAGAAAAAAAATTCACATCTAACTGATGAATGGGCCATGCTTTGGAAAGAGCCAGACTGAGAATCGCGTGAATGGTAGCCGGTTTGACCACCAGACTAAATGTCTCACCACAATCCACACCAACATGTTGAGTCTTACCATCACCTACAAGACGAGCCTTATGCCACGCAAAAAATTATCCTTATGAGTTATCCACATAGACCGAATAATATTAACACCAGAAGGACGGGGTACCAACTCCCACATCTTATTTGTAATAAGAGCATCATATTCGTCAGTCATAGACAATTTCCAATTTGGGTCATTTAAGGCGGACACTGGGTTACGGGGTAGGGGATTTAAGAATATTAGAATGTAGATTAAAATGTCTTTTTGGTTTAAAAATACCCCGTTGACTACGAGTGATCGGTCTGTGACTCGAGGGAGAATTAGGTGGATTTTGGGACAAAGGCGGAAGGCTGACGGACGGGCCATCATGTAGTGGGCCTGCTGGCCCAACATGGTAAACTGAAATATGAGGACTGGGATTGGGCCGATACAAGCAGGGGCAGAACTGAGCACAATAGTAGGCCCAGTTGCTGGGCCTGAGACGAAACTGCTGGGCTGAGGACCTGAAATAGTGGCATGACCCGGTCCAATGGTTGGACCCGAAATAGAGGTTGGAGGGCCAGCGGGCAGTGGGCCCGCTGGTGGATTTTAGGTGTGGGACAAGTCCGAAAAATGGTAGATAATATATGGAGAGACATCATCGTCCAAAATATTATACGAACTAGACCCGGGACTACTCACGTTAGCAAACGGAAATTGAGTTTCATAAAAAACAACATGACGACTAATGACAATTTTATTAGAGGATAAATTAAAATATTTGTAGCCACAATGATTAGACGGATAACCCAAAAACATACAAGGGGTAGAACAGGCATGAAGTTTGTTAATTGTGGTGGACGGAACTAGTGGATAACATAAGCACCCAAAGACCCGAAGATGGGAATACGAAGGAGTCTTATTATATAAGATTTGAGGGGGGACGAATATGCCAAACCTTTGGTAGAAAGAATGTTAAGAAGATATGTAGCCATTTGTAGAGCATGATGCCAAAAAGAAGGGGGTACGAAAGCATGAACCAATAAAGTGCGGACAATATTATTAATGGTACGAATTTTGCATTCGACTTTTTCATTTTGTGAGGACGTATGAGGACAAGAGAAATGAAAATTGATTTCATTATTAGCACAAAACTCCCAAAACACTCCATTATTATATTCTTTGTCATTATCACATTGAATATTTTTTATTTTCGTTCGAATTGGGTATGGATGAGTGCTCTAAATTTTAAAAAAATGGAAAAAATGTGAGAATTTTTCGCTAACGGAAAAGTCCATAAAAATTAGAATAATCATCCAAAAATAGAACATAATAACGATGGCCCAAAGATCTGAGAACATGAGATGTCCATAAATCGCTATGAATAATATCAAATGGCATTAAAGCATGAGAATTAGAGTCTACAAACGACAATCTAACAAATTTTCCTAGAGAATAAGATTGACAAAGCGGAGTACTACGCGTACCCTTACATGAAATAAAATTATTTTTATGTAAGAAAGAAATAATAGACGACCCAGGGTGATCCAAACGTGCATGCCATAAGGAAGGAGCAAGAGCTGCAAAAGTAGATGGCAAGGCTTGACTCGAGAGACCGGATGTGGGCGTGATAGGATAAAGATCTCCCCTACTATCACATCTCATGAGAGGAATCCCCGTCTTGAAATCCTTCACATAAAACCCAAAAGACTAAAAAACAACAGAAACAGAATTATCAGTGGTGAATTTACGGACAAACACCAAATTTTTAATTAATTTAAGAGCATGAAGAGTATTTTTCAAGACAAGAGGTGGATGAAGGGGAGACAAAGTTATATGACCATAACCACGAATTGGAATTGAATTGTCATTACCAACAATTATGCCACAGGTGTTTCTCAAATTGGAATAAGACGAGATAATACTTTGGTCGGACGGCATGTGGGTGGTGGCTCCAGTGTCCATGTACCAATTTCTATCTGGGGGATTTAATCCAAGTGTGTGCATGACGACTTCAATGTCGATAGGGAGGGACCCACTGCATAGTGGGCCTGGTGGGGCCGAGGCCCAAACACGCCAGTTGGCTGCCCCAGCCTAGTAGCTACTCTCGGGTTCCACTGTGGGCCTGAATAACTAGGCCTGCTGGACTGTGTAAATTGGGCCCAGTTCGATTGGATGAATATGGCAGAAAATAGGGGTTGTTGGGCCCAGGCCTAATACCATGGCCATGGGCCCAAGGCTGTGGCCAGTTGGCTTGCGGCCCACTGCCTCGAGGTCCATTGTCACCTTGTTATTGCCACCTCGGTTTCCGCCACAGTTTTTACCATTATTTTTGCAATTCTGACCCTTTTTGTCGCCACCGTTATTGCGGCTTTAGCAGGAATTGTTGGAGACGGAGGGTGAAAAACTGGACTCAGTCATCATGACGACAGGAGGGGCCCCAATGGCATCTTTCTTAGCCAAATCAGCTTTTTCGAGCGTGAGCATGGAGCGAGCCTGATAAAACTGCGGAAAAGGACTGCTCTGAAGCGTACCAACACCACTATAGGCCTCTGACAGGCCTGCAACCATTTGGAGGACAAGACAGTCTTTGGTAACGGGCGCACCAACGTTGCGGAGTTGGTCTGCTAATTCTTTTAACCTTTTGCAATATGCTGAAACGTTAGGGAAATCTTCCATATTGACGTGGGAGAATTCCTATTCAAGGGTAACATCACGAGAATTTTGATTATCTTGGAATATGTCACGCACTTTATTCCATGTATCCATCGCCGTAGCGTCTGGTTCGATAATCGTTTGCAACATGTCGGTAGAGATAGTGGAGTAATTCACTGAAGAACGGTAGCATCAAGGGTCATCCACAACTTAGGATCATCCTCGGGTTTAGGCACCTCCGTATTCACAGGAGCCGCGAGGATAATATGATGGAGGACTTGATGCGAGCGTGCATGAACTTTGAATAGTTCGGCGCGTATTGGACGTTTTCTATTTCAAGAATGACAGGGATGTGATTCTTGATGTTAGAAACAGTAAGGGCAGGGTGAAACGTGTTCTTAGCCATAATAGCAACGAACAATGTGATGAAGGGATTTGGAAGAAAATCTGGAAAGAGAAAAGGCAAAGCGGGCACGGAAATCGAGAAGAGGGCTCGGAAACCAATGCGCTGCGGCCGGAATTTAGGAGAAAAAATATAAGACCTAGACTTCTAATACCATAAAAGAAATAATCCTTTGATTATTTTCATTAATGAAAGAGTATATATACAATTTACAATTTTCGATAATAGAAAAATCATATTCATATTCTATTCCCAAAAACCTATTCTAGTTGTACAAAAATCATATAATTATGGTAAATGTACAAAGTGTAATTTAATACAATATTTACACCAAAAATATGCTCCAAAACCGTGATATACACAACTGTATAAGCCGTGTATATCACGGTCCAAAGTCACTGAAATACCATCTATATACCGTGATATACACCACTGTATATCACGTGTGAACAGAGGAATAACAAAATAGTACACGAGTCAAATATTGCCCAAACTCTTTTACAATGTCAAAGAGCATTTAACAGGATTAGGGTATACAGATTAGTACAAAATTCAGAAACGTAACTCATAGTGAAAGACATAAAATAAAGAATAATTGAGAAAATGTCAACACAAAAAATGTGATTGGTTCGCCTCAATTGGATCAAAATTCGTCCTCGAATTAGATCATTGACATCCTACAATACTGCTAGTACTAAAATATGCACAAAGCAATAAATAGATTTAGTGAACATAAAATTTAATAAAATCATCGACCCACTCCTTCGTCTTACTGTGCAAGACAAGGCTCGAAAATATATGCATGAGCAACGATAATGTATCTCAAAAGCTAGGATGATCTAAATTACAAGTAAACAAAAATAAAACAATCAATATCATAAGCATAACACGGGCCCCATGGACTAGGCTACTAGACCTAAATAGTGGGCCTTGCAAATAAAATTGCTAGACTGAGCCACAATCTTACAAATAATACTAAAGCAGTCAGGTCTCACAAGACTTTTCATTATCTTGTGAGTCCAGGAAAGCCGTACACAAGGAATCTATCAGACTAGCCTTACCTCACATTTCTGCAAGAGATTGTTTCCACGACTTAAACCCATGAATTTCATCAACTTTACCAATACGTAATATTCAACAAAGAATCTCAAAACACATACTAAGTCATGTCACCTAATTGTGCAAAATTAGTATATCGTGCTCAGTATACTAACCAAGTGTAATATGTTTCAATACTTTAATACGTCATTTAAAGTCATGAAATAATTTGTCATAGTTATAAGATAAAATGATCTTGAAATCAATGCTGAAAATAACATACATGGCCTGGTATGCACTCGCCTTACAATATATTAGGTAGTTCAAAGTAATTATGCAAAGTTTAAACTATGCTTTTGAAAAAAAGCAAGCAATCCATAGGTTAAAAGTCTCACTTACATTGAAATGATTTACTTCACTTGAAACGTCCAATTCCATCAAAGCAACCTCAATGACCTTATTCTATGCAAAATATCAACTAACGCAGTCACATTAGGCTAGGTGAATTACTTTCCAAATTTTTGGACAAGTCAAAATCAAAATGAATTTTCTAACTTAACATAATGTACTGAAATTTTACTGGTAAAAGTTTCGAACTCAATGCGGTATATTGGAGTTTTTTTATAAATATTTTAATACGAGTATTTTATCCAAATATTTATTTTGCATTAAAGAGTAATTCAATATTAATTAATATTAAGATGGTGGCTGAAATCCGTTTTATTAATGATATACAAAAAGTAGTTTTTTTCCTTTCCCCCAACCCCCACCCCACCCCCTCGTTAGAATATGTCCTCCGCTGCGTCCCATTGGGCGATGGTCGAGGGAAATTTGTACAAATAGGTTATTTTGACCCTCTATTTGAGTTTTAACTTCGTTTGAATAAGTTTTACCAAAGTAATTTTTGGGTCTGAACTTATTCGCAAAGTCGTGACGGTGAGAAGTTCGGATAGATACAACGGATGACGATGACTAAAAGTTTACAAGTTCAAATTATCCTAGAGGATCGTCAAGAGTGTGAGAGATGGATTTGCTATAAGCCATGATGATCATCATGAGTTTAGTAAAATCGTCCTGGTGTTCATCAGAAGTTTCAGATGAATGAGCTTGCCATGAGTTCTGACGAATCTTAAAAATTTTAGTACAAATTATGTTGTAACTTTAAAACAAATTGTTCACGGTTCAAAATTTTCACCAACACTATTTTACTTTAAAGCTTATCAAAGTTAGGTTAAATAAACTTCAAATGACTAAAAGCTTGATATTCAAAATTATAATATCAATCTCAAACGTTTTCATCGATTACATTCAATTCAACCCTCAAAAAATAATAAACTCATTTTATATTTCAAACAATTAAGCTAAACAAAATTTAATAACAGTATTTTTCAATCAAATCAATAACCCCTCATTTTACTTAAAGAAAACAAGTTTCTAAAATTCATACTTGTTTTTTCTTTTACAAACTTTATTTTAGAGCGACCTATATGAAAAATGACATGTATTCATTGTAAGAAGAAAAATGGGTGCGGGTTAGAAAAGGATAAAAAAGTAATTATACCACACCAAGGCTTTTTTCCTCTTCAATCTTTCATTGATTGTCATATTAAATTTTTTAAGAAAAAGAAATAAAACAAAATAAAAGAGAAACATGGAGAACAGTTTGCGTAATTCATAACAGATTGTTAAAATAAGAAGAACAATATAAGTGTAAGTAAAAATGAGAAAATTCTGAATTTAATTCTATTGAAACATTAAATTATGATATTATCTAGATTTTATAAAGGAAAAAATCATTTAATTAATCAACCTTATAAAAACTAGCTAAAGAAAAAAAATTGTTACAAAGAAATCTACAATGAGTTTGATCAATAGATTCTTCATTTTACTCATCACTTTATATATCGTCAATATCTGTCAAGCAACAGCATAGGAAAACAGATTTAATACGGGGTTTAAATTATTGATGCTCTCCCCGATAACATCACACCTTTGATGTTTCATTGTGCATCTGCAGATGATGATTTTGGATATAAGAAGCCTAAAGTAGGCGATGATTTTCATTTTAAGTTCCTCATGAATGTTATTGAAAGCACGTTTTATATCTGTGAATTTTGGTGGGGTAAACACCAACATAAATTCTTTGTTTTTAATAATATTTTGGCTATGAAACATTGTTTCAGTGACTTTTCTACCCGTTTTTGTTACTGAAAAGTACAAAAAGATGATTTTTATACGGGTTCTCAACTTGATCAATTAAAGAAAATGTGGGATTGAATGTGGTAAGAAAAAGAGATGTGTTAATATCGGAATTTGTAGGAGTAATATTAAAATATATAATACTTAATTGTTCTTTCCTTTGTGTTACTATTGACATGCTTTTGTTAGTTTTCATAATTTGACTGGCAAAGAATTTAAGAAAGATCAAATGAAGACTTTTTAAATAGATTATGTGTATAACATGTATGATCCTTTGTTAAATGTATCATATCGAGAAACAATAAAAAAAAGTTTGATTCAAGTATTTTTTCATATAAAATTATTAATTTTGAGATAGAGTAATATGGAGAACACAAAATTATTTCAAATACCGAAGAATCAGGAGCACCCTTCTTTCACGAGAGAGAGATATGAGGAAATTTAAGTTAATTTTTTTTTAAATATAAGAACATATTTTTTTTTGCATGAAATAATTAAAAAAATGGTACTTATAAACCGGAGCATAGGGGGTAATACTTTTAAGTTACTATAAGTATTGGTCATATTTCTTCTTTTTCTATATGGATTAATTTATAAGAATAATTGGTCCATGCGAAGCGCGGACAAGTGATCTAGTATTAATTTAAAGGAATAGTTATTGATAAAGTTGATTTTGCTCCTCATATTATATGACTCAGCATTAGCCAACAACGTGTTCTTCTTGCGTGCACTTCCTCTGTCATTACAAGACAAGCTAAAATAAATTTTCATGAAAAAATATGCTACAATTCCAATAAATTAAATATTTCCACTACTACATTTTATTTTATTGTTTGCTTACCTTCATTAATTTTATATTATTTTGTTAGTACTCTGATTGCATTATCTTGATTTAGTACTGGCTATTCGTGACTTACTACTTTGCGCCCGTCAATTCCCCTACTTTAATATTGACTCTGCTCGTTTTTGTGTAAACCTTCAATTAGTTTATATTTGTTGTAGGGACTCTGGTTAACGATGATAGATTAGGATTATATTCTCGATCAGAGACGGGGGCGAGGGTCAGGGTTGAGAAGTAAGTCAAGTCTAAGGGAGTTTTTAGATTGAGAGTAGGATTTTGAAACATAGAGATTTTAACAGGGAAGTCCATAGAATTAATGAAGATTCTGAAGAAGAAGATGATAATATAGCTTGAGTTTAGGAAATCAAATGGGTAAGTACTAAGACTAAGGATGTGGACGAGTACACGTTGTGGTACTCAGGAAGTTCGAGGTATAAGAATGTTGTTACAGTTCACTTTTACACTTGTGCATAAAAACTATTTCGTAATTTGGCATTTGTCGTGAACAAACAGAGTCACCACCTAATTTATTGAATGGGAATTAGAAAATCAATTTAAAGATTAATTTTGAAAACCTTTTTTTTTAAATATCAGAGTCCGGGTAAGGGTTCAGATGATCCCCGAGGAAGGTGTTAGGCACCTCGATATTAAGGATCCGCGAATGCGATATACCTACAGATCTACCATTTTACGGCTAAATGTGTTTAAAAGAGTTATATGTATAAAGTTTGAAAAAATTCTATTCATGGCTAATTACTTAGAAAAAGGAAGTATATTTTATTTGAAAAATGAGGTTATGAGGTGTTTTACTTTTGAAAATCATTTTTAGCATTTCAACTACGTCATTAACTCAACGAGTGAATTGACTCATAAATTAGCTAATCAAAAAGAAATTAATCTCTTCAAATGTGCACGGCTATTAAGAGTTTGAATTATACGTATAATTCAACTTCTTAATCCATTAATGAATTCACTCGTTTAAAACTCAAAAGATATAAAGATATTCGAGTTAATTTAACAAGCTATAGATTTTGAAATAAGTTTGGACTTTGACTCCAATTTAAAAATGACTTCGGATTTTCTAAAATATATAACTTTTTGGACTTTGAAAACATCCCCAAAGGGAACACCCACTTTTTTGGTTTTAAGCCCAAAAGGAACACCCATTTCCCAACTGTTGCTGCTGCTTCTATGCTGTTATGGACTGCTGGATGAGGTTGACTCCATCTAGTGGTTTGCGCAAGAGATAGGGAGACTCGTCCGGAAGAGTTCATGCATAAAAAATAGGAAAGATAAGGATTAGTAATGAACAAAGACATAAAAAAAGGACAGTCTGGTGCACTAAGCTTCCGCTATGCGCGGGGCCCGGAGAAGGACGGACCACAAGGATCTATTGTACACAGACTTGAACTTATGACCTCCTAGTCACATGACATCTACTTTACCGGTTAATCCAAAACTCCTTCAACGATATCTTAACACTTAATTGAATTCAAACATTCAATGCACCTACACATATTTGATTGAGCAAATTTCAACAAAATGAGGGAATTCTCAGATTTGCATACTTGAATTAAAGGACAACAAGGTAAACCAATGAGCTAACGTTTAATTTAGACAAAACCAGCTGTTTGAGGCTTAGCCAATATTAGTCCTACATAAGATGTTTATCCAAACAAGGCTAGTCCAAACACAAATTGAAACATGCTATGGATGAGATACAACCAATTGGTTAACACAAGGTAAACCAATGCTACTATAGGTTGTTGATTATAGTATTAATTTGTGGCAGTTACATCTTTTTTTCAGACAACTTTATCACGTATTTTATAGCTGTCATGACTTTTTATACTGCTTTGAATTATTGATTCTTTTGCCGAAGGTCTATCTAAAACAACCTCTACATCTTCCAAGGTAGAGATAAGGTCTGCGTACACTATACCCTCTCAGATTCTAGGGATTTCAGTTGGTTGTTGTTGTTGTACTACATTTTCAAGTAATTCATGTTTACACATAGTGGAATGTTTATTATTTTTTTGAACTTTATACACCTTAACCTCTCTAAAATATTGTTGACTGACCACAACAGTAAAAAGTAAGTACTATTACTAATTTTGTTTGTTGAGAAAAAAGCAACATAACTAAAACTGAAAATGGAACCAATACAAGAATCTTCGCTCAAAATAGGCGGAAGGGTTCGCTAGGTTTGTGAAATGGAATAAACGAAAGGGGGTTGGAGTGTCTAAGGCTTGCTGGGCTGGGGCGGGTCAGATGGTATGGCAAGGTTTGAGTTGGGGTGTTTGGGCTGGAATAGGGAGGCCGTTTTGGGGGTTTAAACTTTAAAGTAGCCTCTCTTGTCAACAAAATGACCAAATTGAACCCGTTTTTGAAATGAAATGGAAACTAGCCTTTCAGTAAATTAATTAATCAAGCTTCTTGACTCAAACAAGGTAAAAAAATAACATACTTTTGCAAATGCAGATTAATTTAAAGTAATTATATTATAAATGACGTTAATTTCAAATAAGTACTATATTAAACATTTATTTTGAACACAATTATATTTAAAATTACAGGTAATATATATAATATATATATATCAGGATATTTTCCAAATAAATAAAAAAAACAGCACTAAAACTAGTTAAGAAATATTTTTGGCTTTTATGAATACGTATTTCACTCGGTTTGAAATTCGAGAAGCTAAACTAGTTAGTTTAAAATGTGGAGGGCTAAAATTGGGAGTCAACAAATGTCGTATGCATTTTAGTAGATATTGAGCTAAGGGACCAAGTGGTACACGTGAGGAGAGACAACGATAGGATGATGGCAATTAAGTTTAATCGTTGGAGAGTTCATTTTGAATATTATTAGTGCTTACACGCAGCAAGCGGGCTTGGACGAGTAGGACAAGAAGCGTTTTTGGGAGAATTCAGACGAAGTGGTGGGAGGTATACTATCCGCTGAGAAGTTATTTATAGGAGGTGATTTCAATGGGACACATCGGGACAATTTCAGGGGTTTTATGACGATGTGCATGGAGATTTTGGCTTCGGGGGCATGAATGGATGAGGAGTTTCTCTTTTGTATTTCACTAAAGCTTTTGGGTTGGTTATAGTCAATTCTAATTTCCCAAAAAAGGAGGAGCACTTGGTAATTTTCTGTAGTTCGGTGGTTAAGACTCAAATAGACTTCCTGCTCTAGAAGGGATGATAAAGGTTTTGTAAATACTGCAAAGTTAGTTCTGGTAAGAACCATACGACCCAAAATAAACTCTCGGTGATCGAAAATTGCGAAAATGAGGATGTTGCGATAAATGTTTGGGCATACTAAGAGAGATAGGATAAAAAATAAAGATATCCGGGATAAAGTGGGAGTGGCCTCGGTGGAGGATAAGATGCGGGGAGCGAGACTGAGATGATTAGGCATGAGCAGAGGACATGCACGGATGTCCCAGTGCGGAGGTGTGAGAGGTTGGCTATGGATAGTTTCAGGAGGGGTCGATGCAGGTCGAAGAAGTATTAGAGAGAGGTGATTAGACATGACATGGTGCATGTCTAGCTTACTGAGCACATGACCTTAGATAGGGAGTTATGGAGGACGCAGATTAGGGTAGAAGGTTAGTAGGTAGTTGAGCGTTGTCCTACTTATCATTTCATACTAGTATTATCCTTTTAGTTTCTTGTCCTTCAATTTCTACAACTATCTGTTGTTCCTTGTACTTTAATTGTTGATTATAGTATTATTTTGTGACAATTACATATTTTTTCAGACAACTTTATCATATTTTTTTTTATAGTTGTCATGACTTTTTATACTACTTTGAATTATTGGTCCTTGTGCCGAGGGTCTATCGAAAACAACCTCTCTATCTTTCCAAGATAGAAATAAAGTCTGTGTACACTTTACCCTCCCCAAATCTCAGAGATTTCAGTTGGTTGTTGTTGTTGTACATTTCAAGTAGTTCATGTTTACCCATAGTAGAATGTTAATTATTTTTTATGAACTTTATACACCTTAACCTCTCTAAAAAATTGTTGACTGACCACAACAGTAAAAAGTAAGTACTACGACTAATTTTATTTGTTGAGAAAAAATCAAAATACTATGGTTTCCTTTGTGAAGGGGAAAGTCCCGAAGGCGAAATTCTCCACCTGTACCAGAGGCCTCTTGGCCAGGTAGGATGTAAATTGAGGGATATGCGCGAGTGGCAGCCCTGCAAGGGAGAGGACCAACGGGACACGAACCCAACAACAACCCTTGCAATATTTCAGCAAAGACTGTCACCACACGGATTCGAACCCGCGACATCTGAGTGGTTGTACTCCAATCACCTTGCCATTTACCAACTCGCCTGTGCCCCTGGGGGCAAACACTATGGTTTCCTCACCTGATCGATTTGGAGGCTAATAGAATAAAGTCTGTTATTTCTGATGATTTCTTAATAGTAAAGAATATGAAATATATATTTACAAATTGCATCAGTTCATTTAGCTTGAGCAATAAATGAAGTAATTAAAGAAAGCAAACAAGAAGGGCGTTGAAGATTTACCCTCTATTTATGTTTTTAATGTTATATAGAAGTTTGATATTTTTATCATTTTATGTAACAAGTGAAAATTGTAGAAATAATGGGATTTTGTTTAACATCTTGTATCGAAAATTAATCGGATTGAACTGATAATGAAGAACAAAAGAGACGATTGAAACAATTAAAAAGGATTGACTTTAACTCTACGCAATTATTAAGCGAAAAATTAATATGATATAATTTTTTTGGAATAAGAATTGGACCGAAAAATTTAATCTGACTAAACTTTATACCCCTTATTTTACTCGTTCCTCCAATGAGCATTAAATTGTGTTTGCATCTCTCCAATGATACTTTGTTATAAATCTTAACCAATCCTTAACTATTATTTTAAAATGATCCTTACACATGAGGTATGAAAAAAAGGCTTGCAGTCAAATAAAAGTTGAGTGAATTTTTTTTTATCACAAAAAATAATTTAATGATTATCGTGATATATGGTTAAATTTGAATACAATTATGTTGTTCCAAAAAATAATTTTGGTACAAAAAATAAAAATTAAGTGATCATACATGAAATTAATCTTACTTTATTAAATTCACTTTACTCGTGAA
This sequence comes from Anisodus acutangulus, assembly GCA_029783415.1. Taxonomy (NCBI): domain Eukaryota; kingdom Viridiplantae; phylum Streptophyta; class Magnoliopsida; order Solanales; family Solanaceae; genus Anisodus; species Anisodus acutangulus. The sequence goes on from CM056504.1 coordinate 3,779,987, forward strand.
AAGCTTTTTTTTAAAAAATAAATAAAGAAAGATAAAGAAAATCACAAAGCATAAGCGGCGTAAGTCACAACCTACTCTATACACTCTTGAGATACTGTATATATAGACGCTTTTTGAGAAAATGTAAAGATAGGAATAAATTGCTAATGTAAGCATCCGGAATTTAACTTTTACAAAACATTGTGTTGTGATATTATCTCAATTTTATAAGGCCGAAACACACATGTACTACATTTTGGTATCACCATTTAAGTTATATTCGTAGTATGTAAAAAATTATAAGTTTATCAACTTCGAAATAACTTTAGAGATCTAGTAGTTCAGTTGGTTGATATGTAATAAAAAAAATAAAAGTTCAGGCACATATGACTAAAGTAGTCATTTTTCCTAAAGTTCAGGCACATATGACTGAAGTTCAAGCGAAATTCAATCATATGAAACTTAAATACCATATACTTGAAGTTGTTTCGAAATGAGTACACTACTACCTCACTCAAAAAAAATTACTAGAAAAAAAATACAAAATAAAGAAATAAAAGAACAAGAAAAAAAATAAGTTCCATAATTCAGACCTCACTTTTCATATATCCATATATTTCATTGAAAAGTATGTTAAGATATGAACAATTGTTAATCCAAGTAAAAATGAGTTAATGCTGAATTCAATTCTTTCAAAACATTATATTATGGTCTTATCTCAATCTTACAAAGGCAAAAATCATTTAATTAATTGGTCCCTTTAAATCGCCTTATTTGTAACAATTGAACTATAAACACTAGCCACAGAAGAGAATTTGCTATAATTACAAGAAATCAACAATAAGTTTCAACATCATGATTAGAGGCTTTTTCATTTTATTCATTATCTCATATGTTATCAATGCTTATCAAGTCATAGCTGATGATCCAGATCCTCATATAGAGCTTCATATTCTTGATGCTCTCCCAAATAATGATATACCTTTAAAGTTTCATTGTGCATCTAAAGACGACGATCTTGGATGGCATTATCCTAAAGTGGGCGATGATTTTCATTTTAGTTTTAGACCTCATTTGTTTAAGAAAACACTTTTCTTTTGTCATTTTTGGTGGGCTAGAAATGAAGCACTATTTGATGTTTATAATTATGATTTGGCTGTCAACTGCTCAAGTGACCCTCCTATTTTTTATTGTATTTGGAAAGTACAAGAAGATGGCTTTTATATGGGTCCTCAACTCAATCAACTAAAGAAAATGCATGACTGGATTAGTCATAAGAAAAGAGATGTATGAAATTTGTAAGATTAATATATATCCATATGAATATTGTTGGTTTACTTTCTAAGTGTTCTCTTGTTCTTTCTGTACTTTCTCTCGTCTTTTTATAATGACTAGAAAAGTCATTTTGATTGCTTTGTCTAAAAACTCCTAAATTGTCTTTTTCTAATTTGTATTTGTTTGCTTGTGACTTGCGGAGATTGGTGGCACGGTTCCTAAGGTGATAAGGTAGGTTTCAGACCCATTTAGTTAAGTTTGAGGAATTCTAAATTAAGATAATAGAAGAGCTTGTCCCATAGTTGACTTTTGGGTAAACGTGTTCCATTCGTAGTTTCGCCGGTTCCATTAGCCCTGGAACGACATTTATGACTTAGTCGATCCTTTGGTTCGGGTCCCGAGGTAGCTCGGTCTGTTTTGGTGGTTAATTTATAAAATTGTAGAATTATAACTTAAGAGTTGACTTTAGTCAAACTCGAGCGTTAAAGACCTTTTCCCATAAATTTGAGTGCGCGAGCAAGTGTGAAATGTGTTTTCTGATAGGAATTCATGTTTGGTTTGTGTCCGGGAGGTCCCGGAAGTGTTTCAGGTGATTGACGGAGGTTTGGAAAACTTTGGATTGTTGTTGGTTGCTAGTATCTACGCTGGCGACCAGGCGTCCACCTCGGCGGGTCCGCCTCGGCGGGTTCGCCTCAGCGGAGGCCTGGCTCGCCGAAGCGAGATTCTTTTATCAGTCAAAGATCTTTCGTAGCGGATGGGTTCCTCACCGGGGCGTGTGTGCCTCAACTGAGGTTGCTTCCGCCCCAGCGAAGGTTTGGGATTTAAGTGACCTCGCCCCAACGGATAGTCTTTCAGCAGGAGCGTATCTGCCCTAGCTGAATCAACTCCACCGGAGCGGAAACACCGTGCTGATTTAATGTAAGTTAGACATAAAATTCATTTCATTCCCCAAAATTATTCCTCCTTGGGACTAGAGCGTGAACAAAGGGATATTGAAGAAATCAAGAGGATTCCATCATTAAGGTAACCATTATTCCTTCCATTAATGTGTATTAGTAGGGTTCATTCTAAGTATGTTTAATAAAGGGGGAAAATGGTAGAATTCCTTTTTGAAGAATAAGAGAGTTGTAATGAGGAATTGGGGATTGAGTATTGATTCTTTGATGTTTATATTATAAACTAGTGTTGTATTTAACTAGTAATTGATGATTAATCGACCAATTTCATGTTATAAACCCTTTCAGGAATCGAGAGAAATTCTTAGGTTAGAATTGAGGCTTTTCACTAATTCATGAAATTGAGGATCCTTTTGGACTTTGTTGTTTAATTAACTTGGGATTATGACTATCTAGCATGTATTGGTACTAATTGAGTAGAAAAGTTGGTATTTTGATAATGCGGGCATGATGTTCTTTTATAACCTGTCTTGGGGGATTATGGGTAATGATAGACCGTAATCTCATGTACTCGATGTAAATTGATAAGAGTGCGCTCGTGAGGAGGCTCAGTGGAAAGGAAAAAGCGGTTGCATGAGTCTTCAGCTATAATCAGGCAAGTTGAGACTTTCTAGACTCTAGTGTAACGTATTTGTGTTGGTATGCTTGTAATGAACTAAAGGGAGTAATGGGGACTTGGAGGTCATGTATTAGTGAGGTGACGAGCATTAATACGGATATCAAGTGAACTTAAATGGATAATCAATGAACTAATATAGAGTAAGTGAAGGAGCTTATGTGTTTAGCCTTCGGGCCACGGAGCGCGGTGCAAGAGTTCACTTAGCTTGGTATGATTGCTGTTTAATTGGGCTTATAGCCATTTGATGAGATATTATGATTCGACTGTCATGCATTCATCACTTTACATCTCGTCTGAATACTTGAACATAACTGATAAATACAGATGAACTAATCATATCCATCTCATTTATACATATATCTACTTGGCATTGGTTTACTGATAAATCGCTAAGAATGATTTGGGAAGTCAGATTAAGGGCTATGGTACATGGTTATGATAGTGATGATTGATATGATACTTCAACCCTCGTGCTGGTATCCGATGGATCGGATGGGTATATGAACCTCATGAGTTCCCCATGGATCACATGACAGCTACTGCAACACCGTGTGTGTACCAGGTACATATGGCCACTTGTATTCATACATATCATCATGCCTTGCATTTATTTATATCATGATATATGATTGATGTTGTATGTGCCTAAATTGAACTCGACCATACTTGTGATCTTTAGACTGCTAGAAGGAATAATGTTAGCTTATACTTAGCCTTGTTGTGAGTCTTGAGTAGAAAAGATTGATAGATCTAGATGCCTGAACGGGGTTTAGACTGGACTTGTACGACTTGTGCCTTGAGTGTACTTATCCCTTAGCAAACTGTAGACTTACTATAGGTTGGTTAATTGATTTATCTTGTGCTTAATTGACTAACTAGTAGAGAGAGGTATCAGAATATACTAACCCTCACCACCGTTATAGCTAGGGTAGGTCGACGATTCTCGTACTCACCCTACACTTGTTGCACTCTATGTGCAGTTACCGAGCCAGACAGAGGAGCAGGTGGAGTCTAGTCTTGTTGGAGATCGCTTAGAGAGTCCAGAGTGAGCCGCTGATACATTCCCGGCACTGGAACTCTTCTCTTCATTTATGATTTCATGCATTGCTACTTTCAGATAGTATTGTTATTTCATTATTCAGACTTATATTCAGTATTAGAGATTTGTACTCATGACTACCGGATATAGTTGGGGGGTTTTCTTCAGACTATGTATTTTATATTTTAAGACTTGTTAATTATTTCATTGTACTTCTTTATTTATGTATTTAATTATGCGTATTCATATGATTGTTGGTTGGGTTCGCCTACGGGTTAGGGTAGGTGCCCTCACGGTACAATTGAAAATTTGGGGTCGTGACAAATTGGTATTAGAGCCATAGGTTAATGGTCTCATGAGTAGAAGCGATGTCTAGTGTAGTCTTTCGGATTGGTGCAAAGAGCTCCGTACCTATCTTCGAGAGGCTATAAGACATTTAGGAAACTTTAATTCTTTTATTGATTGAATTCTAAGTTTCTTTGTTTCATTCTTTCTCACAGATGGTGAAGACTAGATCACCCGCAAGAGGATATCAGGATCCCGCACTTGTACCCATACCCGTTGTTAGAGGTGGTAAATGGGCCAGGGGGTGAGGTAGATCCAGAGGTAGATCTCAAGTTGTTACCCGAGGCCGAGCACCTACAATTGCTCGGGCTTATGATCGTGCAGTCTCCGGGGCTTGAGTCTATTCCGGAGGAGGATGAGGTTCCGATCGAGGAGGATGATCAGGTTTAGGCTGACGGGGCCAGACATGAGATGCATTCGGGTTTCATTGCCACGCCAGTACTTCGGGATACTTTGATTCGGATGATGAGCTTCTTGGAGTCTATAAATCATGGTGTCCATTCGATTACTTCTGATGGATCTCATACTAAGGTTGAAGGACAGATTCCTGACTATGCTGCTATGCCTGAATTTCGGACACCTAGGGTTCGTGCAACACTTGCTACGGTTTCTCAGTTTCTTGGCGTGTCTATACCTGGTCTTGATATACCTCAATCTGCACAGCTTGCTATGTCTGTTGAGGAGCAGAGGACGTTCGAGAGATTCAGGAAGATGGATCCTCCCAGATATGATGGGGATCTCAAGGATGATGCTTATGAGTTCTTGATTAGCTGTCATGTGAGATTTCACAACCTCGGATTAGTGGAGTCCCGTGGTGTTGATTATACTACTTTTCAGATGGTCGAACCGGACAAGTAGTGGTGGCGGTACTATCTTGAGTCCAGACCAGCAAGGTCCCCTCATATGACCTGGGTTTTATTTACCTAGATCTTCTTGGGGAAGTTCGTGCCTCGTAGTGTTAGAGAGAGGAGATGAGCTCAGTTTGAGGGGTTACTCTAAGGGCATATGTCTGTGATCGAGTATGAGACGCGTTTCCATGCATTGTCTCGCCATGCTTTGATAATTCTGCATAATGAGGCTGAAAGGGTGAAGAGGTCACCAATGGATTAATATGTTCTATTCGTTTGATCGCAGCACTGATGACTGCCACATATTCCACCTTCCAATAGATTGTTGATGTCGTGAGAGAGGCCAAGTTTATTCGGATAGAGGATTATGAAGAGAGGGTGGTTAAGAGGCCTCATTTCAGCACTCATGTAGTTGCCTCATCTGGAGGCCGAGGACATTATAGTGGAGGTCATCACCATCCGAGTGTTAAACCAGTTATTGCTGCTATGCCTACATTATGGAGGCCAATTTGTACATAATTCTCATGGATCGAGACAGTTGACCCCGAGTTCTTATCGGCCCTCTAGTCGTGGTGGTCATTCGGGTGCCAGTTCTTTTATTTCTCAGTCACCGACAATTTCCAGAGGTTTCTTTGAGTGTGGAGATCTTAGGTACTTCAAGAGGGATTTCCCCAGACTCGGCGGGGTGGGCAGTCTCAGAGTTCTGGAGCTAGAGCAGCGAGACAGCCGGTTAGAAGCGAGTCTCAGGGTGCTAGGGGTGGTGCTCAGGGCGGTAGAGGTGCCCTCAGACAGGTTATGGTGGTGCTCAGTCCGACCGAGGTGGTGGACATAAGGGTGATCACAACCATTTCTATGCTTTCCCAGGCAGACCCGAGGTAGAGCCCTCCGATGATGTGATCACATGTACTCTTTCAGTTTGCCATCAACCTGCTACAATTTTATTCGATTCAGGGTCTACTCATTCTTATATGTCTACCTACTTTGCATTGAATTCGGATTTGATATGTGAGTCTCTAGCCATGCCTATTTATGTTTCTACGCAAAAAGTATGTATCATATATGCAAAAAATATGTATCATCTATTGTATTATATTGGATAGGTTATTTCCAATTAATAAAATATTATCTATTTATTGTAATACAATATTTTGGTTGTTCTTGTCAAAAAACTTATTGATAGATATGAAGATTTAAGTAGTTTAATTCAAAATTTTAAAATACTAGACAAAGTTCATGACTCTATAAGGAATTAATGAACTTTTCTAAATATTAATTGTAACTTTGTGAAACATGTTGTAATATTTAGTGGTTATAAGACTTATAAGAAATTTTTTGATCAAGAATTAAAACTAATTGTAACTTGAAATATTGAAATAACAACTTGATAATATGGAAAGAAGATTTAATGCATTTCTATGTCACTATACAAGAAATTATAAATTTGTATTTTGAGGGAAATATAAAGGAAAAAAGTCACAAAATTGACAAAAAAGATAAATAACAATGGTGGCCTATATTTGAGGGCATATATGGTCCACTTTACCAACGACGAGGGTAAAAGTGATGTATTTTCAATAGTTCAGAGTTAAAATTAGCACTCTTTCATATTAATTTACCGTGTTTACATAATAAATTGAGTTAAATATATACTTTATTGTTTCAATTTATGTGATAATATTTGAAAGAATGGAGTTGGGAAAAAATTTGCGATCATAAATATGTTATAATATTTGTGTGTCTATCCAACTTCTGAAACTTGTGATCTTAAAACGTTCATAATATTTGTGTGACTATAAAATCGTTACAATAACATATAAAGTTTAAGCTCCTATATGTCCATACACAAAATCGTTCACGACAACGTTTGATTACGCAATAGATTGATTTTTTTAAATAATTTTTGAAGATGAATTTCAAGTTTGAAAAAGTAGGTTTGAACTGGTTTTTCAATTGATTTTTTTACTCACATAATTTTAACTATTTTTCAAGTTAAATGCATGTCCAGATATAACTTGAGTTTATATAACCTTTTAAATTTTTTCCATTTCAAATATTCATATTTTTATGCCCAAATGCCTACTAAGTTAAGTTGTTCCTAGATTTAGAATATTACTCCCTTCGGTCCATAATAAGTGTCTACTTAAACTGTTTAGGTTGGTCCAAATAAGTGTCCATTTACATAATTAAGAAGAAATTGACTTTATTTTTCAGATTTGTCTTATTTATATCCATAAGAAGTCTTTTTAATTACCCCAATTTTCTATGATTATTCAATAAGTTCAACATTAAAGATAGTTTAGTTAAAATTTTTTCTTCTTCTAGGAGTTAATATTTTCATTAAGGGATGTGCTAAAAATAAAATAGATACTTATCATAGATAGGAGGGAATATCATTCTTCTCGGAATGGAACAAAAACAATATTACCCACATAAATTTCAATGAAAATTAGTTAATACAATTAAAATAGTAAAAGTTAATACTAAAACCTATCATATATTTTATCTTTTCATTTATATGACATTATTTTTATTTTTGTTTGTTCAAAAAGAATATTTATGAGAATTGTCTTACGACATTATTACATAAGTTTGATGTTTTCATTTGTCTTCATGTTTTCTTGTTGAACTGATGCTCAAAAATATATTTGAATTATCATTTTCTTGGCGAATTTCACACCTCAATTATCGATGAGGTTTTTTCTTCGCTCATTTCGCTTGTCGGTCTTTCTTCTCTTGATGATTTAAAACTCAAGGAGGGGAGAGGCTACATAAGATCAATATCACATAGAAGGTCAGATATCACCTTATTTGAGATATTGATTTAAATTATAGTACTTTCTCAGAGTGATTGAACATCAGTTATTGTATTTTTTCACTTGAACTATCACTTTTTGGTTTGTTTCACACTCCAATTATCGACATTCATGTATTAAAACACACTTCAACCTTACCGGACCAACTATCAATTTTTCCTACCTCATTATATACTCAATTAGGTGTGTTTTAAAACACAATGGTGATCATTCAATAGAAAAAAAGAATAACTCATAATTCGAATGTGAAAAAAAATTATAATTCAGGTATGTTTTGCCATTATCTTTTTTTTTTCCCCAATAGAACTCCTTTCATAACCCTAACAATATGAAATTAACGTTCACTAACCTCTGATATTTCTAGGTATCGAAAAAGGATATATCCGCAAATATATTACTCTCCGACGCCGGAAAATCCAAATCCAAAGTTACAGTTCTTCTTCCTCTTCCCATTTTGCCCCTCTGCAAGATCTCTACCCTCATCGCCATTTCCCCCATTTTCCCGGTAAATTCATTAAAATTCGAGGACCTTTTTGAAAAATTCAGTTCCAATCTCAATTTTCCGAGAAAATTTGTTTAAATTTCATTGAATTGCCGGAAAAAATTGGGGCATGAGATTTAATTAGGGGATAATTATGAGATCGTCCATCTCACCGGAGAATTCAAGCAGTGCTCCATCGACGTCGAGGAGTTCCCGTCCTTCTGCGGCGCTTCAAAATCCCAATTGTAAACACAGGTATATCTATAAACCCTAATTTTCATCTCAATTTTGCATCTTTAATTACTTTTCTTATTCACAGATCTGAAATTTAGCTTTTGTGCAATTATTACTCTCTAATGCATGTAATTCAACTGAGATTTGATGATTGATCTGAGCCTGTTGTCAAAATGTGTGCTTTTTGGACGATCGTAATTGCATTGATTGTATCTTGTACTCGCTCCGTCCCATTTTAGTTGTCATGTTTTCCTTTTTGATAGTCATTTTTGACTCATTTTCAATGTTAAATTAAATTAGATCAACTCAATATGTTAATACATTAAAATACAGATATTAAAAACTAGTTCCTCCATCCCAAAATACTTGTTGCATTTTTCATTTGCACGCCCCTTAAGAAAGCATTTGCAAGGACAACATTTTGACCATCTTACCCTCTTATAATTTTTCATCATGTTATCTCTCATCAATAAATATTTGGTTATCTATATATGTCAACTCCATAAATGATGTACTCCCTCTTAAATCTTGTGTAATTAATGTAAGGTAAAATAGGAAAAAACAACTTAATTTTATCTTGGTTAGATAAAATGACAAGTATTTTGAGCCAAATATTTTTAGCAAGGACGACAAGTATTTTGGGACGGAGGGAGTATAAGATAAGTACTACAAGTTGCAAATTTTCTCGTGTTAATTTGATCGAATATATATTTTAAAATGCTAGTGAAAGTTCATGAAGGGAGCCTTGGAGTAATTGGTAACGTTTCTACCATGTGACCTGGAGGTCACAGGTTCAAGCCGTGTAAACAACCTCTTGTAGAAATGCAGGGTAAGGCTGCGTACAATAGACCCTTATGGTCCGGTCCTTCTCCGGACCTTGCACATAGCGGGATCTTAGTGCATCGGGCTGTCTTTTTTAGTCAAAAATCATACAGATTGGCTCTCGAGAAGCGAACCATGACAACTAAATGGGACAGAGGGAATAGTTTCAACAACAACTAACCTCAATCCCGAACTTGCTGGGAAGTTGGCTATGTGAATCACGTTGGCCCATTTAGACGCATCTTAGTCCAATATTCTATAATTTAGATGTTTTTTAGAAGTTAATCTACAGTTTCTACTGACATACAAATATCTAACAAGATTTTAGTGTAGATCAGAACCCAAGTAAACCCAACAACAACAACATACCCGGTGAAATCCTATAATGTGGGGTCTGGGGAGGGTAAAGTGTATGCAGACCTTACCTCTACCTTGGAAGGTAGAGAGAGGTTGTTTCCGAAAACCGAAGTAAACCCCCCGGATGCAGAAAAGGAATCTTTTATATCTGAATTTTGCATCTTTAGTTACTTTTCTTATTCACAGATCTGAGCTTTTCTTCAATTATTACTATCCAATGCCTGTAATCCAACTGATATTTGATGATTGATCTGTGAGCATGTTGTCAAAATGTGCGTTTTTGGATGATTGTAGTAGCAATGTTTGTATCTTGTAGTTATAACAACAACAATTGGCCATGTGAATCATGTCGGTCCATTTATATCCATCTTAGTCTAATATTCAATAATTTAGATTTTTTTCTAGAAGCTATCTCCATTTCCTACTGACATACAAATCTCTAACAAGATTTTTAGAACTCCTAGTGTACGTTAGAAACCAAGTAAATCCTCGGGATGCTAAAAAAGGGAACTTTTATATCTGTGAAGTGAAATGACAGTGGAGAAAGAGGTGATTGATGTCTTCAACCTGGTTTTCACAAAGCAAATACCGAGGATTTTCATGTGCAAGACAAACTCCTCTTGCCACCAAGCAAGCAAAATTTCTACCTTCATAGGCTCGTTGTTTTGCCTAATGCATTTCCAAGGTCAATTTCATCCTGTGGGGGACTAAGCTGCATAACAAGGGGGTTTGGGGGGGGGGGTACTGTGAAGTTGGGACAACAAGGAGCAGAGACGATCCCTTTCCAGTCAGCAATATCCGGCCCAAATCAGCAATATTGTTGATGAGTACTGACCTACTCACAAGAGGAGCAAGAGGGTTTCTTCTCACACTTCTCCAAAATGCCATTCCAAATAGCTGTAAATTTAGATTTTGCCCCCAAAGGTAGGCCCAAATAAATGGTAGGAAAAGAGCTTACTATGCAGTCAAAATACCAACAATTTCCAGTAAATTTTAGACATCGTTAACCAGATAAAGAATACTCTTGGAATAATTGATAAAGAGGCGAGGCACTGCTTCAAAGAACAAAAGAATCATGCGCAATTAGTCTGTTCCTTCTCTGCCTCACAGAAACCTAGAGAATCATCAACATAAAATGTGTGAGGTACATTTCTCCATGGTCTCTCAAACTTGGGTTAAAACCTCTAATTCATTCTTTCAATCATGCCGTCAAAAACATTCTACTTGGGCCTTCTATAATCAAGGTAAAAAGAAAAGAAGTGACATGGTCTCGTTGTCTTAAACCTTCTTGAGTAGAAAAAAACCCTTAGGAAGATCCATTGGTTATAATGGACAATTTGACTGTGAAACTATAGAAGTGGATCCAGTTGATCCATTTTCCCCTAAAACACTTGACTGTGAAATTATAGAAGTGGATCCATTTTCCCCCAAAAGTCCAAAACTCATTGACCTTAACATGTTGATCAAGAAATCCATGTGAAGGTGTGAACATTATCATAGGCTATCAAATATCCAATTTATATAGAATACACCTTTTTTATGTCGAAGGCGGGAGTCGAGGCACTCATTTGCGATAAGTGATGCTTGGAAGGGGAGACTAGCTTGCTTATAATAGTTTTTATTTTGTTATCAAGAAGTTCAGACAACACTTTATTGAAGCTACCAATCGAACTTATGGGCCTATAATCCTTCACTCCTTTCCCACCAGCTTTTCTGGGGATTAAGCAATATACGAAGCATTAAGACTTCTTTCAAACTCACACCTTCAGAAGAGGGTGCTTAGATGGATGTGTGGACATACTAGGATAGATAAGATTAGGAACTAAGATATTCGGGATAAGGTGGAAGTGGCCTCCGCGTCGGACAAGTTTGAGAAGCGAGACTAGGATGGTAATAGCATGTGAAAAGGAGGAGCACATATACCCTAGTGAGGAAGTGTGAGAGGTTGGCAGTGATAGGTCTAAGGAGAGGTTAAGGTAGACTGAGGAAGAACTAGGGAGAAATTATTAGACAAGACATGACACGACACATCTTTAACTTACCGAGGACAGAACCTCATATAGGAGAGATAGGAGAGCATGGAGGTCGAGGATTAGGGTAGAAAGTTAGTAGGTAGTCGAGTGTTTTCTCTCTTTTCTGGGGGAGAGCTTGGCTCTAATTTAGAGCACTTTATCTGCTCCCTCTTCCCCTTATCAGTCTCACTACTATTGTGTATTCCTCAATTTTATTACTGTTGTTGTTCCTTTTACTTCAGTTATCTTTACTATTCTATCGTTAGTATTTTCTCTTCTTCGGTATTTTCATCATAGTTTTTTTACTCTTGTATTTTTTAAACCTGTTTTGCAAACGCTTTTCTTGAGCCGAGGGTCTTATGGGAAATAACCTCTCTACCTCACCCAAGGTAAAGTCTGCGTACACCCCACCCTCCCAGACCCGACTTATGGGATCACACTGGGTATGTTGTTGTTGTTATAAGACTTCTTTCAAAAATACTCATGAGAGAGAGAAACTTGTTGCCCTGATCAGGTCCTCCTTGATAATGCACCAACATCTCTTCTGAGCTCCTTACTAAAGCATTATGGGCCCAGGGCTTTGTCCCAATTACATTCCTTGATCACTCACAAAATCTCCTCTTCATCTATTGATCTTTGCATCCACATACCCTCTTCCTCTGAAATAGAAGACACGTTTTCCATGGACCACTCTGGTCTAATGGTTAGAGTAAGAGTATGGTGCTTCTTAGCAATTTAAGATTTATCTGTAAATATCTTCATTTTCCAAAATAGTACTGTTAGATTTTAGTCTTTCAATAGTGTTGTATCTCTTGTGAACATTGGCCATCATAGGGAAGTAACTTGTATTTCTATCCTCATTTTTCAACTAAAGACATCTTCATATGCCTTCCAGATATTTCTTCTAATTTTGCAATGTCTTTCCAATTCCATGATAACGTCATCTTTGAGAATCAATTCTCATTGTTGCAGGTCCTTGGCCTCGGCTGATCTGTCCAAAGCTTGCACCTTAATCTAAAATCTGTAAAATCACAGATTTTCTGTTCTGTAGTCTGCGAAAAATGTTTAGACTATACTCCTTTAATGGCCTTGAATTTTTATAGTTTCTTGGCAAAATTAAGATCTGGACTATTATAGATACACTTAAAACCTCACCATTCCTTCGCAAAGTTGTCAAAACCTTTATCCTCCAACCACATTCTTGAATTTGAAATATGAAGGGTTGGATGATCGCTGACCACACTGCAACTGTAAAGGATAGTGATATAGTAGGAGGAGATCTTTCCGAGGTCGTCAATAGCAATAGGTTCCAAATCTTCTCACATGTGTGTCAACTCAAGTTGATTTTGAGCAACTGTTAGCATCTGACTGAAGGGGGTATGAAAGTCGACTTTACAAGTATAGAGAAAGGAGTGGCCAGCTGAAGCGGAGTAATTGTTGTAGGGCTTGGGGCTGCTAGGTTAGGGTAAGGATTTGGTAGAGATGTTGTGGCAGAGTTAGCGTTACAAACAAAGTTTGTACAAGCTGAGGAGAGAAAAAGGGTGCTTTGGGACTTGGGCGAATTTAGGGATGTGTTTGTTGGGGTGGTGCGAGGTGGGTTCTAGGATTTTTTGTGGGTTTTGGGTTTTATGAGTTGAAGGTGTTTCAGGTGGGTTTTAGATCATGGATCTCTGAAGGTTTTTTAGAGGGTGGCGTCGGAGCTTTTGTTTGGAGGGATAAACCGGTTGAGGTTTAGTAGGTGAGACTTATTATGAACTGGGCCCTAAAGGGGGGAAAGAAGAATTGTTAATCGGCCCCGAATGAGATAAATTTGAACTTTGGAAATTTGAACCCACTTGGATGAACTGCTGTATTACCGGTCCAAGAGAGGGACCAGTTAATATGTTACGCGACGTTGGGACCTGTGAAGTAGCATCTTTTGGTTGCTGAACATATGTAGTTTCTGACCACACTGGAATTTAATACTCTCCGTCCCAAATTATGTGACTATTTGACAGGGCACGAAACTTAGAATGAAAGGAAGACTTTTGAAACTTGTGGCGTAAAACAATCCTGAGACATTTGTATGGCTACAAATCATCTCATTAAGTTCAATTTAGCATGAAGGTTTCTATAGTAGGAATGTATAATAATAATATGATATAGTCCGAATCTTGGAATCTTAGAATAAATAATTAAATATTTAGCCAAGTAAATTGTGTGGCATATGAAATGATGAATTAAACTAGATTGGCTTTTATCTGCTTTTGTTTTGATTGCTGATATGGTTTATTTTTCTACCTGCTACAGTAATGTCTTTCAGCTGTTAACAAGGAGGGAGGTAACTCCTCGAACTAAACGCGCTTCCAGAAAGTTTTGGGGTGAGAACACTAAATGCCCTCTTGACTCCTATGGGTTAAAACGCGAAGTGGCAAGTGATGCTAGACGGGGACTAATATCGTGGTAACTTCATTATCTCCTTTTGTTTACCTGTAAAGTTTGATAGAATCTGCTCCACCTTTTTTCTCCGTCTGTCTCATTTAATAATTGCAGGGTAGAGGCAGAGTCGATGCAACATTTATCAGCCAAGTATTGCCCACTGTTGCCTTCTCCAAGGTCTACCATTGCAGCAGCATTCAGTCCTGATGGACAGACACTTGCTTCTACGCAGTCAGTCTCTCTTCAATTACATAGACATGTACAATCTGTGCTATGTTATGCTAGTTTTGTATCTACCTGTTCAATTTGATCGTAGTTATCTTAATTGTCTAGTGCTCCCATCTTGCAAACCACCAATTCACTAACCATAGTCCATATGTATATATGCAAAATTGTGATGTAGCCATTTTGTGAATTCTCCCTCCTTATTGATAAAGTAAGATACACAGGCACAAATTTTACTTCTATTGGGCGGGACTAATCTCAGCAATTTTACTTTGCTACGTTTACTAACATATAATTTTCCCATGGTGGCAGTGGAGATCACACAGTGAAAATAATTGGCTGCCAAACTGGGAAATGCTTAAAGGTTTTGAGTGGACACCGCAGGACACCTTGGGTGGTAAGGCCGTCTTTTTTTTGCTGAATGTTTTGAAATATCACCTTTCTTCCTGGATATCTTACATTCTGGTTAACATCTTTAGGTTCGTTTCCATCCATTATACCCTGAAATAGTTGCAAGTGGAAGTTTGGACCACGAAGTTCGGTTGTGGGATGCAAAAACTGCCGAGTGTATAGGATCGCGTGATTTTTGTAATGACCTGTAACATCTCAGTAGTTAAAGAAAAAACTGTGCACACTGTACTCTTTTCTTTTGACTGTAACTGGTGAAATATTCATCCCCTACAGATCGTCCCGTCGCATCCATTGCGTTTCATGCCCAGGGCGAAGTTCTGGCTGTTGCTTCAGGCCACAAGGTATAAAATTTGGACTCAACAGTCTCTTGGGTGATTTACATTTCATGTTCTGGTAGTGGATGCTGATTTTGCAATCTATGACAGCTTTACATATGGCACTATAACAGAAGAGGAGAGGCTTCTTCACCAGCAATTATACTGAAGACGCGGCGTTCTCTTCGTGCTGTCCATTTCCACCCACATGCTGCCCCGTTTCTTTTAACAGCTGAGGTATCACTGTGTTTTTTGGTGACTTGAGGAGGGAATTGTGATTGTTTTAGATGCCATCAATCCTTTATTTTGTAGGTCAATAATCTGGACTCATCAGATTCCTCAATGACACGTGCGACTTCTCCGGGTAACTTGCGGTATCCTCCTCCTACTGTGTATTTGACTGATGCTCATTCCACTTATCAATCTGCTTCAGCAAATGAACTGCCTATCATGTCTCTACCATTCCTTATCTGGCCGTCAATTGCTAGAGGTGATCCTGGAATGCCCGTCCAGCAGAGTGATACAGATGTGGGATCTGACAGTATACAGCACAGAGCAGACACTTCGTCATCTGTCCGCCTTCTTACATATTCAACTCCGTCCGGCCAGTATGAACTTTTATTGTCGCCTATTGAGCAAAGTGCATCTCCTGCACAAGTGGCTCATGCTGGTTCTTCTGTCAGGGAAAACGAGACAGGTACTCAACCTTTAGTTGATCCTATGGAGACCGATGGGCAGCCAGAAGAGAGAAACAATCAGTTTTTCCCTTTTAGTGACCCGGCATACTGGGAATTGCCTTTTTTGCAAGGATGGTTGATTGGCCAAAGCCAAGCTGACCAACAAGCAGCTCGTTCAGAGCTTAGTGGTGCTACCATCAATCCATCAACTTATGGTGAACTGGAAAATCCTTCTGCTGTTCCCTTGGTAATTTCAAGCAATAGTCATCCGAGATCCGGAAGATCTAGTTCTCGGCACCGTTCTTCACGCTCTCGAGCGATCCCTGTTACCGGAGCTGGTGATGGTGCTGCTCCCCTTAATGTTGTGCATGATGAGAGTGATTCTCAAACTTCTATTGGTCGCATCCAGTCAGAGATAGCTACTTCGCTGGCTGCAGCAGCGGCTGCTGAATTACCTTGCACTGTGAAACTCAGAATATGGCCTCATGATATTAAGGTTCCATGTGCACCCCTTGATGCTAAAAGATGTCGCTTAACAATACCTCATGCTGTACTTTGCAGGTGGGAATGATATGTACTGTTTCAAATCTTTGGCTTGGCAGCCTATATGGATAAGCTTTTAAAGACACTAGGATATTAAGCTGTCATGAAAAATTATCTTGGACCTAATATTTCTATTAGAGTAGTTAATGATTAGCCTGTTAGTCCTACACTTGGGAAAATTTTCACGTATCAATTTGGCAGTTTCTAATTTGTATGTCACAATGAAATAGATATGTTGTTAGATGAACTCTTGAATGCTTACATTGAGGTATTATTTTCAGTGAAATGGGAGCCCATTTTTCACCATGTGGTAGATTGTTAGCAGCTTGTGTTGCATGTATTCTGCCAAACGTGGACTCTGATCTTGGTTTTCATGGTCATCTTCATCATGATACTATGGCAGCTGCGACTTCTCCAACCAGACATCCGGTTGCTGCGCACCAGGTTATGTATGAGCTACGGATATATTCCCTGGAGGAGGCAACGTAATTCCTGAATCACAATAGCTTCTCTTTTTCTTTCTTTTCTGTGTATTTTCTCCCCCATTCTTTATTTCTATTCCTGCTATTGATGTTGGTTACTTGATACTCTTTGTTGCTTGTAGGTTCGGTTCCGTGCTTGCAGCTCGGGCAATTAGAGCTGCTCATTGTTTAACTTCAATTCAGGTAAATGCTTCATGTAGGTTATTTACATTCATGGCTTTGTAATATTAAACTTGTTTTCTGGTAGAGAAAGAGCAGTTTTACATGGAATTAACTCTGAATCTTTTTCTTTCTTTTTCCCTCTTTTTGACCAAGGAGATAAAACTCTAGATCTAATAGTTTTTGTTTTAAAATTTATAGGAAATAGAAAATATATTAGATCTATATGAAAGAGAGAGGAAAGCGTTCAGTTCACTTCTCTTTTGTTCAGTGAATGAAAAATAAGATAAGACTGAGCACATGATTTTTATATGTGTTGGTCTAGAGATGGCACAGGATGTAGTAGATCGTTTGTTGAGAAATGCAATGTGCACTTCTTTTTATCAAGTAAAAAGTTTCATTTAATGAAAGGGAAAAAACGTGTCCATATACAAGAACAACAACATACCCAGTGAAATCCCACAACGTGGGGTGTGGGAGGGTAGAGTGTACACATACCTTACCTCTACCTTGGTAGGTAGAGAGGTGGTTTCCGAAAGACCCTCAGCTCAAGAGAAAGCATAAGCAAAAGAAACGGTCAGAGACACAGGTAAGAAATTTAAAGCAGTATGCAAATGAAAGTAACGAGAGCGAATAAGCTGTAACTACCACATGTAAATAAGATAATCGAAATACACGAAACAACAGATAGCAACAGAAATCAAAGGACAGAAAACTATAAAACAATACTGCGCCTACTAGTATGATAAGCTAAGCGGGACTACCTACTAACCTTTTACCCTAATCTGGGTTCTCCATAATCTCTTATCTAAGGTCATGTCCTCAGTAAGATGGAACTGCGCCATGTCCTGTCTAATCATCTCTCCCCAATACTTCTTCCGCCTATCTCTACTTCTAAAATCGTCCATAGCCAACCTCTCACACCTCCGCACTGGGGCATCTGTGTATCTCCTCTTCACATGCCCAAACTATCTCAACCTCGCTTCCGCATCTTGTCCTCCACCGAGGCTACTCCCACCTTGTCCCGGATATCTTCATTCCTAATCCTATCTCTCCTAGTGTGCTCACACATCCATCGCAACATTCTCATTTCCGCAACTTTCATCTTCTGAACATGGGATTTTGACAGGCAACACTCTGTCCCATACAACATAGTCGGTCTAACCATCACTTTGTAGAACTTGCCTTTAAGTTTTGGTGACACCTTCTTATCACACCACTCCGGAAGTGAGCCTCCATTTCATCCACCCGCACCAATACAATGTGTGACATCATCATCAATCTCCCCATACAAGAAGTATACCAAAAAATTAGAAAGCCTTACAAAAAGATATGGCTTTCTACGAACAAAACCCAATCATCTGTACAAATAGGAACCTCATCTCATGGGTGCACCAAAAAGAAATAAGAGAAAAGAGGCTATTACTCAGATGTACAAAATCTTTCTCCACTCCGTCAAAAGCTCCCCTGTTCCTTTCTTTCCATATAATCCACATAATTGCTAGGGCGCAACGTCCCAAGCTCTATGTCTCCTCCTCCGTCTTCTAAATGGTCAGCTATACATTGTTTCTTTCATAGTGCTCACCATCCACCACTCAGTAGCAAACCATCTCAGAATATCCCACCATAAGGAAGACATTGTAAAGTAAATGATTCACATATTCTCCCGGTTCTTTACACATGAAGCACCAACTAACAAGTGATTGTCCTCTTTCTCAAGTTTTGCACCGTTAGGATCACACCCCTCATAGCTAACCAAGTGAAGAAACGTACCTTTCCCGGAACTCTAGGGATCCATACGATAAATGTGGAAAATTGGTCTCCTCCCTACTTAGAAGCTTCTCATAATAGGACTTAATGGATAAGACGCCATTTCCCCTCGCATCTCATCTCCATACATCATTAAATTCCAAGTTTTGAAGTTCTACAACCTCCAATCCTGCTAATTTCTCCTTAACCTCAAATCGCAATGCACTTCTTCCCCTTGGAAGGTCCATAGACATTGAACCGACACCGTTTTTTGGGCAAGAAATTCTATACATGTTAGGTAATGTGATTCTCAAGACTTTGTTTCCCCACCACCTGTGTCCCCAACAAAACACCCTACTCCCATCACCCACCTTAAAATATATGTTTTCATTTAACTCTTCCCACTTTTTAAAAATATTCCTCCATGGCCTGCAGCCGTAGGATAGTTGGCCCTCCACCCCCTCCAAACCCCATATTTCTCCTTTATTACCCCCCCCCCCTCCTTCCAAACCCCATATTTCTCCTTTATTAACCCCCCCCAAAAAAAAGCATTCACCTCGACCCCAAATCTCCAAAGCCGCTTTCCGTATAACGCCTTGTTAAAGACCGTTAGATATTTAACTTCGAGCCCACCCCAACATTTTGGTGTAGTTACAGTTTCCCAGCTTACCTAGTAAAACTTCCTTTCCCCGCTTGAACCATCCTATAAGAAATCCCTCTGAAGTTTTCCAACTTCCCTTAACACTAACAAGAGCGGGAATCAATGACATGAAATATGTTGGAGATCTAGATTGATAGAGAACTTATTATCATAAATGCTACTGCAATGCCATTGCCGTAAATCCTGTAGAATGTATGCTGTGATGATTAGTGATGTTGGCTCGATGCAAGTAGCATACTTATACTGGGAGACAGTTTCTCCGGAGCGATCATAATATGCTAATTAGTGACATGGCTATTCGGTGCTTTGAATGTGCCACACATCTGAATCAAAGAGGATGGAAGAGCTCAAAAACAATTATTCTTGTGCATTGTGGTTGTTGGCCTTTTTGATAAGTGGATTAGCTGTACCTTTCTCTTCATTCTTCTCTTTATTGAGTTTCATGTATAGTATATTTTTTTACATCTGCGGATAGTACTATCCTGACTCGTATAATCGAATTTGCATAGCACTCTTACAAGTACCCATCAAAAGAATGAAAGTTCTAATCTGTATTGCTCTGCACCAGTACCTGGAAAGATAGTACCAATAGTAGTCAGCAAACAATATGCTATAATTGAATTTGGCATGATGCCAAGATGGATTTCATAAGTTGCTTAATTCTTATTTTTGTAAAATTAGTCAATCATTGACAACTAAACTTATCCAGAAGGAAAAAGGGAGTCACTTATTGACACATAATAGTAAAATTCTCTCTGGGACTATGCTTTGTTGTTTACCGATCTGAGACATTGATTGGGGTTACTCATCTATTGTAATTGCAGTTTTCTCCAACTTCAGAGCATCTGTTACTTGCTTATGGGCGTCGCCATAGTTCACTACTGAAAAGTGTTGTGATTGATGGAGACACAACTATACCCATTTACACGATCCTTGAGGTGAGAATCATCTTATGTTCGCGCTTAAAAAATTAAGAGTTTTACTACTTCCATTGGTCTTTATAGCTATGTTATGTAAACACTTACTAATCATTCTTTCAATTTATGATGTACACTTTTTGCTTTGGGCATCTAAAATGTTTAACGTACTTATTGAAATATTTTCAATAGCCTAAGACATTTCAAGAAATTAACTTTAAATCATGACATGTTGTTTTCTCTATCAAACAAACTTTTTACCAAGTACATTCCTATATTTGAAACTGAAGGACGTGTACAATACGTGTAAAATCTAAGAAAGCCCAATATGAATATTTTACTCTAACAGGCAGTCAAGAATCAATACATGAATTTTAATGAATTTGAAAGAAGTTGTATTGAGAAGTGATCTATATGGAACTTCTAAGCATCTATATGTGTCAAGGGTCATGGATATGTAATTGCTCAAGATATCATCTTTCCTAATGTACAATTTGTTGAAAAAATACAACATATAGCTAGTTTAATGCAATCAATTGACATCTGTGTTTGATCTACATGCCTGATATAATGAAAAATGAGCTGAAGTGAGTACATTATACAACTTGTTTATCCCATTTTATGGTCAACACACTGGAATATTTGGTGAACTAGTACACTTACGATGCTGATAAGGATTTGAACTCGCCCATTGGCTTGGCATGCACTATGCAGGTTTTAGATTCATGTTAAATTGATGATAGAATAAAGCAGGAAATGCATGTTGCTTGTGGCTTGTATGCCTTAACCCTTTAAGGCGTTGACTGTAAGGCTGCTATATCAGCCAGGGAACTTGAGGTTGTGCAACAGTATTAACTGGTTGTATAAGGGAATTGACCCTTGTAATTAGAATTAGTAAAACTTCTAAACTTTCAAGTTGCCTTCTGTTGCATGTCTTCTCAGTCTTGTCTAGTGGGATGTAATTGGAAGGAAGTAGATAGTCATTGATGGTTACACTGAAGTTTCAGAGGACTGAGAAAGTCTAAGTTCATATTGCCTTGCCCTCTGAAAAAATTGAACTTAAAACAATTTTTTTGATTCAACCATCTATTTGTCTACTTGAATCAGATATTTTGAATACCAACTAAGATTTAGAATACTAATAAATCACATGATATCCCAAGTGGGTTTAGTACGCCTTGCCCAAACAAACGGCTCCTCACATTCCGATGGTTGAACGAGAAAATAGGTCAACTTCAAAGTGGATTTGTTGTGCGGATAGTGTGTTAGAACCCGTGGCAGCCTGCTTGGTGGGGCGGAGCCGGCGACCTAAGCCCCGGTGAATGGCGGTCGTAACTATAACGGTCCTAAGGTAGCGAAATTCCTTTATTATTATTATTTCTTTTTCTTTGGGAGCAGTAGGACTCCTTATGTCCAAGATTGGCAGGAAGAAGAGATGCAATATGATATTTTATTTCTGAATGCAGGCATAGCCGTTAACATGTAATAATAATTTATTTTTGTCCTTTCGACTGGAGATAGAGCAACGCCTGAAGCATTAAAGTGAAGCTTTAGATCTTTAATTTTGTAGCTTAAAGAAACTTTGATATAAATTGAAATGTCGCACTCCTTACTCTCTGAATTCCACATTGATGACCATATGGACAGTACGTGATTAAGAGAAAATTTTAAGATGAGAATTTAAAATCTATATAATTTGATTAGGACAATATTTGGAATGAGATATTGTCTTTACAGTTTTCCATGCTTAGAAAAGGTCGGAAGTAGCTTGAAGAGGTTAGAGTTATATTGGCTAACTAAGCTTTCAAATTTTATTTTAAGGAGTAGTTAGATGCCAAATGAGTGGAGAAAGAGCGATGTGAAAGAATGAGGAAGGTGTTCATGTTGTGTAAACTATTCTGGTATTAAACTTCTAGATTATAGATAAATTTTTTGAAAAGAATGATAAAGCATGGATTTAGGGACATTATAAGAGTGACGGTAAACAAATTCGTGTAGATTTATAATGGAGGCTGTATCTTTTGCAAAGAGGAATGATGAAAATTTATAGAGGAAGGATGAAGGATTTTTGCCATAATAGTTTGATTGATCCAGAGAAAACACCTGATAAAGTGGCAAAAAGAACCTCAGTGGATATTTGAGGGGGGAAAAGAGTTTACATCAAATTCAAATATATAAAACCATAAAGGATATATATATATAGGAAGCATTGGTGGACAGAGTTGCTCGGTACTTGTGCTGGTGGAAGGTAGCAGGTATCCGGTGGAATTAACCGAGGTGTGTACAAGTTAGCCCGAACACCACGGTTATTAAAAAAAAAATATAGTAGATATATTGAGGAGACCAAGAGGAGTTTCCGCAATCGCGAATTTATACCGATACTCTAACCTTAGCCCTACTTGTTTATCCTAGTTATGGATGAACTAACCAATAGTATTCAAGATAAGGTTCCTTGCTGCATGCTATTTGCAAATGATATTGTGTTAATTGACGAAACTAGCAAGGGAATTAACCTAAACTTGTAACTGTAGAAGCACTCTGAAATGTAAACGTTTTACAAAAAGTCATAGTGAGAATATATATGCTACAACTTTAGCCCCATAAGAACAAAGGTGAGTGCATGTTGGGACTGGTAAAGCCAACTTTTGACAAGATGAGTGTCGTAGAAATAACGATATTGTACTTAGATGGATGTACGTCATGCGAGATTGGTATGACTAAAAATGACCACAATTGACAAAAAGTGTAAGTAACAAATATAGAGGATAACGTGAGAAAAGGTTGCATGTGATGGTTTGGCCATGTTTCAAGTAGACACTCCATGTGCACTAGCGTAGATGCGACAATATAACGACTCAATATGCTAAAACAAGACGAGGTAGACCTAAAATTACTCGGAGGAAAGTCGTCTGTAGACTTCTAATTTCTCTAAGTTAACTACAATTTTGATTACGAACATAACACAATGGAACCAAATGACCTATTAAGGCGATACCAACTAGTTGTATAATGTTTAGTTATTTTTAAATTTAACGAGCAGGAAGCTTCTTAGACTAGTTAGAGATTTATGTGTCAGTATAGAGATAAGTATGAGATCTAAAAAATACCTAATTTGCTGAAAAGATAAACTATTCAGTGCTGGTATAAAATGTGTCCGACTTAGTTTATTGATTGAGTAACCACTATCAAGATAACTGTGAACAACTTATGTAATGTGAATCAGCCCTTTTTCCTTACTCTTTTGAGTAAGCATTTTCTGGAACTTCATTAGACATCTGCTTCAAAGAGCTAAGCCAAATACAACTTACGTCATGCAAATAAAATAAGCACTTAAAGGTGAAAGCTGAGGCCTGAGAAGTGAAGAAAAACCCTACAACAGGAACCCAGTGACACTTCGGTTAAATTGTGGCAATGTACATATTGATTTTATCTCTTGAAATTGGATGTCTCTGTGCTGGCAGCTGTAGGGAAATGTTTTCCTCTCTGTTTGCATATTCTGTTTTCTTTATATTCTAAGTTGTACATTTCTGAATCAGGTCTATAGAGTTTCTGATATGAAACTTGTGAGAGTTCTTCCCAGTGCGGAGGATGAGGTAAATGTCGCTTGTTTCCATCCTTCGGTTGGGGGTGGCCTTGTCTATGGAACCAAGGTAAACAATATAGATTTGTTGAGTTTTCTTGGAAACAAGCGAAGGGAACTTCCCTTTCTGATATAAATATATTCTCGTCTCAAAAAGCTCATCATGATTTATTTTCCTCAAATTTTGCAGGAAGGGAAGTTAAGGATTCTCCAATATGACAAGTTAAACAGCTTGGATCGCACAATATCCTGTTCTCCTGTCGAAAACATGCTTGAGGTATAATAAGGGCTGAATTGAATGTGTAACTACTACTTCTAGTTCAGCTATTATTAGTCATGATTTTAGTAGGAGTTATGTTTTTAGCAGCAATTGCATTTTTAGGCAGTGATGGTCATTTGATATATCAATCTTTGTTTTTAGATTGTCTAGATAAGATTTAATTGCCAATTTACTACTTCCTCTGTTCCATTATATGTGACACACTTTCCTTTTTAGTCTGTCCCAAAACAAATGACACCTTTCTATAGAAACAACTTAATTTAAACTTTCAATTTTACAATGACATGATTTTATAGCCACAAAAATGTTTATGGCAAGTTTTAGACACGAGTTTCAAAAGTCTCTTTTTTCTTCTTAAACTTCTGTGGCACTGTCACATAAATTGGGACAGAGTAATAAAAAGGCATAGTCCCTCATCGATGGTCCTCGAGCAATAGAAGTTGACTCCACCAGATCACCTTCCCCTGTGAACCAGGAGAAAATAAGCCAAAGCCATTGATTTTCTCATATGCAAATGGCTTTAACTAAGTTGACAATGTATTTGAAGTCAGTATTTTAGTCTGAGATAACTTACATCTGTTACTCACATCTGTATCATGTAAATTGAATGCAGGTCCCAACGTATGCTTTAGAAGGCTAGTAACTTTTGATGATAGGAAAAGGTGATAGGTATATTTTATTTGGCATCAGTTTTTTTGTTTCCTAAATTTGTTTTTTTGGTGAATGTTGGGATATTGGCGCTTGCTTCTTTCCTGCAAGTCCTATTTCTTTTGTGATTGGAAAAATTCATTAGGCGTCTTAAGCCAAACTTGGTTACTGGTTACTGGTTGCTGGTTTGTGGTTTGAAGTGGAAGTGTTTCCAGGCATCATTACTATCTTTTAGAGTACTAATGGTGCTTTTCCCATGTTCTTTAGTGCTGCCATTGGATGGGGGTTGCAGTGGCGTATGCAGGATTTTTTGTAAGCGGCGTCGACATCTAAAGAAGAGAAGAGATTGAAAAAACTTTTTGGGGAAGGGTTGGGGGTTCGAATCTGGCTAAGAGCTATTTCGAGTCTCGCTAAGAGCTATCTTTTCAACAATTAAGCGCTTAAAATTTTAAAAATAACACAAATTCGCTGTGTTGGTTCGAACTCGGAGTGAATGCTACATAAGAGACACGCTTAACCAGCAGGCCGCGGAGCACTTATACTAGGAATTGTCAATTGATGCTAATATAGACATTCTGTTTTTTCAGATGATAGACATATATATTCATTAAAAATTTTGATGAAGCGGTGTCGGATGACACCCCTTGTCATAAGGTGCGTCTGCCCCTGGGGTTGGGGGTAATGATATGTGCATGAAGATGAGTCTCTATTGATGATGAAATGCAAATAAAATGGGACATTGGCGCTATGAATTGGAAGAAAACCAATTCAAATATAAATGCAGTCCGGGTGTGGCTGCAGTCTAATTTTAATTTGTAATTATTTTTCACTATAAACAATAATTTTATTTTACAATTACGATCTGATGAAGAACTTATCTTCCACCAAGGATACAAGAGACATGATCCTTCCCAAGAAGAGACCTTTAAGGACTGAACTAGACTTTGGCACTTTGCTAGTGGAACATTTGTGTAATGGCGTGTATTAGCAACTTCAGCATGCCATGAAAGACTGCTCCTGGGGTTAGCTGCTTGATGCTTTGTGGAAAATTGGAGAAAGGGAATCTCCATTTGTCGTTTGTTATGGGGAAGGGTTGATGGTGAATAGGTCTCTCTATTTGTCCGTCTTTGTATTGATCTTCAGAATAATGACACTCCATATCTCATATACTCTGGTTTTCCTTGTTAAAGCATCCTTAATTTTGGTGAAGTTTGTGAGCTTGATTGCCTGTGAATATTACACAAACAAGCAAATATAGCTTCTCCTGAGAATCACTAGGTCATGCTAATGCTATGAATCACTTCCACAATATTGAAGTTTAACTATCATCTCTGCCAGAATTTGAAGCACCGACGGGAGTCATCACTTCACATGGCCAAGTAAATTGAAATGCCACGAAGATCATCTTGATTCTGCATTTATTTCACTTTATCGCAGACTGCTGTTGGATTTGTTGAATTGCATCATCAAGATAGTGTCTTGTGCCTTTTGTCAGAGAAGGATTGTGCCTTTGTTTTTTGTTTCCCTCCCTTTTCTTAATTTTAAAGTTCTCCAGGGTTACTCAACTAATTATTTGTGCCGTAAAATTTCACTGACGAGTATTACTATCCAGGGTCTTGTAACAATATACTTGTCCGGTTATGGCTAGCTGCTGCAAAGATGAGTGCTTTTGCTGGTGACAATGAAACCTTGACACCTTAATGCAGTGCAGCAGAATATGGGAGAGGTTTATACTTGAGCTCGTCTAACCAGCCACTACAGATTAGACTTATGGCACTGTCAGGGACCGAAAGATTCACAGAGCATCTCGCTTGAACTACTACACATGTGGCTGCAGGAGCAGTCTGAAGTATCTGTCTGATGGAAGGAAGTGCTGGCGGGGAATCTTGGGACTGTGCGTACAATTTCTTTGCAGATGACTTCAAATGTACTATAGGAGTTGGATTTCCATTTATTGAATTTCTTTCAGGAGAGAAAAGAAAGAAAAAGGTCATCACATATTTGACTGTTCCTATGGGTTATCTTCTTACACTTGGAAGTGCAGTAGTAACTTCTATAAATTTTTCTCAGTTACACTTAACACACTTTTTTCTACTTTTTTTCTATTTCTTTTGGCTTTGAAATTGAGGGTGTTAAAACGAACGCTTTCTAATATGGTTAATATCAGTTGCCTTTGTTAATTGACACTTCCAGTGTTTGAAAGAGCGTTTTCTAGTATGTTTAATTTCAGCGCTCATTGCATGATTGAGTTTTCCAATACTATGAAGAAATGATCTCCAAAAACTGCAAAACCGAGTGCTGTCAAATTTAGTGGTTCACTATTTGTGCAGAATGAACTTTTTGAATACATGATTTCATTGCTTATTCTCTTTTGCTTTAATTACTCTCCAAGATGGTACTTAGTTGTAACAGAAACTGGGATGTCTTTCTGGTAGAGAAGATAAATAAGTGGGATAGTTAGGCATGGCTTTGCGATGAGATATAAATATAGAACAATGTATTTTTGGAGTAAAAATGTTTGGCTGAATGTGGAAACTTTGGATGATTGTGTGTTATTCTTGGCCTTGGGTGGTAATCGTTCAAAATCTCTGTTGGCAAAGGACTCGGAAAAATACAGGGGGAACTCAATTTACTTCACTAATGATAGTTGGAATGATAAAATGATTGATAGCAGCTACTATGGAAGATAATATTTGGGAGTAATTGATTGTAAAGAGAAGACGATTGAGTCTGCTTCCTTGTGTACCGAGGGAAGAGTTTATCAACCCATCTTTTTCGATTATTCACTATTTTTTTTGCTACTTATCCGGTATCCGGCACCTGTCTTGAGCTCCATTGGAGAGTAAAACACTCCTTATCGAAAGCTACGGTGATGTGAGCATGGAGGTGTCAAAAATATATCTAGAGAGTGACTTGTTTTTAAGTAACATTCATGAGGAAACCATATAATGTTCTTACAAGATAGTCTTAGCTTACATGCATGTGTTTTACCTTACGTAAGATAATAATACATATATGCGCCCTAGCTCGACGCCATTTTCGGACCTAGCAGCAGATGGGCTGGTCGTGCCTGAATTCAGACCGTACTAGATTCTTCTTTGTTTGAGATGCTCCCAGGCACGCAGACCAAAGATCTCACTTGTCATGGACAAGTACATAGGGATCTACGTGGGACCGTGGATGGAATCTCAATCGATCTTCTCTAGGAATCCTTATCACGCCACACATGGAGATCTTTCCATTGATAGATCAGAGGGTCCTCCCTTGAACAAATTCTGAAAGGTTAGGTTACTACTTGCTTCTACGGAAGAGGTTTACTTTGTACCGCCACATGGAGATTATTGGGAACGGAATGTGCCTGGGGTTAAGAACAACGAGAAAACTGCCTTTTGTCTGTTGCCATGGAATTGAGGTCTTTCCCAAAAAGAAATTGGGATTTCCTCAACCAGAGCAGGAAGGTTGCCCGAAAGACTCTGTGCAACTTCCAGCACCAGGCTCATGTGGAAAGGCAGCCTCTGGAATCTCCCACACTTATCTAGTCTTGTACGAGATCAAAGAAAGAAGTATTTCACTTTCGTCCCTACGCAACTACTGGGATTTCTGACCTTGAATTCTTTTGGGCATCACCCGCCTTCGGGAATATCCGTATACTTTCAAAAGAATTTCGAATTGTAGCATGATTCGCCTACGTAGACTTTTACGAATAATGGTAGTTGACCCGTAGAAAGAAGGAACACCCAAACGGCTAAGTGACTTCGTAACCTCAACCTACGTTTTTGCTTACTGTAGCATAGGCCTTCGTCGGGCTTTCGTCCCTTCGCCTATAGACGGCGGCTTGGCTTCGGCATCGCTCATGACTTGGTATAGAGCCGTGTAGTCGTCGGTTTTACCACCAGAATGCCTATGAGATAGTGGTCGGCCTTTGGAATGCCTTCTTCCTTACTTTTTCTGAGAATCCCTTTATGACTATACTATAAAGGACAGGGGGGTGTTCAACTTTGGAAACTTAACTACTTAAGTCATTCTCAGCTACAAAGAAAAAGGATAAAAAAATTCATACGTTGGAGGTGGGAAAGGGCCCGAATCGAAGGGCTCTTCTTTCTTTGATTTGAAAAGACAGAATGTTCTTGTAAATTATGGCCAATACCAGGTATATAAGCAGTGATTTCAAATCCAGAGGTTAAGCGTACTCTGGTAACTTTTCATAAGGCATAGTTTGTTTTTTTGGGGGTGATAGTGGAAAATTTGTCCTTGAGGATCCGACATTAATCCTCTCATACCTACTAATTGATGTACTTGAGATGCATTTCCTCTAGCTCCCGAGAAAGACATTATATGAACTGGATTAAAAGGGTCAGTCATCCTAAAATTAGGATTCGCACGCACTTCTTTTGTTGTCATTAAGGTCCCTTTCCCCTGAGTTCAAGATGTCTCTTCCGCTTCTCTTTCACTACTTCCCTCATTGGGATTGGTCAAGCTCCCCCATAGACCAAAAGGGCATAGATCGATAAGATCCAAGAAAAGAAAATACCCGTAGCAGAATCGGAAGACCTTTAGTAGATTGTTTTTAGATCCAAGCGGTGAATCAGAAATCTTCTTTACGCCTACAAGCAAGTCTCCTAGGATTTCGCAAGGGAAAGGTAGCCAACCTGGGATACGTTGCGGCAAGGAATAGGAAGGTGCCTTGAGAAGCACATTACAATACTTGTATGCTTCTAGCGGAATCTTATTAAAAATGGGAGCGTATGGATTAATTCGAATCAATATGAAATTATTATCTCACGCCCATTCTATATTTTCTCCTTGGTTGATGATAATAGGTACAATACAAATATTCGCTTTGTTAATTGAAGAAATAATTGAAAAAAAAAAGAGTACAAAAATGAGTAATAACCCCCAGTAGAGACTGGGACGATGAAATTCAACATTTTGTTCCTTCGGGTTTGCTTGTGTCGTAGCTCTATAATTCGGATGTTGTTTATCGTTGGTTCAACTGCTGATATTGATCCCAAAAAAAAGTCGATAGGTACAGCTAGGCCGTGAACATCCAACCATCGTACTGTAAAAATTGGATAGATTCGCCGAGGAAGGTACCAGATCAACTTCTAATTGTAACGGTTCTTACTTACATCGGTTCTAGCGCTTCCTCTTGATTCTATTTTGGAAAGATCTTTCCTTGCTCTGAGGAATGCCCGGTTTAACAAGAATCATCTTGTTAGCTTTTAGAGTCATCCGGGATCTTTGGCTTATGCAATTGGAATAAAGGGGAAAGGGTTAAGGTTTTACCTTATGTAAGATAATAATACATATATAACGGAATACTGCATAAATGATACAACTCAATTCTAACAGAAGTTGGATGCTATTTAATTGTATTGCACAGGAAGGTCGAAGAAATAACAGAAGGTAGTAAAATAAGTCTTTTCACAGCTTGGCTTCATGTCTCCCATTGGAATGTCATCACTATGAATCAGAAGTAACCAAATAGTACAAGAACAAGCAACTATCTGAAAAAAATCAATGAGATTAATAATTTTGCAACATAAACGAGGACATACAAATAGGCCTATGAAAACTAGACCACTGTCCCGGGCTTCTCAGCTCTCTGCAAGAAGTAAGATAAAATAGAGAGGCCAGGCTATTACGGAGAAAGGGCACTGGACAAGCTAAAGGATTATGCTGCAACTAGATCAGGAGTTTCAGCCTCCACAGATAACAAAGCTGTGTGTACTTTATCCACCCAGTTGTCTAGCCGATCCCTCAATGACTTGATTTGAGGGATTCCCAAAACTCTTGGTTGCACCCAGGAAACATGAACTGTTCCTTCGACTTGATCAATTATTCCCTCAATCAGATGCACCTACAAAACATCATTAAACCAACTGTGAGGACATTAACCTCATCAAGAGGAAGACCTGCAGTATCAAAACTGCCCAAGTAGAAAATGTGGGAAAAGTATGGAACATTCTGAACAAGTGTTTAGTGTTTACTATTATTGATGACTAAATGTCTATTGTTGGTATTGCGAGATCTGCATTACCCAACACAAAAAGTAGAGTAAACTTACAAAGAAAGATGAGGATCCTAGGTCACTATTCTCATAAAAGGAAAAGCTATGTAAGGTAAAATAGAGGGGAAGGAAAGGAAGGGCATGAATGCGACACTGGAAAAAAAAACATTCAAAAACCTTCTTTATTTCGTTTCTTTGAATAAATAGCATAACTAGACACCTTTTAATGTACATATATAATAAAGTTATCTGGATGAACAGTCCCCCAGTAAAGGAAATATAGAATTTCACATTCTATTCACAATTCCAAAAGATCAAGAGCCTTTTTCCCTCATCATATGAAAATGCTTTAGTACAAGGAAATAGTAGTGGAGAATGGCCCTCTGGAGGTGCTTGCACTCGTTGCATAAAGCAATAAATGAGATTACAGACCAAGTGATCAATCAATGGGATTTGAACATATGAATTAAACGGACTGAATGTTGGCAAAACCTTTTGCTTACAAACAAAACTACAAGGCAAAAAGATATGTTTCTCAACCAATAGCTAGATGCTGATATCAACTAATAATACAATAAAGATGCACATTTATTATGCCTGCCATGACTGACGGAAGCTGGTGAGAATAATAGAAGTTAAATTCTAATTTAACTAACAAGAACTTACAGAAAGGCTCTTCATGAGTAGATATTCTACATCCTCCACACTTAACTTTGTGCTCTCTGCAATCACACTCAGGGGGATAGTTCTATCATCTGCTGGGCGACTGCATGCAAATGAATTGTCCAAAGCTTGAGTAACAATCCTAACAACATAAGTAATGAAAACTTCTGTTATCTGCAAACTGCCACAGTACCTGAAGATAATTTCCATCAAACAGAGAATGTTGATCTTCTCGAGAAGCTTTTTCTCGTTCTGCACCAATGCTGGTTGAGCAGTTAAAGCAGCTTGGTGGACATTGCACAACTTTTGATAGTGAACCAAATCACCGGTGTTAAATGCTTCAAGAATATAATAAAGCCACTCAACCTTAGTCCCTATCAGGCTCTTTATCTGTAACGAATTAGAATAAGTCCATGATCTTGTCGGCACAAATGATACCAAGACGAAACAACTATACAGTTACTGTGACATAATTCCAGTCCATCCCGTACAACTGAAGCCAAAAAGGTGGAGAAAAAGGAGTTTATTGAGATTTTCAGTAATTTCTCAGATAAGAGTGCCTTAGTAGATTGTTTATTCTCAGTTTGATTTTGATATCTCTTGATCCTTGTATACACCCCATTTTATATTAACTAAATGCTTTTGTGAAAAGGAAATTTCAGTCCATCTATCCATGTAAAACTATGTACTGAAACTCAGGAAATTATAGTAGAAAAGATGGCTATTTGGGACCACTAGCAGAATTTTGATAGTCTAATGAAAATAACTGTGTTTCTACAAAAGAGAGAAGCAACGTGAGGGATAACCAGGATGACTAGGGCAAAATTTGGCATCCCATATGTACTGGATCAACATTATACATATCCCAGAACCAAAATTGTCCGAAATAGGGCCAACTCTTACTTCTTGTTTTTGCCCAATAAGGTTTGAGGAGGTAGGTGGAGAAGATGTTCAGACTCAAAGTGGAGGTCCAGCCATCTTGTTTAGTTCTCAGCAGTGAGTTGAGAAAAAGTGGAAGCAGTCACATATTCAAGGTCCAACAATCTTGTTGAGGAGTTTTCAGCAGTGAGTTGAAACACTTAGAGAAAGAGTGAAAAAGCAGAAAGAGAAGCAAAAAATAACAGACTGCCCTACTTACCGTGGTACGCTATTTTTACACAGTTTCAAATGGTTGATACTTAACCATACTACATACAAGGCCAATTCCTGGGATAACTAGTTCAACCAGCTGGTCAACATGATTATCATTGGCATTAGTTCCTTGATAAACATGAGAAATAAAAAGAGGATGAACTCTAAAAAAGCTCTCACTCTAGCACAGAGACAACATGATATGACCTCAAGACATGTTCTGACATCTCCTGGGAAGGACACCAACAGTATATTCCTTGAATGTGCACTCCACATAGCCATTTCCACAAGAAAGAAGATTCATGCATGGAACAGAAATCAAGGAAATTTGTCATATAAACTTACAATCGGATGAGCAAGCAGTTCTCCAAAGTTGTATATGTTGTCTCCCAGCAATGCTGACAGGGACAAATCAAAAGCCAAATCCTACGCAAAATAGAAGAAACAATTAGGTCGACAGCAAAACCAAAAAACATGACCACTCAACCACTTTCAGATGCACAATAATTAAAAGACTGAAGTTGCAGAAATATTGCAAATCACATACACAACTAACAAGTATATCTACTTAAAGGCTGAAAAGTAGCTGTTAGAAAAGAGCACTCAGTAATAATCCAATAAGCAATTGAACATTAGGAGTTTTCCTTTTCCAGAGTTATATTGCTTAGCAACTGCCAAAGTACTAAAATCATAAAGAGAGCGGGAGAGAGGAATATACAGAAAGAACAATATCATTTTCAAATTGCTTTCCTTCTCTCGCTAGAGCTGATTAAAAGTGAGGATAGCGACTACGATTTAACAGGGATTCCAAATTTCCATCATATACTCTTGAATATCAAGTAGCATACTGTAAGACACGTCATAATACTATGAAGTACCACTTGAACACATGTTCTGTCAAGAACCAAGGTTAAGCAAGATGCCCTCTTAAATGCCTAAAACAGTTGGGGTCTCTACAGATATAGTCCAGCCTTAGAGATTTACTACCAACATTCCTCAGTCTCATCATCTTCTTGATTAACCCAATGGTTAGCCATATTTTACTAAAACAATAACATATTGACAGTTGATAAGCAACTAGTTGAGTAATACAAACAAGTATAGTAATTGCAGCAAGGCAGATCGATGTACAGGAGGCATAAATCCAACTAGTTAGGATGGAAAAACTCTTAGATTAGTCCTATAGAAAAAAAAGACAAAATAAGAAATAACACGTACCAGCTTAAATGATTCAGAAAGAGATTCCACTGCAGTGTACGCGAGATAAAGAAGAGCACTTTTGTAGAACTCGGCAAACTCCTGACGAGCTTTATGGTACTGAGATGAACCCCAATAATAGCTCGCATAGACAGATGGGTCAATGTCGGTCATGCTGTCAAGTGTAGTTTTCCCCTCATCTAAAAGTTTCTGGCACTCTTTTGGATCCCCTTGCTCAAGCTTAAATAGGGCAATCTGCATCTGAATATAAAGAATCGGCTCCTCTATCCGTGTCTTTTTAGTATTATGAAGTTTCTCGGTCACTCCTTCAAGGAAGCCTATAGCGGCTTCTTTCTCGGGGTATTGCCGAGAAACAATGACCGCGAAATGTGCAAGCTTGAGAAGATTGATCTTTGTCTCAAAATCAGTGATGAAGTTGTGATACAACTGTATTAGTGCATCACCCGCCTAAATAAAGAGAAGAGATGTGTTATATGCGAACACAGCATAATGAAACAACCACTCATTTAAGTAATGCTCTTCAGAATCAAGTGCACACACATGTAGCATGGTACAAATAGATTGTGAGAAGCAAAAGGTACAAACTTATATGCAACAACAAACACAAACAGTGATACAGGCTAAGCTCCAAAAACATCACCACTCGTGGAGGATGATCCCTTAAAACAAGATTTAATACTAAATAATTTTAGTTATATCAGCTCCACTTCAATTTAAATGGTGAGTACCGGACAAGGATAAACGACAAACACACATAGATTATTGAGAATTTCTTTGGGGGGTATGTAATTGAGATACAACAACAACATACCCAGTGAAATCCCACAATGTGGGGTCTGGGGAAGGTAGAGTGTACACCGACCTTACCTCTACCTTGGTAGGTAAACGGCTGTTTCCGGGAGACCCTCGGCTCAAGACAAAGCATAATCACAAGTGAAGCAAGCACAACAACGCAAGAGAAACGGTCAGACCCAGACAAGAAATTAAAGCAATATGAACATGGTGATAACAGGGTCTGCCTATATGTAATTGAGATGATTAGAGCAATATGTCTGCCTATATGTAATTGAGATGATTTAAGATAATATTTTTTAAAACGTGAGCATCACTTGATAATTTGTCTGCCTATTTTGCACTAGGTTCCAAATTAGGGTCCTAATAAGTATCCATATGCCAATCCAGATGCATTGCCTTGCATGATTAGGCATAGTATCAACATTTTACATGCTAATTCATGCTACATGTGACTACCAAACCGTATAAACCTACAAATAGATGCAAATAATAGTAAGATTTTCATTTGAAACAAATGTGTATTGTGTAGTAGTTTACACTTCTCTGAATAGTCATAAACAGAGGAGTTTGCACTGTATACAAAGTAAGTATTTTTTGTTTTTTAAAAATTAAGGGGATCATATTTTATATATGTGTCATTGAGCATGATAGAACGAGAAGCCCTGCCGTGGGAGACTGACCAACTATGAATAGATCTTACTTGTGCTTATGGGTAAGAACATATATTAGTCCGTATAGTGGGTCTATTTGTTACAAAAGGCGATCACTCCCTAACACTTTGGATTCTATTGAATCAATTTCACATTTTCGCTGGGTCCATAATACAATGGAATGTTCAGATGAAGCTTTAAATGAATTTGCATTAAGTTGAATTTACTCATAATGTATCTGGATTGTAGAGACAAAAAGGATAAGCTGATATTTCCCTTCCATTAGCACCAATAGGGTGCTGTAAAAGAGAATATGTTGAAATTTCACCCTATCATCAACTAAGGTCATCTTCAAGAAAATTCTCTAAAGAAAAGACAATTCACTATCTGCAAATAAAATTTCCTTGAAGACATTCTCGTATAATAACAGTCAATTTCACAAATTCATTTTACAGCACTTTTTCCCTATCAAGAGATATTAGTGAATTGCCTCTTTTTCCCTATCAACATTTAGAAGATTAGATCCTCAAAATCCATCTCAGGGCTTCCAATTACCAAACATAGTTTAAAATGGGTTTGTCCACAGTGTGTGGGAGGGTCCTCTTCCATGTGTAGAGTAGTGTATCATTCACTTGTTGCCAATATGCAAACTTCAGCTACAGAGAGGTCCTATAGGTGAAAAGTACATTCAACTGCTCCATCCCCTCCCCCCACCCCCAAACTTGAATAATCATCAACTATTAATGAAGCACCACTCAAGTTACAATCAGCTATGCATTTTTTTCAGTATCCATCCACCATGCTACTGTAGTTCGATTAGTAATTAAAACCAAGTTGTTCACAACATGCCAATACTGGCACTAACGCTACGTAAATGTAACTCATTTTTCAAACAACTACTCAGAGTTCCAATAGCTCCTCGTAAGGCTTGTTGGAACATCTGAAGTTAGTTGATTAGTACTAGATTTTTAATAGCTTGCGCGCACTAATCCACTTGGCAGTCTGCTCCAGACGATAACGGAAGGTGCCGGTAAACCTGTCCACAAAGACTCGAGCAGATTGGCTCACACTGAATGTTAATAGTTTGATTATTATTTCTCCCATAAGCCAATTCAAAACCTTCCTTTTCGGTTGAACTATCCAACAACAATAACTCACAAGTGGGTCTTGGAAGGATAGGATGCACATAGACCTTAAGAGAGGATGTTTCCAATAGACCCTCGGCTCAAAAGAAGTGTAATCAAAGCAGGATTGAAAGGAAAATAGTGGCAACAAAATAGCAATCTAAGCAAATGAAGCAACATGTAATAGTAAAAATTGAAGAATAAGTTACTACGCGAATACTAATACTACTACTAAAT
The DNA here is from genome assembly GCA_029783415.1 of Anisodus acutangulus. Taxonomy (NCBI): domain Eukaryota; kingdom Viridiplantae; phylum Streptophyta; class Magnoliopsida; order Solanales; family Solanaceae; genus Anisodus; species Anisodus acutangulus. The sequence goes on from CM056504.1 coordinate 3,816,659, forward strand.
AAGGAGAAGATGAGAAGAGACTAGCCCCCTGCCTCTCCCACATAAAAGTACGACGACACTCGGCTACCTACTACCCGTCTACCCTAATCCTCAACCTCCATACTCAGAAAATGTCCCATGTTCTGTATAATCACTTCTCCCAGTTCTTCTTCAACCTACCTCTACCTTTCCTAAAACCTGCTATAGCCCAGTTGAACCACCCATCAACAAAAACATAATAACCAAGGCAGCTCGGTTCACTAAACTACCGCTATGTGCGGGGTCCGGAAAAGGGCCGGACCACAAGGTCTATTATACGCAGCCTTACCCTGCATTTCTGCAAGAGGCTGTTTCCACGATCTAAACCCGTGACCTCGTGGCCACAGGGCAACAACTTTACCCGTTACTCCAAGGCTCACTTAAAAAACATAACAACAAAACTCCTGTTTTTTCGATTATACATCCCATTTGTTATCCTAACCCTTAGAATAGTTCTAAGCCCTAACAACCTCCAATTCTTACCAAATCCCTATAACTAAATCTCTACCACTAAACCCTAACTTATACACACCTAAACCCCCAAATCTAAGTTCCAAATACAACAAAAGTAAAACGAAATTCACAGGTATTAAATAGAATTCAACCCTGAAAACCTGAAAATCGTAGGTATTAAATAGACTTTTGACCAACATTTTAAAATTTATTTCTCCTATCATATTAATGTGAGAAAAACTGTAACTTTATAGTATTTTTCATATAGTTTTCGAATATCTAAATTTTAATTTTATAATATTAAATTAATCTAATTTAATTTAGCTTTAAAGATTAATCAAATTTACTAACGAGAAGCTAAACGTGACAAGTAAAAGTAGTTATAAGCCCTAACAGCCTATAATTAAATCTCTAACACGAATCATCCACTAAACCCTAACTTATACACACCTAAACCCCCCCAAAAAAGTTCCAAATACAACAAAAACAAATGAAATTCGAAGATATTAAATAGAATTGAATAAATACCTGAAAAACGGGAAGAACAACGAACTGTTCGAGCTTGAGAGTAAGTTGATGCCAGAGCTTTTTCTGGTACAGATCTGCAAGCGTAGTATACCAATCGGAGAGCTGTGAATGAGCATTGCAAAACGATTCCAAGTACTGTAGTGCGGCCATGGCTGAAGACAAAGCTCTGTGTAACACCGATGAAGGCGAAGAAGAAGAAAAGAATACTTATGGAGTTTTTATTAATCCAAATAATTTCTCAAGTTTGGGCAAGTCCATTTTAGTCTCTATTGTATTATATATTGAATATGTATGATCCTTGAAGTTTACAAAAGTTACCAAGTACTTTTGATCTATCATCTAAGTTGCTTGGATTCGGGGCGGGTGTCCAATACGGGTGCAGATATAGAGGTAAGATTTTTCGTGATTTAAAATTTTAAGATTTGGGGCTATGAATTCAGGTATAGATACGGGTATGAAAACACGATTAAAAGTAATTTAACTATCGAAAAAATAGAGTTATAAAATCTAAATTATAAGATATTGTGTGAAAAAACTCGAGGAGAAAATATGCATCAATAGGAGAATCATGAAAGATAAAATGAAAAGGAGTGACATAAAATTTTTATATACAAAGTATTTTATTTTTTTGAATTTCACCTTAGCTTTTATTTTAATTAAATCATTAAATCAGTCAAAAATTTCGTCATCGATTTTGATTCAAATATTCAAAATCGATTGACCTCGGATAAAGATCCACCACCCACACCCATGTAGTGTCAACACGAATGCGGCACAGAAAGTGAAAAATCAAATCAACATAACTTTTGATCCAACTTATGAGATTCCCAAATGGATTATTTATACTAGGCAAAAGTCTATATTTGCTCTTGTATTTTTCGTAAAAGTATAACCAAAAAGACAAATTTGGATTATTTCCCTTATTATATATTAATTAATCTTTAATTATCTAGATTAACACGTAAACTTGCCACGAGGCTACACTAACACAAAAACGCAACTCACAACAACCCAAAACATTCAAAAAAAATTCCTCCACAACACATCTAAAAATTGTCATCAGCTTCATTTTACGTGTAAAATATATTGTCTTGATGTGTTTCAATTCAACTTCAAGTGATTTTGAAGATGAAAGTCGTGCATTAATGAATGGTGATCCGTATTGCGGTTGATGGTGGCGCATTGTTAAAGTGGAAGAAGAAATGTAATGTGAAAATGAGTGGATTCTTTATGTAATTCATGTCACTCACAAGAGGAAGGGCCAAAAGTCACAAATCATAAGAGCAAAGATAGGCTTTATGCAAATCACAAGGGTAAGTCTGAATCTTTTTCCTATATAATATTGGTTTGTTAATGATTAAGGAAAAATTTCAAGCCAACAAGAAATGTCACAACCTTTTTGGACTACAAGAAAAAATATGGAGGGTGTCCCTTCAAACTAACAAGAAATGTCACACATTTTCCATGTATCCAAGCTAAATAACAGTCATGATCGATTATCTTTTTTGCTCAATTTTTGAGCCCTTTTAGCCATGGATAATTTTTATTTTTCTTAAGATATTTTATTTCAAAAGCATGTTTGGATATAGAACTGTTACAATTTTCCGAAATTGAATTTGAAGTTGAACTCCGAAATATTTAGTAGTTCGAAAAATTCTGAATACTTGTTTTCGCTCCAAACCACACACAAAAACTCAACATATTTCCAAGTTGTATTCATGACGTTTTATCAAATACTATTTATTTTTTCAAATTTCACTTTTTTTTTATGTCTAAATGAATACTCATTTTCACCTCAACCGCTGTTTATTTTGAATTCGTTACCGATAGATATATGTATTTTCAATGTTGTAAACGATTCTCTTATTTGATTTTTTTTAATTTGCATGATTAGTACCGAAATTGGGAAAAAAAATACTTAACAGAAGAAGAAATCACCAAAAGAGTTATTAATGAGTGAGTAATAAAAATCTTAGATGTGGATGGTCTTAAATTTCTTAATTTACTTGCGGGTAAAACTTTAAATTTGACAAGTTTTAATTTTTAATCTTAAAGTTTACCTATAAAGAAGCGGGAATTAAAAGTTTAAAATCGTGCATTTTCAAGAGGGAAAAGATATAGGGTAACTACTTAATACTCTTTATTACAAAATATATAGATAGTTTTCCTTGTTTACAAAACTTAAAGATTAATTACAAAACTTGATCAAATTTGGGCTCACCGCGTTTTTGAGCCTCTATCTACGCGTATCTTCGGTTTCCGCTCAAAAGTACTGCAGTCTCTTCTCATCGTTCTTCTTTGCTTGGTCTTCATGTTCATGCGATTTTCCTTTCTTCATTTCATCTCCTCTTTTGCATTCGATTTTCACCATTGTTAAAAGGAAATCTAGCGTTCCAATGAGTAACCGTAGAAGCCCTAGATTTGGGGTAACATACCCAAAGGGAATGCATTTTTTTCTGTTTTAAAAAAAGGAAAAATTTAATTTTCCGAATCATTGTACATTTCAATTTGAATCAGGAAATAGGGCCAATTCCAACCTTCGATTTACTCACTCATACCCCCCCCCCCCCCGAGAAGAAAGGAGGAAACAATTGTTGTAATGTTAGTCCTACATTAGTTGAAATCAAATCAATTCTTCGGAAAGATACGAAAAGGAAGGGAAAAGAGACGTCAACTAGTAAGTCTAAAAATGTCATTGGCGGCCCTGATTTCGAAGAAGAAATTGAGCATCCTGAAGCAAAAAAAAAGAAGAAGCAATGTTGTGATTAGTGAAACATCAAAAAAGAAGAAAGTCGAGAAAGCCCAAAGATCGAAGAAGAAGAAGAAGACGAAGTCGAGAAGAGAAGAAAGAATTTACACTTTAGTCTATGATTTTTTGGTTAATTTGCATGTGTATGATTTAGTCTATTGCCATTGTAACATCCCGTACTTTCGGGTCACGATTTGAACTGCTAAGCGTATGTAAATAGACCCGAGCATTGGAAAAAAATTTACGTTTACGTATGCTAATAAAGAGACTAGAATATAAAAGAATTAGACACCGAAATAATTTTGGACACAACAAGTGTGACGACGGGAGCGGAAATAAATTTGGTGCGTGCTCAAAGAGGTTATGGACTAGTGTCATGTTACAAAATTGTGACACATTGAGGATATGAAGGTTTTATAAGTTATCAAGATTTAAGTGAATTGGGATCACATAATTAATTATGTGTGCGATTGATAAATTATGCGGAGGCGAGTCACTTAATTAATGGAATATGATGACTTGTTGTTGGTGTATGTGGCGTCATTTGCATGACTCCACCGCCAAGAATAATTTGGTGGGAGATCAAATCATTAGCCTCCATTAAATACTAATTGTAGGCATTTTTTTAAGAAGTTGTTGAAAGAAATAATCCCCTTGATTATTTTCATTGATTGAATAGGTATATATACAAGTTACATCTCTCCATAATACTATAAATCCTTTTCCTATTCTACTTCTAAATCCTTATTCTACCATAATTCTAACTATACAATTATGGTAGGCGTATAACACTAATTAAGGTATTCTTTTTATTACAATATACTACAAATATATATACCATATATACTATAAGTGGCCCATTGGCCGAGAGCCTCTGATACATTTAACACACCCCACGCCATAAAGCGGCGGTTTTGAGCTGAGACTGTCCTAAAATCTTCAAAGAGAACCGCTGGTAGACCCTTTGTAAAGATAACCGCAATTTGATAACGAGGACGACATGACATACGCGAGACTTGACCCTTTTGCAACCTTTTCCCGGACAAAGTGAATGTCCATTTCGATATGCTTGGTGCGCTGTGTTGAACGGGTTACCTGAGAGGTAGATGACACTAATGTTATCGCAATATACCAAGGTTGCCTTCGATTGGACAATGAAGCTCCAAAGCAAATTACGTGAGCCAGGACTCGAGACCACATTCGCTACCCTCGATGCCCTCGCCTTTGGGACCGGAGCGTGAGTTGCTTGACGTTTTGCCGACCATGAGACCAAGTTGTTGCCAAGGAACATACAAGATGGCGAAAGTCGGTCGCCGTGCGGTGTCGGGACAACCACCCCCAATCAACATCCGTGTAAGAGACAAGTGTGGATGTAGATGAAGGATACAAGTGCAACCCTATAGTCCGATGTCCCCTCAAGATACCCGAATGATCGTTTGATTGCATTCATGTGCTCAACCCTGGGATCATGCATGAATAAACACACCACGAACCGCATATGTAATATACGGTCCTGGTAAAGGTAAGATACTTGGAGGCCTCGCAAGGATCAAGGATAATGGTCGGGTCCTCATATGGTGCACTGGGCCGCGACACTCGACTTTGGGTTTGCATCAACCAGCAGGTGTGGAAGTGGACTTGCAGGATGACATCCCCGCCTCGATGATCTCAAAGAAGATACTCCGCTGAGATAGAAACAAGCCACCTGAATGACGCTGACGGCAATCCCCAAAATATAACTCAACGCCCCAAGTCCTTCATAGCAAACTCGTGGCCCGAGCATGGTCATGATAGATTGGCGCATGAGGCATCGGAAGAGACTGGCCAAGATGATATCATCCACATACAAATGTAATGTAGGCCAAGAAGAACCACGGTGGTAGATGAACAAGGAATTGTCGACCGACTATGAGTGAATTCAATAGTTGAAACAAAGTCAAGAAACCTCGTGTACCAGGCCCTCGGAGACCGCTAAGCCCGTATAAGGACTTCTTCAACAAACATACATGATGAGGGGCGGTTTGGATCCCTGAAACCAAAAGGCGTGCATATAGACTGCTTCCTTGAGATCACCGTAGGAAAGCATTTTTGACATCCAACTAATGAATTGGCCAAGTTTTTGACAGCCAAGCTAAGCACAGGTATGGTAGCGGTTTGACCACCTGACCAAACGCCTCCCCACAATAAATTCCAACTGCCGAGTCTTACCATCACCAACAAGTCGTGCCTTATGTCAGTCAAAGGACCCATCCTGAATTCTCCTTATGAGCAAAAATCCACATAGACCTGATAATATTAATACCATATGGATCCGGCACCAACTCCCACGCCTTATTATCATAAGAGCATTATATTCATCACCATAGCAATTTTCCAATTAGGGTCATTTAATGCGGACGATTGGGGCAAGGGGATTTAGGGACATCGAGAATGTAAATTAAAATGTCTTTTAGGTGTAAAAAATATCCCGGCCCGACTCGAGTGACGGTCTATGACTCGATGGAGAATTGAGGGAATTTTGGGAATTTTTGGGCTGGACGGATCGCCACAGCAGCAATGGGCCTGGCCGCCCAAATCGGTAAAGGTCTGGACTGGACTTCGACCGGTGGGTGGCAGCCCAATTGCCGAATGCGCCGATGCGTAAACCGGCTTCTTTGGATGTGGCGTTATCGCGGCGGCCAGGCGTGGGTCGGCGGAGGATTTTGGGTGCAGGAGATGTCCGAAAATTCCGGAATAATATCTGGGATATTTGGTCATCCAAAAATTATATGACTTAGGTTCTGAGTATGAACTGTGTAAATGGGAATTGAGGTTCATCAAAAATGACATGGCGATTGATTATGATTTTCTTGGAGGATAAATCAAAACACTTATAACCACGATGATTTGACGGATAACCCAAAAACACACACGGGGTAGGACCGAGCACGAAGTTTGTTAATTGTGGTGGATGGGAATAACGGATAACACAAGCACCCAAAAATTCAAGGTGAGAATAAGAAGGGTTCTATTATATAGGACTTTGAGGGGGAAGAGTATGTCAGACCTTTAGGCAGAATTATGTTCAGCAGGTAAAGTGGCCATTTGTAAAGCATGATGCCAAAATATGGAGGTATGGAGGCATGTATTAGATAGTTCTGACAATGTTATTTATGGAACAAATTTTATGCGTTCGCTTTCCCATTTTGTGAAGATGTATGAGGACATAGAAAAATGAAAATTTATCCCATAAGTAGCACAAAATCTCGAAACTCCCTATTTTCGCACTCTTTCCCATTATCACATTGAATATTTTTTATTTCTCTTTCGAATTAGTCACTTAATGAACGCTCTAAATTTTATGAAGACGGAAAACACTTGTGATTTATTCAATTGGAACGCCCACAAAAATCTAAAATAATCATCTAAAAAGAGAACATAATATCGATGACCCATTGAACTAAGAATGTGGAGATGTCCATAAGTCGCTATGAATAATGTCAAATGGCATAGAAGTATGGGAATTGGAGTCTACAAATGGCAACTTAACAATTTTTCCTAATGAACAAGACTGACAAATTGGAGTACGACTTGTACCACTTACAAGAAATAAAACTATTTTTATCTAAAGGCGATAAAATAGAAGATCTCGGATGACCAGACGAGCATGCCACATGGAAGGAGAGATGGTGCAAAAAGGTGATTGGCAAGGCTGCTCGATGGATCAAAACCGGGCATGATAGGATACAGATCCCCCCTACTATCACACCTCATGAGATGACTCCCCGTCTTGAAATCCTTCACAGAGAAACCGAAAGGATCAAATTCAACAGAAATAAAATTGTCATTTGTGAATTTTCGGACATACACTAAATTTTTAATCAATTTAGGAGCATGTAAAGTATTTTTCAAGAGGAGTGGTGGATTAGGAGGAGACAATGTTTTCTGACCATACCCTAAAATTGGAATAGAACTACCATTACCAACAATTATCCCCCGAGGGGTGCTCAAATTGGAATAAGATGAGAGAGTACCTAATTGGTCATGTGAGTAGTAGCGCCCTGGTGTCCATGTACCAATTTGGGTCCGGTTAGGGACAATCCCAAACGCGTGTGCATCGCGCCGGATATTGCCGAGTGGGGCATGCGCATGATGGGCTTGCGGAGGACGGGGCCCAGGCGCCATTCTCGGTGATCTTCTTTGGCGTGAAAGCCGATACACCATCTTGTTGGGCCAGCCGCCGCCACCGGCCGGGCGCGTTAGTGCGGGCTGGCCACCATTTGCCGGAAACCGTGGGTCGAGGGTGCGGGTTCCACGCGATAGCCCCATTTCTTTGGGCTCCAGGTGGTGGTGGCCCACTGTACCCTGGATGGGACCCACCGCCTGCTTGTTGCTCACCGAACCGCCACCGTAACCACCTCGCTTGCCCTCAGCTTTTGTTATTTTTGCGATTATTCTTGCCGCCATCATTATTATGGTTTTGGCCCGACTATTAACAAAACCCAAGAACTGAAGAGATGCCATCATGACAACCGAGCTTGCTCCAAGAGCTGCCTTTAGCCAAACCGGCTTCTTTCCAAGCGTTAGCATGGAAGCAGGCTTGATGAAAGTCGGGAAGAGGTTGCTTTAAGGCGAGAGTTCCAACACCATTATAGGCCTCCAAAGCCCGAACCAAGCGTAGAACTAGACGATTATTTGTTATTTGTGCGCCAACATTACTGAGTTGATCCGCCAATTCCTTTAGTTTCTTGCAATATGCGAACGTTAGAAAATCGTCCATTCGAACGAGAGAGAATTTCTGCTCAGTGTGACGATCTGGAATGTTGGTTGTCTTGGAATATGTCACGCATCTATTCCATGCAGCCATAGCCGTGGTATCGGGCCCATAATCGCTGCTAGAAGGTCCACTAAATAGTGGCGTATATCCACCGAAGAACGGTAGCATCAAGTGTAATCCATACCTCAGATCCTCCGCGAGAAGGGGTCTAGCGGGAGGAATGATGTGATGAAGAACTTGATAAGAGATAGCGTGAATTTTAAACAACTCATGCCGTTGCATATTGAGCGTTTTCCATCTCAAGGACAATAGGGACACCGAGCTTGATATTGGAAACCGCGTGAGGCGGGTGAAAATTGTTCTTAGACATATTGAAAGAACAAAGAAGGAGTGGGGAAATTTAAGAGAGGTTTTGAGAGCGGAAGATGAAATTTTGGAAGAGAAAAAACCGAGAAGGGGGTCTCGGCCAAAGAGAGGCAAAAGTTTGAGAGAAAAAAACTTTTGTTTAGACCTAGTCTCTTGATACCATGAAAGAAATAATCCCCTTGATTATTTTCATTGATTGAATAGGTATATATACAAGTTACATCTTTCCATAATACTATAAATCATTTTCCTATTCTACTTCTAAATCCTTATTCTACCATAATTCTAACTATACAATTATGGTAGGTGTATAACACTAATTAAGGTATCCTTTTTATTACAATATACTACAAATATATATATCATATATACTACAAGTGGCCCATTGGCCGATAGCCTCTGGTCTGTTTAACAATTGTATTATGACTTTGGGGAGAGTTTATACGTTGAGGGGAAAAAATCGTGAGGCAACATCTCATTTTGGTTTTGGGGAATTAGGATTAGAATGGTTGTGAATCATTATGCAAATCATACCAAATGAACTGAAACAGTCTATGCATTTCGTCACTTTGGAAAAACGAATTTGCCCTTTTTCCTTTCTGTGAGTTAGTGTTATGCTCGACCAAAATTCTTATTTTGGTTCAGGTTTTCTCCACGTATCGAGGTATGTTAAGACAAATTATTTCATTCTTTTGACATGTTCCATGTAACGAAATATAATCGTGATATTGCTCCATAATTTATTCTACTCCTAGTAGTTAAGAATATTCATGTTATTGATTCCTATGTTAAAAACATATCTAAATATGTTCCTAAGTCCTTATTAAGGCATACAGAAAAGATGTTAATATTTACGGCGTTAACCGAAGGTACAAGAAAATTATGTCATTCAGGATATTTTATTGTGATTCATGCATTTTCATTTGTATTGCATTCATGTTTTACCCAAAACCGTATATTGGGGACGGGAAACGCAGACCACCTGATTAGCTGGGATATGATAATGATAAAGTCTGTGTGGCTTAATGAAGGAAGATGTCTGATTAAGGGCCAATATATATATATATATATATATATATATATATATATATATATATGATGTGGGGAGGAAGATGCCCTTGTGTGGCCAGTATATATGTATTTACCGCATTATGCATGACATTTAGACATATTATGCCCACATAGGCCGACATGAAATGATGCCCACAGAGGCTGTTATGGTAAGGAAGATGCCCAATGAGGCCGATGTATATGTATATCGCATTGTGCATGATATTTAGGCATATGTATTAGGACCTACAGAGATACTTACTATTGGTCGATTGTTTCTGTTTCAGTTGTTGTTATATCCTGTTATGTTATTGTTCATGCCTGACATACTCAGTACATCAGTCGTACTGACGTCCCTTTTGTCGGGGGACGCTGTGTTTCATGCCCACAGGTTCAGTTAAAGAGGGTGACTATTCACGCTAGTAGGTTGCTGGTTCAGTTGATATTGGAGTACTCTATTTGGTTCAGAGTTGCAGTCTGGTCGTGGTACAATATTTTTGCATACGCATAAGAGTATGGTGGGGTTCTATACCGTCCTTGTGATGTTTTGTATTCTTTAGAGGCTTGTAGACAAGTGTTCTGTGGTTAGTTATCATGTGTGGCCTTGTCGGCCTTGGTATGGGTTGGTATATATGAAAATTGGATTTCTGATTAAGATTTTCTATAATGTTCTTCGGCTTAGTCCGTATTTAATTATGATTAGGTCGTAAATGTACAAATGACGGTACCCGGCGGGTGGGATCCCGGTGCCCGTCGCGGCCCTCCGGTTTGGGTCGTGACAAACTTAGTATCAGAGCATGTCTGTCCTAGGGAGTTTACAAGCCGTGTCTAGTATAGTCTTGTTTATGAGTATGTTGTGCACCATACTTATAAACATGAGGCTAGCTGACATTTAGGGATGGTTTCCATTCTTTCATATCATAAATTGTGCAGTAGAGCTGAGTTTTAAGAATTCGAGTGTAACGCGTGCCTGTTACGATTTCGGTAATGCCGGTTACCAAAAAGACTTCGGTTAGTTTGTACTCGTAGCCAGTAAATGAGCGATTTCTACCAAGACGATGGATACGCCAGAAGGGGCAGAACATACCAAACACTGAACTGCAAAAACAATTAACTCCGTCAGAACATACCAAGCACTGAACTGCAAAAACTATTAACTATGTATGTCCACTAGGACTCATCGTCCTCCTGAAAAACTAAATCTACTTGTGGAAGCACACAGTGAGATAGATATTCTCGATAACGATGAGCCTACAACCTCTAGCGAAGCAATATTGACATTGATTCGAAGATATGGCAAGAAGCCATGAAATTCGAGATAGAATCTATGTACATCAATCAAATGTGGAACTTGGTTGATTTGCCAGCTGGAGTTAAACCCATAGGATGCAAATGGGTCTTCAAGAAGAAGATCGATGCATTTGGAAATGTACAGACTTATAAAGCAAGGTTGGTGGCTAAAGGTTATACAACGGCCTGGAGTCGATTATGATGAAACCTTTTCACCTGTTGCTAAGATTAAGTCCATTCAGATTTTGCTTGCAATAGCTGCATATTATGACTATGACATTTGGAAAATGGACGTCAAAATCGCTTTCTTCAATGGTAATCTAGTTGATGAGGTGTATATGAAACAACCTGGGGGTTTTTCGCTTGAGTCCAAACCAAATGTTGTATGCAAGCTACAAAAGTCCATTTATGGGCTTAAGCAAGCCTCGAAGAGTTGGAACATTTGCTTTGACAAGGCTATCAAGTCATTTGATTTCGTGAGAAGCAAAGAGGATCCTTGTGTTTATAGCAAACGCAAGGATGAGAGTATTGCATGCATTATTATATATGTATATGACATATTGATAATGGGAGACAATAAGACTCTCCTACAGTCAGTTAAGGAGTGGTTGTCCAGTACCTTCATGATAAAGGATTTATGTGAAACCTGCTACATTCTGAGAATTAGGATATATAGAGATAGACCTAATAGATTGTTGGGGTTGTCACAGTCAGTCTACATAGACAAAGTGCTTAGACGTTTTTCTATAGAAAATTCCAAGAAAGGTGTTCTACCTATGGGACAAGGCATCAAATTATCTAAGAAGGCTAGTCCTTCTAATGCTATAGAACTTGAACGCATGAAGAGGATCCCATATGCTTCGGCTATAGGATCAATCATATATACCATGACCTGTACTAGGCCAGATGTGGCCTTTGCACTTAGCATGACTTGCAGAATCCTGGGAAAGAACACTGGAAAGTAGTCAAGAGTATTCTTAAGTATCTTAGACGAACTAAAGATTACTTCTTAGTCTATGGTGGGGAAGAAAAGCTAGCTGCTACTGGGTACACTGATGCTATCTTCCAAACGGATCTTGATGACTTCAAATCTCAGTCTGGGTACACGTTCATTTTCAATGGTGGATCAGTGAGCTGGAAAAGTTCCAAACAAGCTACAACTGCTGATTCGACAACAGAAGCTGAGTACATTGCTGAATCGAAAGTTGTCGCGATTTCTGAGTTCCTGAAGGAACTAAGGGTAGTTCCGAGTGCCAGTTGTCCAATAACTATTTATTGTGACAACACTGGTGTGATTGCATAGGCTAAGGAACCAAGATCAACAAACAGAAATAAGCATGTACCAAAGAAGTACCACATACTCAGGGAGATGGTGAAGACTGAAGAGATTAGATTAGACTATGTTATCATAAACGATAATCTAGCTGACCTATTCACTAAACCATTATGCTTAGTCAATCATAATGGTCATTTTGAGAATATGGGCATTAGATATGTTGGAGATTGGCTCTAGGCCAAGTGGGAGATTGAAAGTATATGTATGTCCTAGAGACAATTTGTATTAGGACAAATGTACTTTATACACATTCGTATTATTATTAAAGGAGATTAATATATTGGCATTTGCAATTATTGAATTATTAGTTGATTATTTATAATATTCTATAATATGCATCCATAGAGGTTATGTTGTTATTAATAATATAAGATATTAATATTATAACGTAACTCTTAAAATAGCCTCGACTAATGATCATCGAGAATGAGATATCGATGATATGTGATAAGTCGGCATCTTGTCTACATCACATCCTTAGAGGATGTAGTATGTCTCACCTGCTACGAGTAATGGCTACTCGTGATGGACACATGGATACATTGGAAGTATTGGTATACCCTGCTGATATACTGTTTGTTATAATTGTCTAACGTATGATCAGCGTTTGGGAGATAGAAGTCCTTGGACTTGAGGTCTCTGACACTTTATGCATCTTTCTGCAAAGACACAAGTCCATATCACATTGTGTCTACTTTTTTCTTTTCTTCCTTTATCCGATCTTCTACTTCTTTTTCCCTTTATTCGATAGCATATTTTTGTCTTCCTTCCCCAAAAATAATCCACTATAATGACTTCTCCCATAATCTCGGGCACTTAATCTTCGGTTCACTTTCTGGTCTCCAAACAGACCGCTCCAACACCACTGCCGGGCCACATAAATCAGGCTTAAGTTCCTCGAGCCCATCAGTCCGTTCTTGGCCATCCACAATTCATTTTGGGACAGGCTTTCGGCACTTTGACTCCTCATCAGCTCGATAATACGTGGTATATGGATACAGGCGTCACGTCCCACCTCACCAATAATTCTGGTAATGTTTCTCAACTGCGCCAGTTACGAACTCCACAATCTATTATGGTCGGTAGTGGTCATCGCATTCCAATTCAAGGATTTGGCCACACCCTTACCCCACCACCGCATCCACACTTCTCTCTTAAAAACGTCTTTTATGCCCCAAACATCATCAAAAATCTAATTTCTGTCAGAAAATTTACCACCGATAATTCTGTCTCTATTAATTTTGACCCGTTTGGATTTTCTGAAATGGACCTTCGTACCGGAAAACTCCTTACGAGATGCAATACTGAGGGGGACCTATATCCGTTCCTATCCATATCCGCTGCTAGTGTCACTCCTCCCACTGTTTTAACGACCATATCTCCCTCTACGTGGCATGATAGACTTGGTCATCCGGGGTCTCACACTTTTTATTCTCTTAGAAATCAAAATCTAATCCAATACAACAAAGGGAATCTTTCTCATAGTTGCTCCTCGTGTCAGTTAGGGAAACACGTTAGACTACCATTTACGACTTCTATGCGTACTACTTTCTCTCCCTTTGATATTATTCACGCTGATGTATGGACATCTCCCATAACCAACAACTTAGGCCACAAATACTATCTGGTATTTTTGGATGATTTCTCTCACTTTCTTTGGGTCTATCTACTCAAACTCAAATATCAACTGTTCTCCAAATTTATTGAGTTTTGTACACTGGTTAAAACGCAATTTAAAAAAGACATAAAATCATTTCAATGTGATAATGATCGTGAGTTTAATAATTCCTTCTTTCATCACTTTTGTGCGGCTAAAGACATGATTTTTTATTTCTCATGCCCCCATACCTCCCCTCAAAATGGAAAAGCCGAGAGAATTCTCCGAACCATTAATAATATGATTCGTACCCTTCTTTTTCATGCGTCTCCCCCCTACTTTTTGGGTATATGCATTAAAAATGGTAGAAAATATTCTCAATATTTTACCTACCCGTGCGATTCAAAATAGGACACCTACAAAAATTCTCTACCGTCAGATTCCTACCTATGACCACCTTAGAATTTTCGGTTGTCTGTGTTACCCAAATATGACATCCACGACACCTCACAAATTAGCACCCGGTCTACTCCGTGGGCCTTCCTAGATTTCCCATCTAACCATAGGGGGGTACTTGTGCTATGAGCTCTACACCGACAAAATTATAATTTCTCGCCACGTCACCTTTGTCGAATATGTCTCCCCGTTTGACAACATCAAAAATTTTTGTGTCACTGATTACCAATTTCTCGAAGATTCGGACCCATCACCGCTTGTTTAACAGGCACTCCGACATGCTACCACTGTTCCGGCGGCAGTCAGTACCCAATCACTTGTCGTTCTAAAAAATTTGCACCGTTCCACCGCTACTGGTAGATCGCCGACCTCCCTGCCACCCGTCACTGCCATCTCTGGCAGTGCCTAAGCACTACCACAGTCTGTGTTCGTCTCCACCTCCACCACCGGAAACCACCACGCAGTCCCTCAAGCTTCTCCGGCCATCAAACAGTCCTCCCATCGGTACTATCTACCACTGCCTCTCATGCCGTTGTCACACACCCGTTCCAGAACCCATACCTAACCTGTAACCGGTGACCTTCAGCCCATCGAATCACCGTAAAAAAAGCAACCTGACAACCTAACCCCCCAATTCCCAGAAATCACTTCGCAACTACACAACCACGACTGCAATACATCACCTTCACACCACCGACATCGTACCCCACCGCTCCTCACCCAACCCACATCGACCTACCCAGATCGACGCCAATATTGCCACCACTGTTAGGCCCCGATTCTACCATCTAGACCCCCAACCCGGCGCCACACCCAGGTCCGACAGTCATCCAGATCCGTCCCCCAATTCAAAGAAACAGACACTGCCACCAAATACCAAAAATATCCCTGCCCCTACCCACCATATGGAAACCCGTGCCCAATACGGTACTTTCAAACCCAAAGTCCAGTTCAACTTGTCCACCGAAACCGTGTCACCTATTCCCAAAAACCCAAAATTAGCTAAATTTGACCCTCATTGGAATGCGGCTATGTGTGAGGAATTTAATGCTTTAACGCAATATCACACTTGGGATTTGGTTCCTAGACCTGAGGGGGTGAATGTGATCCGATGCATGTGGCTTTTTCGACACAAATACAGAGACATTGGTGACCTAGAGAGGTACAAGACACGACTGTAGCTAATGACACTAATCAACATGATGGTATAGATTGTGGTGAGATATTTAGTCTGGTTGTCAAACCGGCCACCATTCGTGCAATTCTGAGTATTGCTATGGGTAAGCACTGGCCCATTCATTAGCTTGATATAAAAAATGGGTTTCTACATGGGAATTTGAAGGAAACTGTTTATATGCATCAGCCGCCTAGTTTTGCCCATCCAGCAGCCCCTCAGTATGTATGACGTCTCCGTAAGTCACTTTATGGTTTAAAAAGGCCCCTCGAGCGTGGTATGATCGCTTTGCACAATTCATTATGCGCATTGGGTTTACATGCATCAAATGTGATAATTCTCTATTTATTTTTCATAAAGGTAGCAACAATACGTATTTATTAATGTATGTTGATGATATTGTACTTACTGTCTCCTCTGAGTTGTTGAAAAATGAGATCATTACACTGCTCAAGACAGAATTTGTTATGACTGACTTGGGGACGTTGAGCAATTTTTTGGGGATTTCGTGATTAGATCTGTAGATACTATATTTCTTTGTCAACGTAAGTATGCAGAGAAAATTGTATACATGGCTAAAATTGTGAATTGCAAGATCATGACTACTCCTGTTGACTCTAGATCAAAGCTGAGTGCTTTGGATGGTGATCCAGTGTCCGATCCCACTATTTACAGGAGTCTTGTAGGTGCACTACAATACCTCACTTTCATCAGGCCTGATGTTGCTTATGCTGTTTAGCAGGTATGCTTATTTATGCATGCTCCTAGAGAGCCTCACTTTTCTGCCCTTAAACGTATCATTCGATATGTTAAGGGCACAATTGCTTATGGTTTGCATTTATGCCCCTCCGCATCGAACATGTTGTTGTCATATACATATGCTGATTGGGCAGGTTGTCCGGACACGCGACGCTCCACCTCAGGCTACTGTGTGTTCTTAGGAGATAATTTTATTTCTTGGTCCGCCAAACGGCAACCCACATTATCCCATTCGAGTGCAGAAGTAGAATACAGAGGCATTGCTAATGTTGTTGCTGAGATCTGTTGGATCAGAAACCTTATTTTGGAGCTTCAGTGTCCATTACGTAAGACTTTTTGGTTTATTGTGATAATATATCTGCCATATATTTGTCTCATAATCCGATTCAGCATCAGCGAACCAAGCACATTGAGATGGACATCCACTTTGTTAGTGAGAAGGTTGCTCTCGGTCATGTCAGGGTATTTCATGTGCCTTCTTCGTATCAGTATGCAGATATATTCACCAAGGGCCTTCCTAGACAACTATTCCTCCACTTCAGATCCAGTCTTAGCGTCCGGCCTCCTCCCGCTCCGACTGAGGGGGTGTATTAGCACGTCTGTACATTGTAATTATATTTACCGTATTTAGTGTTATGTAATTATGGTAGAACTAGGATCCATGTTGTATAGGGATTCCACATTGTGCACCTATATATATTTTGTATTAATGAAAAAGACTCCTCAAGGGAGATTAATACATTCCAACAGGGGTAAAATTAGATGTGTCACAAATCATTAGAGCAAAGTTAAACCTTTTGCAAATCACAAGGGTAAATTTAAATCTTTTTCCTATATAATATTGGT
Source organism: Anisodus acutangulus (assembly GCA_029783415.1). NCBI lineage: Eukaryota > Viridiplantae > Streptophyta > Magnoliopsida > Solanales > Solanaceae > Anisodus > Anisodus acutangulus. The sequence continues at coordinate 3,834,037 of CM056504.1, forward strand.
CTATTAGTGACTAAGGGTGGCCGGTGCCGTGGCTCGTGTCCGGGCGGGTCGGGCCAAGGGTGGTTTGGCGACGAGCCGGCCCGGGATCGGACTAGCCCGGGCCTAGCTGGAACCGGGTGAATGCAGCGGGACTGCTCAGTCCTGTCCGATCCCATCCCGCCGGATTTCAGACGAGGCGGGCAAATCGGGCGGCTCGGCCTGCCTGTCGTAGTCGGGTTTTTTTTTTTTAAATAACATGTGTATAAAAAAACTCAATAAACAAAACAAGATAGTGTAATAAAAACATCCCAAGGCTGCTTGTGCTTTTATATTATTTAATGTATATGATTTTTTTGTAATACAAATACAATTGTTCATCTAAAATTGCAACTTTATGGTGTTGTCCAAAAGTTGCAAATTACATAATAAAATTGCAATTAAAAATTACATTTTCAAAAAAATGCTCTAATTGCTTGATGATTTCATGTGGTTCTTCTGCTGGAATAGGTATTTGTTGATCAAATTGATCCACGCCGCTTCACTACTTCTTGCTAAGATTTCACGTTGTAGTTTTCATCATCTTCTTCGTTGATCTCAGTTGATCAGACTTTCCGCTCCGCCAGATCAATCTACGAATACCGCAATTTCAAGTCGTTTCCCGCCAATGAGTGTCAGGGTCTCCTATTTGATATCTCGTCATAGAAAAGCGCTTTCGACGCAGCTTGATGACGCTTGAATGTTCAAAACATCTCGAGCCATCAATGAAAGTGTCGGAAAGGTCTTCTCATTCCTCCAAAGATTTTTCAAAGCAAGTCTTCTTGTCCATCTTCATTGATAACTTCTTGATACTGATGCAGAACTGCAAAACAAAAATATCCAACTCGCTAATTTGGTTAGTAGAGGTATTTGGCGCACATTCTATTTTCGAGGCTTTCAATACTAGCGTGAAAGATGTCTTTGTGAGGTTGTGTTGAAGATGAAGAAGATGGTATGGTGGCTTCAGACAAGCATACTAGCATTTTCTTGTTGATAAAATCTATATATATTTTTGCATTGGTGTTCTACGCTATTCAACACTTCTTCTTTAGTTTGTTCAATAGGTGGTGGGTGATTTAGATTTTTGGGACTTGGAGGTGGTAGTACTTCTATACAATCGTAAATAGTTTCAATTAGTGATTTAGTACCGTCTATTTTAATAGTAGATTTAATACGTAACCAATAATATAAATAGAAGGAATAGGAATAAAATATTTTTTTATTTTGACAAACATTTTTTTAATAGCGCCTTATAAACTGTTTTTCCATATATTCACTAAGTAATAAAAATATTAGAGTTATATAAAATAAATATAGTTGAAATAGTAGGATAATATATACCGAAAATTCTTTGTTGTTTGAAAAAATTCTCTAAAATACAATAAGTTCGGAAATTTTTACCCAATCACTATCTAAAATCCATCACTGGTTTTTATTATGAGAGTTAAAAAATAAAGTTATAGGTAATTTATAGTCATAAGCAACAAGTAGTTGCTCAGATAAAGAATTACCTAGTCGATACTTCTTGTGGAATTCTTCTATAAGGTAGTCCACAATCGTGACAAGTTTTTATATTCTTTCTACGTTGTACTTTATTACTTTAAAAATAAAGTTTATAGCAAATTGTATTTACTAAGAATGTCTTCAAAAGTGATGAACCATCCTTTACAATTAAGTTATATATATGGCACTGCGATTTTATATGAAAAATGGTCCGAAAAGATGGAGCTAAACTATTTTTTAACATTGTAATTACGTAATTGTTATTAGAAGCGTTATCTAATGTAATAGTCATAATTTTATCGGTATCTCGTAATAATCGCACACTTGATAAATATTTTCTCGCAATAAAAGTGCACAAAGGTGCCTATCATCTATATATCTATACGCTAAAATACGTTTGCATAGACCATTTATAATCTATCCAATGACAAGTTACAAGTTAAATAATCATGGCCGTTAGTACTACGACCTATATCGACGTGATAGATACTTTGCCATTAAAATGATATAATGAAAAACGTAAATATTGTTGATATTCATGCGCAGAAATTTAAATACATCTCTCTTAACAGTTGACCTAGGAAACCGTTAAAAGGGATTATATATATCTCTAATGTAATGAATAAAACCGGGAGATGAAGAAATGAAAAAGGCAAACCCCTCACAAAGAACTAATTTTGATATCGTTTCCCTATCTCTATGTTTGTTGTATTTAGAGCCTACAACCCCGTTTCGCCATAGGGTTAATTTGACCAGATTTGGTCCTGAGACGTGATGTGAACCTTGTCCCGATGGAGTCGCGTTTGCGTTACCCGCTTTGAAGCCTGGTATTCGGGCATACCTAGCTGGATGAGCACTTACCACGTGTTCTAATTAAACCCCAGTCACCGTGACCTTTTCCGCTTTTAAATTTTAAAACATTTTTACAAATTTTACATATGGCTACTTGATTCTCTCACGTCCCTATCAAAAATGTCCATGCATCGATTTTAATGGTCGCTTTGCCGACCTCGCCTCATACTAGGGAATAGAGGTATTTCACTAAGGTGCACTAGTGGGGCGTGTTGTCATCAATACAGCGGGTGTATCGTCTAGATCATCGCCTAAATTAAAGTCTTCTTGAGTTCCGTAAAATAACCTCGTCTAAATCTAATGGTATTGTAGGAAAATGTGTTGAGTATCAACAAAATCATCCTGTAGGAATAAGATGACTAGAAGAAGCATCTCCTTACTCGCTGTCTCTACTAGAAGAAGCACCTTACCTCTTACCCTTAAACATACCTTTTAATCCTTCCATTTTAATTATGATAATAAATAATTAAAGACACAATAAAATTAAGTGCATAAATAAAATAAAATGAGACAATAATAATTTAATGAAGGAGGACAGAATAACCACTGATTTAACGCTTCGACGGTAATCGAGAGGTTGAAAATTGAAACTTTGCTCGATGGAAGATCCTCGCTAGTTGCCAACTTCACTCCCCCAATTCCCAAATGAATTAATAAAATTGAATATTTAGCAAACAATGTAGAGAGATATATTGAGAAATTAGGAGATTGTAGGAAGATTTGTGAGAAAGATGAAGAGAAAATGAGTTATTTATAGTTGAAAAAATTGGGTTAAAGTGTAAATATAATAACTTATGGGTTAAAAATAAATATTAAGGGTAGGGGGTTGGGAGTGGGGCCTAAAATGGCTGCTATTAACGGTTATAATCAAAAAATGGCCGCTGCAACGGCCATTTTTGCAAAGGGGTTTAAGGGTCGGCGGTGCTCAGGGCTCTCAGAGGCGGGCTCTGTCCCGGCGTTCGGGCGGGCTCGTCAGCGGGACGAGACATCGTCTCCGCCCCGAGTCAGCCCTGCTAAATTTTTTTTTTTTTTTTAGAGCGGGGTCGGGGCGGGACCGGGGCGGGGTCGGGCCGGGGTCGGGCCGGGGTCGGGTCGTCCCGGCCCACTGGCCAGCCTTATTAGTGACTAAGGAAAAAATTTCAAGTCGAAATTATAACGTCGAGAAACATAGATGAACCAAACTTGTAATGAAAAATAAAGTTCAACCTTTTCGCAAAATAGAAAAGACATGGACTTCTTTCTTATATGATATTGTCTGATAATAACTAAGGAACATTTTGAGCCCAAATTATAATGGAAAAGAATATGAATGAATCAAACTTCCTTTTTTTTTTGGTAGAAGAATCAAATTTCTTATGAATTACAAAGTTAAACCATTTCGGAGTGCAAGAAAAAATATGGACCTTATCTCTTCAAACTAACAAGAAATGTCACACATTTTTCATCTATCCAAGCTAAATAACAGTCATGATCGACATCTTTTTTGCTCTATTTCAGGACCTTTTTAGTCATGGATAATTTTTATTTTTTTCAGATATTTTATTTTGAAATCATGTTTGAACAACTCCAAATACCTAGTTTCACTCCAGATCACTCATAAAAATCATCTTTACAAGTTGTATTCATGACTTTTTCTCAATTTGTTTTTTCAAATTTCACATTTTTCATGTCCAAACACGTACTCATTTTCACCTCAATTGTGGTTTATTTTGAATTCGTTATATCCATACACATACACACACATACACACACACATACTCAATGTTGCAAGAGATTCTCTTATTTGGATATTTTTAATTTGCATGATTAGTATTGAAGTTGATGAAAAAATAAAATTGGGAAAAAATTACTTAACAGAAGAAAAAACCACCAAAGGAGTTATTAATAAAAATTATCTTAGAGGTGGTCAGGTCGATGGTATTAGATTTTTATTTTATTTGCTTTGATGTGTAAAAGTTTAATTTTAAATCTTAAAGTTTACCTAGAACAAGCGGGTATTAAAAAGTTCAAAATCGCGTATTTTAAAAATTATTGAGTGTAATTTCCTTATTGATGCATCACGATAAAAGGCCATGCATGTTGCCAGGTTGCGAATGGTTACTTCTTCAGCGGCCCAAATTCCAAAGGAGGGCCACCACCCACGGCCCACGGACAGAGAGAGTCCCCTATCACAAAAAAAACATAAATGACCTACAACTCGAAGCACTATTTTGGCTTATATAAAATAACATTAACATATTCAGTGAAATTTCATAAAATGAGATTTAAAAATGATAGAGTATATAAAGAGAATATTTCTGGTAGACTCATGGCTCAAGAACAAGCAATTCAAAGCACAAAATAATACGATAAAAAAGTCATGACAAAATATTATAGAAAGCAGGATAAAGCTAATTGGGAAAAAAGTTGTAACTAACAAAAAATAATACAATAATCGAAGTATAAGAAAGAACAAATAATATTAGAAATTAAAAGACAAGGAAAGAATAATATTACTTTAAAAGGAAGTTAAAATCAATCATCTCAAGAGTTTTACGTAAAAAAGTATGAGGATAAAGAAAAATACGAAGAGATTATACCTAACAAAGCAAATTTATCCATGTACTTTGAGAGAGAAAAATAAAGTTACCCCTATAATTTGAAATAATGTGACAACTCAATAAACAAATTAAACACTTATTTAAAATATATTCAAATTTTATTCATCGCCAAACAACTCCTAAAATTTACATTAAACCTGGATATGATAGGGTTACGACACAAAATTTACAAAATCCACAATTGTAAGCTCTTGATCGGGAACTTCTTTGGTTCCAACTAGCTAGAAGTGGTAGCAATAGCATTAGTAAAGGGACACTAAAAAAAGAGGCTGAAAGAGAAATATTATTGCATATCTACTGGCCCCGACTAATTTAAATTCACGCCTCATAGAGTTGATTAAATAGGAAACACTCTATCAAAAGTTTATGCGTTCACAAGATTCAAACCCGAGACTTCGAGTCTCTATCCATTCCATCACATTCGTTGTTCGATGATTAGAGGTTCAACAGAAAGGAGTAGCCAGCTGAGTTTGCAAGCAAGGTGGAGTTTTATTGTAAGGCGGAGTAGTATTGAAATTAGCATTTAAATCATCCAAGTTCCACAAGCCAATGTCCCACATGATGTCTTCATTAGATGAACCCTCAGACACTGGCATATTAGCATATTCATTGATCATAGAATAGAAGAAGCTACCTTGTTCTTGCTCATGAGTTGTGTTTTGGTACAAAAATGTCATGTCTTGTTTGGGTACATAAGTTGGAATTTTGGTCTCATTTTCCTCAAACATTGACATGACCCTTTTCATGTCGATTTGACTATTCAATTGTTGTTGTTGTTGAAATTGTTGTCTTTTTAAAAGACAGGATTTTATCTTTTTAGAATTATCAGTACTTAATTTCTTGACCTTATTTTTGAAATGAGTCCTCCAGTAGTTCTTGATTTCGTTGTCAGTTCTCCCTGGCAAGCTTCTAGCAATTGTTGACCATCTGTGCTTTATATATTATTATCATGTTATTATTCAAAAAATGTATTAATTTAAGAGTAATCAAGAACTTTGAAGAATATTCAAATTAGTACAAACAATAATCACCTGTTTCCCCATATAGCATGAAGTTCAACAATGATCCTCTCTTCATGTGGAGTAATCTGCCCTCTCTTAAGGTCTGGCCTTAAGTAATTTACCCATCTCAACCTACAACTTTTTCCATTTCTTTTCAACTCTGTAGTAAAAAACAAGTAAACATATCATACTTACAATAAATAGGGAAGTAGTTTTCATATGCTAAATAATTGATAATAGTCTAGGATTTAAATTCCATGAGTTAGATAAAGTCAATTTCTAAAATTCTCAGCATTAAATCAATTGTATTTTTAAAAATATGAGTTCAAAATCAAATCTACTATTGTTTTAATTTCAGTAAATTTTTACAATTAAATTTATGTTACGTGTTGAAAGTACTTGATTCAGATGAATCGATACAACAACACTGCATTTTCATTTGATTTGGATGGAGAATCAAGTTTTAGATTATGAGAAACTACACGATTATATAATCAAATGAATCCCCCCCCCCCCCCCCCCCCCCAAATTAATTATGTCAAACGTTGCTAATGCAGCTAATAGGGTTTTTCTTTGATAAAGCTACTAGTACGAGGTGAAATCATATTGATCAAAGTGAAAGAGAAGAAATTGGTAGGGAGATTCGGGGTGAAATTTGTTAAAATAGAAACAATATTATTACCTGCAAGCCTAGCAACAGAATTCCATCTACCTTCACCATGCAAATTGACATATTCAATGAGCAATTTATCTTCTTCAGCTGTCCAAGGACCCTTTCTCCACTCTTCTTCTATAACTCCCCAGTTTCCCATTTGTATAAAATAATTTAAAATCTAATAGGAGGGATTAATTTAGGGGACTATCTATCTAAGCTGTTTTGTCCTCAAAATTATGTGACATAATCAGCAAGTTTTGTTGCTATTTATATTTGCAACCAAAATACTCATGTTGCTTCAGCACATATCAGTCAATTGTTATGCCCTTTTAGATCATCATGACTATCCTTTATCTTGAACAAGCTAAACATGACTCCATTATAACACTTAGTATAAAATATTATTTGTTCTCATCAATTAAATTGTACTTTTTTCCTAAAAGAAGGCATTGAAAGATTTGTTACTTTGGGGACCACAGAAAGTTATAACACCACACACACGTATACAAATTGGACACAATTTTATTTTATGACTTCACTACAAAAAAAAACTTAGTTCGATGCATGATTATTAGCAAAATTAATCCATAACTTTTTTTTTGGTTGCTTACCTGTGTTTGATATTTGTATTGAGATCAGAATAAATTTGGATTCATATAGAAAAATCTCATATTTGAGGTAAAGAGCTCTCACTGATACTCATATTGAGATTAGACTAAATCTGAATCCGGGTAGGAAAAACTCATTGGGGGTAGAGCACTTTCAGTGATACTCGTATTTGGATTAGATTAAATCTGGATTCGCATTGAAAAATCTCATATTGAGTTGCTTTTCGGATACTCGTATTGGCATCAGACTAAATCTGAATTAGAGTTGGAAAGTCTCACATTGAGACGCTTCCACGGATACTCGTATTGAGATTAGACTAAATCTGAACTAGCGTTGGAGAGTTGGGGTAAAGCAATTCCACTGGTACTCGTATAGTTATTAGATTAATCCGAATTCGCGTCGGAAAGTCTTATATTGAAATAAAACGCTTCCACTGATACTCTTATTGGGATCAGACTAAATCTAAATCTGCATCATAAAGTCTCATGTTGGGGCGAATCAGATCACTAAATCTGGATTCGCGTAGTAAAATTTCATAGTAAAAATAAAGCGTTCCCACTAATATTCATATTAGGATTAGATTAACTTTGGACTCACATTGGATAGTCTCGTATTAGTTCTCCAACAAAAGCAACCACATGCACACACAATGATTGAACATGAAATCTCAAGATTAAATAAAAGAATCCTAGCTCCTAACTCCACAACAAACCTCGTCGGTAACTCATAAAACTTAGTTACATGCAAAAGGGTATTTGTTGACTGCCAAGGGATAGGGTGACATAGTACGTAGCGTCTTGATCAAATTCATCAAATAATTAATATTTGTTAATTAAGGTCACTCAAAAGAGAGGACTAGAAAGGCCACGTATAACCTAGGGATAATGTATATAGACAACTTATACAAACTTAAAAATCTTAAAAAATGATTAATCCCTTTTATTTTTTCTGCAAATTAAGTACGAAAATTAGTAAAATAAATGGGTGGATAATTCATCAATGTGAAAGCTACTGGCAATCCAATAAGAAAGAAGCAGGTGTTTTATTTGCTTTCTTCTTAAGGATATAGGTGCACGATAATCACCATCATGTGATAGTTAATTATAATTTTTTGGATGCCATTTTGGGTATTGGGGGTTCATTAGAATAACATTATTTTCACTAAATATATTAGCTGAAGCATGTTCGTAGTACGTCATTAAAGAACAGGTGTATTGTTCTTGTGATGATTTTGGAAGTACACACAAAAGCCTAGATTCTTGCTTTGCTTGTTCTATATTTTCTGTACTTTAACGTAAAGAAGACAGCATCTACCACCAAGGCGTTTATATGGTACGATGGATGCGATTTCGGACTCCTCACTTTGTGTCATTTTGTTCCTTTTATTATTTCTTAGTGGAAATAACAAAACAAAATTCAGTGCCTCTCTGCAACTTTCTAAGCTTAGTGTTTAATACAAAATATATATAGGTGCACAATGTGGAATCCCTATATAACAGAGATCCTAGTTCTATCATAATTATATAGTACACACGTGCTAATACACCCCCTCAATCGGAGCGGGAGAAGGCAGACGCTAAGACTGGATCTGAAGTCCAGGAATAGTTGTCTAGGAAGACCCTTGGTGAATATATCCGCATACTGATATGAAGAAGGCACATGCAATACTCTGACATAACCGAGAGCAACCTTCTCACGAACAAAGTGGATGTCCATCTCAATGTGTTTGGTTCGTTGATGTTGAATCGGATTATGAGACAGATATATGGCGGATATATTATCACAATAAACTAAAGAAGCCTTACGTAATGGACACTGAAGCTCCAAAAGAAGGTTTCAGATCCAACAGATCTCAGCAACAACATTAGCAATGCCTCTGTATTCTGCTTCTGCACTCGAATGTGATAATGTGGGTTGCCGTTTGGCGGACCAAGAAATAAGATTATCTCCTAAGAACACACAGTAGCCTGAGGTGGAGCGTCACGTGTCAGGACAACCTGCCCAATTAACATCTGTATATGACAACAACCTATTCGGTACAGAGGGGTATAGATGCAAACCATAAGCAAGTGTGCCCTTAACATATCGAATGATACGTTTGAGGGAAGTAAAGTGAGGCTCCCTGGGAGCATGCATAAATAAACATACCTGGTGAACAACATAAGCAGTATCAGGCGTGGTGAAAGTGAGGTACTGTAGTGCACCTACAAGACTCCTGTAAAGAGTGAGATCGGACACTGGATCACCATCCAAAGCACTCAACTTTGATCTAGAGTCAACATGAGTAGCCATGATCTTGCAATTCACCATTTTAGTCATGTATACAATCTCCTCTACATACTTACGCTGACAAAGAAACATAGTATCTGCAGATCTAGTCATGGAAATCTCCAAAAAATAGCTCAACGTCCCCAAGTTAGTCATAGCAAATTCTGTCTTGAGCAGTTTAATGATCTCATTTTTCAACAACTCAGAGGAGGTAGTAAGCACAATATCATCAACATACAATAATAAATACGCAATGTTGCTACCTCTATGAAAAATAAATAGAGAATTATCACACTTACTGTTTTAAACCATAAAGTGACTTACAGAGACGGAATATATACTGAGGGGTTGTTGGATGTACAAAACCGGGTGGCTGTTGCATGTAGACAATTTCTTTTAAATCCCCATAGAGAAAAACATTTTTCACATCAAGCTGATGAATCGGCAATACTTTCCCATAGCGATGCTCAGAACTGTGCGAATGGTGACCGGTTTAATAACCGGGTTGATTGTCTCATCACAATCAATGCCCTCATGCTGAATAGTACCATTTCCCACAAGCCTTGCATTATATCTCTCTAAGTCATCACTATCTTTGTACTTGTGACGAAAAAGCCACATGCAACGGATCACATTCACCCCTCTGGTCGAGGAACCAAATCCCAAGTACGTTATTTTATTAAAGCATTAAACTCCTCACACATGGCCACATTCCAATTCGAGTATATTTTGGCTAATTTTGGGCTTTTAGGAGTAAGAGATATGGTTTGTGTGGATACGTTAAATTGGACTTTAGGTTTGAAAATCCCGTGTTGTGCACGGGTTTCCATAAGGTGTGTGGGGGCAGGGGCAGTACAAGTATTTTAGAGGGGTGCAAACTGGGTTTGGGTCGGCGGTTCCGTAACAGTGACATGGAGATGTGGGCTCGGCACCGGTGACTGGGTGGCTATGGTTGAGTAGCGATTTAGGTCGATGGGTTGGGGAGGGGTCGATGTCGATTCTGGTTCAGGCGACGGTAATGATATTATGTTGATTTGATGGGGTCATCAAGGTGTGGCTGAGTATCGAGTTAGGTCGATGGGTTGGGGAAGGGTCGGTGTCAGTTCTGGGTCAGGCAATGGTCGCGATGTTGGGTTTATTTGATGGGGTTGGTTTGGCGACCCAAGTAGCCGACGAGTGGAGGAGACGATAACTGGTTCCGTCGTCTCTGTCGGTGAGCGACCCAACAGAGTGCTGACAATGACAATGTGAGTAGGTGGTGATGGAACTATGGTTGTAGTGGTGGTACGGACTGACGTCGGTGATGGCAGACCACCGGTAGTGGAAGTGGTGGGAGGTGGTGGTGATAGAGTGTTGATTGCTGCCGGAATAGTGGCAGCCTGACGGAATGCTTGTTGGACAAGCGGTGATGTGTCCGAATCATCAAAAAAATTGTAATCAATGACTCGGAATTTCTGAATGTTGTCAAAAATGGGAAAACATACTCGATAAAAGTGATGTGGCGAGATATTATGATTTTATCTGTGGATAGTTCATAGCACAAGTACCCCTATGGTTCGATGGGAAGCCTAAGAAGGTGCACATAGTAGATCTGGGTGTCAATTTATAGGGGGCTGTGGATGTTAGATTAGGGTAACACAGACAACCGAAAATTCTAAGATAGTCATAGGTAGGGATCCGATGGTAGAGAATTTCGATGGGTGTCCTATTTTGAATCGCACTGGTAGGTAAAAGGTTGAGAATGTTTTCTGCCATCTTTAATGAATATACCCAAAAATTTGGGGGGGGGGGAGACGCATAAAAAAGTAGGGTACGAATCATATTATTAATGGTTCGAAGAATTCTTTCGGCTTAGCCATTTTAAGGGGAGGTATGGGGGCATGAGAAATGAAAAATCATATATGGTTTTCATCGATCTCGAAAAGGCATACGACAAAGTCTCTAGGGAGGTTCTATGGAGATGTTTGAAGGTTAGAGGTGTACCTATGGCATACACTAGGGCGATTAAGGATATGTATGATGGAGCCAAGACCAAGGTACATACAGTAGGAGACTCTGAGCACTTTTAGTGATTATGAGGCTGCACCAGGGATCATCCCTTAGCCAATTCTTATTTGCCTTGGTGATGGATGGACTGACGCGACAAATCCAAGAGGAGGTTCCATGGTGTATGTTATTCATAGATAACATAGTCATGATTGATGAGACTCACAACGAAGTGAATGCTAAGCTGGAGGTTTGGAGACAGACTCTGGAGTCTAAAGGGTTCAGGTTGAGTAGGACCAAGATAGAAGACTTGGAGTGCAAGTTCAGTAACAGGAGCGACCCTGAGACAGGTGTGGATGTGAGGCTTGATACTCAGGTCATTCCACAGAAATAAAGCTTCAAGTAGCTCGAGTCTATTATTCAAGGGAATGGAGAGATTGATGATGATGTCACACATCGTATTGGGGCAGGGTGGATGAAATAGAGACTCACATCTGGAGTCTTGTGCGATAAAAATATGCCACTAAAACTTAAAGGCAAGTTCTATAGAGTGGTGGTTAGATGAACTATATTGTATGAGGCGGAGTGTTAGCTAGTCAAGACTTCGCACATCCAAAAGATAAAAGTTGCGGAGATGAGGATGTTGAGATGGATGTATGGGCATACAAGGAGGGATAAAATTAGAAATGATGATATCCGGGACAGAGTGAGAGTGACCTCAGTGGAGGATAAGATACGGGAAGTAAGGTTGAGATGGTTCGGGCATGTGCAAATGAGAGACACAAATGCCCCAGTCCGGAGGTGTGAAAGGTTGGTTGTGGACGGGTTCATGAGGGGTATAGGTAGGCTAAAGAAGTATTGGGGAGAGGTGATTAGACGGGATATGGCACATGTGCAACTTACCGAGAAAATGACCTTAGATAAGGGGTTATGGAGGACAAGAATTAGGGTAGAAGGGTAGTATAGTCAAGCGTAGCACTACTTATGCTTAAAAACTGGTAGTTGTAGTGTTATTATTGTAAACCTGCCTAGCCTATCATACTAGTAAGTGCACTATTTCTTTATAGTCCCCTGCCATTTTATTTCTGCTGCTATGTGTTCTTTAATGTACTTTATTTATCTTATTTACCTGCGTTAGTTATTGTTTCCTTTTTTAAAATGCGCTATCATAGCTTATTTGCTTTTGTCTCAGCATTTTCATACTGCTTCAAATATTTTGTCCGGGTCTGACCGTTTCTCTTGCTTTGCTTGTGCTTGGTCTTGAGTCGATGGTATCGCGGAAATAGCCGCTCTACCTACCAAGGTAAGGTTTGCGTACGCTCTACTCTCCTTAGACCCCACGTTGTGAAATTTCACTGGGTATGTTGTTGTTGTTGGATGCGATTTCTCCACTCTTAATCAATGATTTTGGTTCGAACCTTGTAGATGTAAAATTCTTAATTAATAGAGAGTGTTTCTCCTTTTATGATTCAATGCGGCCCTGAATATAGATTATTTGGATTATAAGTGAATTCTGAATACCAAATGATTAAAAAAAAAACCTCATCAACTATTATTTCAATAATGGATGTCTTGTGTATTCTTGCATGACATGCCATTTTTCGGACACTTGTGCCACTTCAAAGTTGAATTTTTGGATAAGAAGCTTGAAAATTATTGTCATGCATGTTGTGGATTTCGTTGAAAATTAAGTCTCACATACGTTTTGCTTAAGCTGAGAAGGCATGTTGGAACATGCCAAAAAGGAGTTTCTAGAAGCATTAGCCCTTTTTCTATAATTTTATCATCATTTATAAATATTTAATTCGATATTAGCCAAGGTATTGGATTCGCAGAATCTTGGAGTATAATGAAGTCTCATGAGAATTTTTAGGTTGGACTTCGCCGTAAGTTTTTGTTACACGTTGATAGTCTTTCATTTTTATTTCGTATATACTTTTTGGTCTTCAGTGTTCGATATCAAAACCTATTAATATCATTAGGATGTTATTCGTTTAAGGATTTGCAAAGATAATAATTTCACCACTAGTTTACCATCCATCACCGCTAACGATCACAACCACCGTCGTTGCCCACTTTATCAAATGCCACCTTCGACTAGCCATCACAAACAACGATCATCCTCAACCACAACTATCACCGTGGGATTTGATCGTAAGTGTGAAGCGTATGAGATTGGAGACGATGAAATTTAGGGGAAATGGGATTTGAGCGGAGTGTTTTGAAGGGTCATTATCCATTTTTTAAGATGGATAGTATGAAGTGATCTATATATGATCCGGTGTAAATAAATTAATTGTGCAACCCCATTTTAGTTAGGTGGATTGAACCAATACTTAATTTTTTTATTTATTTTGCCAGCAATAGCACTAACAATGTTGATCCGTCTGTGTTAAATTAGAAACAAAATCGAAAATCTTATGACAATAATAAAAAGTTTATCGAGTCATCTTTCATTGTCTCAAGAGAAGCTTCCATTCGAGAAGCGGTAACTCTCACCTCCCTCGGGTTGAGCAGTTGACTTCTCTGTTCTAAAATGACTTGAGTGAATTGCTTAGCAAAGGTACAAGGTAAACCGCAATTTAACTGACCAGACCTTCTTCTTTTCAATTGAGCTCGGTTGACCTAGAAGTACAATAGAAAGAAATGAAATCACCTGAGAGTTATTGTTGGTTATTTTTGCTCTATGGTACTTTATAAAGCAGTACGGGAAGTATATAACTATTACAAGTATTCGAAAGGATAAACAAATATTCAATAGTTCAACTAGTAATTTGAAATTACAATTGTTACACAAGTAAAAACTGGAAATTCCAGTTTTGTAGAAGACGGAAAAATGTAAATCGTTTTTGCTGAGTCGAGTGTGGCACTCTGTCCTTAAGACAATATTGCCCCGTATGTATCCTTTATACGTCCTGGACAATTTGTCTCCCAAGATAAAACAGCAATGGAACACTTGAGCAAAGGAAACTCAAGAGCTACCGTGAAGAATATTGAGTAACGAAATGATGCCTTGGAAGGTGTAGGAAGAAACTGTTTTTGTTGTGTATTTTCGTGCACTGTTTTGCTGCATCTCTTACTGTTTTTCGTGCATATGTCTTGGTGCTCAACAATGGTGTAATGGGGTGTTTATATAGGTGAGGGAGGGGCTGTTTTGCTGCCTGAAAACTGCCTCCATAATAGCCAAATAATGGCCATTATAGAGGTAGTAAAGTCACCAGCATATACGGAGAAGATTGCCCACGGATTGGCCATTATTGAGGTGTAATTCAGCCAAAATAAATGGCTGAATTGAGAGCTTGACGCTTCGCTCAACCGTCGAAATTCCAACTTTCTGAAAACTTCAGGACCAAACTGTACATCTTGAAACTTCAGGGACCAAACTGTACATATTGAAACTTCAGGGATCAAACTGCACAACTGAAAGAATTCTGGTCCAAACTGCACATCTGAAACTTCTGAGATCAAACTGTACTTCTGGCAAAGTTTTCTGGCCCAAAAAGATAATATCATAAGGCCCACACTCACGCACCCACAAAACCCCACACCACGAAACCCACGACTCCACGACTCCACGACCACACGACCCGAGGGATCTGTGACCTCGAGAACCTGAACTGAACCCGAACCCGAATCCCTGAACCTGAATCGACCGGACGGGCAAGGCGCGCAAGGCTGTGGTCTTTCCTTGAACCAAGCACATCTAGGTCCTCCCTCCTTTAAACACATTGGATACCCCTGGGTCCCAAACCCCAAACACATTTTCGAGTCTTATATACACAACAATTCTTTCTTCCTCTACCGACGAGGGAGAATTGAACACAACACCACACTTTCCATGCTTCAAACACCTTACTGCGGACCAATATCTCTTTCATTTCAAATGAAATTTGACGATTCTTCGCCCTACGGTTATTCTACGCATTTCTAGTAGATCATGCATGTGTGAAGAACCGATTCTCCAACATACGTTACACTAGTGTTTAAGCCGTTAAAGTTGGTCGGTCGCAACTCCCGCCAAAGGCAAATTTCCAACAATCCCTCTGAAAGAGATTTTAAGCACTCACATGGTGTCTTTCATTTCAGCAATATTTCAGCTGGACCGATGTTGCATAAGGAGAGGTAGCCTCAGCTTTGAACCTTCCATAGTTGAATACCATCGGACTTACTTTCATCAAGCGCAAGTGAACGGATGTCTTGAACCGCCGCTTAGTGTTAAGCTAAGACAATGATACCAACACAACAAATTCCCTTACTTCTTCTTCGTAATGTTTTGTCCGCTTTGGCCATGGACAACGCCTGGATTCTAAGTGCTCATTTTGAGGCGCTCGCCCTCGCACTTAAATAGGTGGTCTCCTACAAGGTATCCGCTATACCCCACTTCACAAGTGTTAGGAACCATTAAAAGTTTCCCAAAACCTAACCTCAACCGGGCTGGTGAAAGCATTACAGGTTTTGAAAACTTACCCTTTACCCACACCGCAGATAGCACTTAAAGTCTATCGCGCGAACGGCTTTTGATTCGTGTTCTTTCAGTAAATCACTATCCGGCGCTCATGCTTCACCAAGCGATCAACTCAACCTTTACAACTTAGTTTTCCATTGAACCAAATTACCGGGATCTCCAGTCAGAAGGTTGGGTTTCCACCGTATTGGTCCGTATATTTTGGGTTTTAAGCCAATTCCCTAGACAGTGCGTAACACTTGATCTCCTGGTAGTCCCTTAGTTAGTACACAAGCGACGCGACACTCGTGATGATCAATCGCCATATCGGCTTATGTCTCTTGACAGATCCCGACAGATATGTTCAGACGCCGCCATCCGTGTCCTTCTAAAGCCGACCGGCTTAGCCACAATGTATAATCGCCAAGGCACGAGTTGCTCCTAATAAGGGACGCCTCTAAAGAGCCGTGGAATTTACTCAACTTCTTTCATGCTTTGTATAAAGCGATAAACTCCGATTCCATCATGAATCTACTGGCTTGTAAGTTTGCAGAGGATTTTCCAAGACCCACCATACACATTTACTGCGGGCTTTGTTCTTCGATCCGATATCCAGTGTTGCATCACCGTGTTCTCCCGTAACCGCCGACATCCGTAATACTATAATCCGTAGATGAACGAATAATTCGTATATCGCCATATCCCACTTAACGCCTTCTATCGATCATGATAAAATCAATGCTGAACCTTAGTTCAATCGATTCGCTTATAGGACGATACCAGGCCTGCCAGGCGGTGTACAATACATTGAACTACACGCGACCCGAGCATATCGCCTGTCTATGGGTGCACCATGATTCCAACCGCTTCTATGATTCATATCCATCGTGGCTTCAACGAGACCGCCAACTATAGGCCGCCCGTTAGATGTCTTAGAAATCCAATTCCTAAGATGTCATCCTGGATACATATCTTTCATATCGAGACTTTGTTTCAATATGAGTTTCACTCTCGCATCGCTGGTTTTCCAACCGCCGCTTTCTAACTTCGTAGTTAATGTTTCGTGGTCGTATTCATTGTTTCGCTTTTATCTCGAGACTTTCAGACTAAAATGTTAACATTTCAGGGACCAAAATGAAAGTTCAGAAAGAAGCCCAACAGCTCAAAGAAACCACCGATCTCTTCTTCCAACTCTCCTATTGGGAAGGTTAGTTCAACATCCATGCCACGAAGACTACAATGGCCCCGATGTTGGGGTCGCTCACAGGGGAGCACATTTTACAACCCAAAGGTTCTTTTTCCTAGGAAGATCAACCATTACGCAAGTATGGGAATATATTTCTCTTTAGCTTCTTTCCAAAGCTTGAGATAACAATTTTTTTTTTATTTGTCCATGGTTCGCTCTAACTATACAAGTTGTAAGGACTGAACAAGTCCTGTCCCCTCTCTTGTCTGCCTTGGTTCAACATCTGTAATCCCCGAAGTTCTGGCAGATCTCGAATATTAAGTCTTGGATAGCCAAGAACTTTCGAAGTCCTCAGATACGTAACGCCTAGTTCCTGACAAACACAGCCCTCATGTTCTTGTTAACCTTGAGCAATTACTCCTTTTCCTCTTCAAGGAAAGTTATCTTATAAGAATTCAATATTCTTTGACGCCAAGAGGCGATAAGTACTTGTTATTTACATGCATCCAAAGCTGGTTATGTAATCTACGCCTTAGGGTCGAACTTGACTGCTTTTGAGTCCAACTTCTACCAAGCCACCCCACATCACAACTTTTTGTATGTGAGATCCTTTTCATGTCTCACACGGAGAGTTATCCTTATCCTTGGCGCGAGTTCCGCTGAGATCGATTAGCGTAAGGATCAGCCTTTGCCCACATAATTTAGGCGCACGTTTGCGCGCTAACACCCATAGCCGAAAGTAGTAATGAACAAGCCGCTTAATGAACGCCGCCACATTCTCCTCTATCGCTATGAATTTCGCAATCCATAGGCTTAGTTGATTTTCAACTTCGCGCTTTGTAGCGCCTATCCGCTTCAACAACTTCATCTTTGCTTTTAACAAACAAAGTGATTCCATACGTCAGTACCATCATCAATGAAGATCACAACGCATTTGTCTCCCCTCTATTTTGTATAAACTTCAAATCACCCAAGCAGGTGTGACTAAGTTCTGTATGAGCGGTGCTTCTTTCGCTATTTCCTTGATCGGAATTTGGAAAGGTGATTTTGCCTCTTCGCCTACCTCACATTCATTTTGAGGGTTTATGTCGAAAGGATGCAACAATCTTAACATCGTTAGCTTTGAATGACTTGCTATTTAACGGTCTTAATCTAAGATGGCATAGATGCACGGATTACAAATATATGATTCATTCTGGCCACAGACGCATCATCATTCTTAGTTATTACAGACTGCTGAGTAGTCTCAAACCAGCCTTTGACCATCAGCGTCCTTAAACCAAGTTAGAATCAGAATACCTCTTTTAGAGTGATCTCATTCCTTGAAGTCCTATTGAGGACAACCTCTCCAAATTTCCTTTGATTTTAGAGGTGGCGTTGTTTCACATGAACAACCTCTCGCCCGTGGTTAGGCGAATCCCGATCATTTGTGATCTCGATACTCCGCCCACTCTAGTTGCTTTAGCGCATCGAAAGTGTCCAATTTCTTTATCGCTTTCTTTAGGCCTTCGATCATTAAGACTGGAAACTCCGCCCACCTTGCTAGGTGTCCATTACTTTTTCTATGAAATGAATTCCGCCCCACTCAGCCGCCTCGAGGCTTTATATGGACCGAAAGTGTCCAATATCATCATATCAAAAGAGTTTTGGCCCACCCCACGCCTTGAGGCTTTTGTATGACGAGTGTCCAATATCATCCTACGAAGGATCTTCTCGCCAAATAGTATGACAGGTTCTACGCCTTTAACTTTTTAGACTTCTTCCGTTAAGATTGTGCCCAGATAATTTTTGGCGCTACTTAAGAGTGGTAACGCTGCAGACGCTAGTGGATCTTTCTCCATCGTATGTAACATACTTTACACACTTTTAATAATTACTTCTCAAAAGAACGGATCTTTTAAGTTGCTTTACAATCCAATCTTTAAACGGAAAGAAGATGAGATTAAACTGCTTTTTTTTAAAGCGTAAGAAATATAAATTATTTTCATATTCCTCCTTACTTTAATCCATTTTTAATCAGACATCATTTAATCTTTATTCTTGACAAGTAAGAAAAATACTCATCATCTAATCTTTATTCTTGACAAGTAAGAAAAATACTTATCCCAATTTCGGATTTCGACTACCTACCACTTCATCGGACTGAGTGTCCGGCTCCTTCTTACCATTATTCTGATCTTTTGTCCGGGATAGATACAGCTGCCTTCACGCAAGATAGAAGTACATCTTCGCCTTCTCCTCTTGTCCCGCCGACATCCTCGTGCTCGAGAGCGCTTTGTTCCCACCTTTCACCTGTAGCGGTGACAAGATGAATACGCTCATCATCATCACTCTTCTACCAGAAATCCATTGCCATATTCAGATTTGGTCACACAACTTTTGACCGACATCTTTCGAACACTAATAGTAATACTATACAAATATTGTCTTAAGTTGTTGGTTATTTTTGCTCTATGGTACTTTATAAAGCAGTACGGGAAGTATATAACTATTACAAGTATTCGAAAGGATAAACAAATATTCAATAGTTCAACTAGTAATTTGAAATTACAATTGTTACACAAGTAAAAACTGGAAATTCCACTTTGTGTAAGACGGAAAATGTAAATCGCTTTTTGCCGAATCGAGTGTGGCACTCCTTAAGACAATATTGCCCCGTATGTATCCTTTATACGCCCGGACAATTTGTCTCCCAAGATAAAACAAAGCAATGGAACACTTGAGCAAAGGAAACTCAAGAGCTACCGTGAAGAATATTCGAGTAACGTAAATGATGCCTTGGAAGCGTAGGAAGAAACTGCTTTGTTGTGGTATTTTCGCACCGCTTTGCATCTCTTACTGTTTTTCGCGTGCATATGTCTTGGTGCTCAACAATGGTGTAACGGGTGCTTATATAGCGAGGAGGTGCTTTGCTCGAATCGCTTCCATAATAGCCAAATAATGGCCATTATGGAGGTAGTAAAGTCACCAACATAAACGGTGAAAGATTGCCAACCCGATTGGCCATTATCGAGGTGTAATTCAGCCAAAATAAATGGCCGACCGAGAGCTTGACGCTTCGCTCGACCGCCGAAATTCCAACTTTCAAAACTTCGGATGACCAAACTGTACATATTGAAACTTCAGTGGATCAAACCGCACAACCGAAAGAATTCCGTCCAAACTGCATTATCCGAAACTTCGATCAAACTGCATTTCCTCGCAAAGTTTTCTCGCCCAAAAGATAATATCGGGTGCCCACACCAAACACACCACACCCCACGCGACCCGTGGACCCGTGGACTCAGGACCCGTGGACCCGTGGACCCAGGACTCGGGACCCGAGACCCGAGGACCCGTGGAACCCGAGAACCCTCGAGAACCCGGAACCCGAACCCTAATCCTGAACTCGGAAATCGGACAAGGCGCATAGGCAAGTGGTCTTTCTCTCGAACCGCACACCCAGTCCTCCTCCTTTAAACACATGGGATACCCCTGGGGTCCCAAACCCCAAACACATTTCGAGTCTTATATACACAACAATTCTTTTCTTCCTCTCTACCGATGAGAGAATTGAACACAACACCACACCTTCCATGCTTCAAACACCCTACGTCGGCGACCAATATCTCCTTCATTTCTCAATCAAATTTGGCGATTCTCGCCCTACTGCTATCTACGCATTCTAGTAGATCATGCATGTGTGAAGAACCGGATTCTCCAACATACGTTACACTAGTGTTTAAGCCGTTAAAGTTGGTCGGTCGCAACTCCCGCCAAAGGCAAATTTCCAACAGTTATCTTTACCCAAATATGAACGGCAAACGAATGACTTTGAAAGCAGAACATGCTTCTATTTTTATTCTAGATTTTCTTTATTCGCTAAAACGCTCAGTTCCTTCATGTTTTCAAAGCTGAAGCGTTACAACTCCGAACAAGTAGGGTATGTTAAGAGTCCCACATCGGAAATAGAATGGAAACATGAACTCCTTTTATGGACTTGGACAATCCTCACCCTACAATCTATATTTGGGATTGAATTAGACCTAAGATCCATTCTTCACATGGTATCAAAGCCAGACCTATTCTAATTTTTTGTTCACCGACATTGGACCCCCAAATTATATTATCCACGCTCCGGTTAACAAGGTCTGGACATGCGGGGGAGTGTTAAGAGTCTCACATCGAATATGAAATGGAAACATGGACTCCTTATATGGACTTGGACAATCCTCACTCAAAAGCTAGGTTGAGTTAAGCCCAAGATCCATTCTTTACATTTAGGCTCAAGATCCATTCTTTACATGGTATCAGAGTCAGGCCCATTCCAATTCTATGTTCACCGATATTGGGTCCCCAAATTATATTGTCCACACTCCAGTTAACGAGGTTTGGGCGTGCGGGGGAGTGTTAAGAGTCCCACATCGAAAATGGAATAGGAACATGGACTACTTAGATGGACTTGGACAATTCTCACCCTACAAGCTGGCTTTTGGGGTTGAGATAGACCCAAGATCCATTCTTTACTTTTAAGATTGAGTTAGATCCAATATCCATTCTTTATATGGTGTCAAAGCCAAGCCCACACAAATTCTTTGTTCACCGATGTTGGTCCCCCAAATTATATTGTCCACGCTTCAGTTAACGAGCACGAGACGTTCGAGAGAGTGTTAAAAGTCCCACATTGGAAATGGAATGGGAACATAGACTCCTTATATGGACTTGAGCAATCCTCACCCTACAAGCCGGCTTTTGGGATTGAGTTAGGCCCAATATACATTCTTTAAAGGGTCGATAATAAAATATTTAAGATGTACCACTTAGCACTAAAAAAATTATCTAACCCAATAAATGCTCTCCAAACCAGACTAGATAGTCTCCTATTACCAGGCTCATCAATCAACCAGCCGGAGTACTCTCTCATTTTTTTTATTTCTATCGGATATTAAAATAATTCATTACAATTATTTTCGGTCGTAAATTCTCCAATGATATAAGCGTTTTTGGATGGGTAGCCGTTCCATCAAATCTCCCCAAAAGTAGGGGTGAGCGGGTCCGGGTACCCTAACTTTTTTGGACTACCCGGACCCTACCCAGTAGAATATCGATTCCTAAATTTACTACCCGTAGCAATCATTATCCGGAACCTATCCAGACCCTGCGATTCCGGGTAGGTTCCCGGGTACCCTGTAAATTTTTCTTCAATGTGCAAAATAACTCAACAGTTACCCCTTATGAAGAAGTTGACATTAAAAAGAAAAGTATCATACATATTCAAACTTCCAAATACAGTTTTTCAACTTCAATTAATTACTACTTTTTCTTAAACATCACTCAATTCATGTCCAAACAACTACTAAAAGAAATGAACTCACTGAAAGAAAAAAGAGGAACTTACATGTTAAAGCAACCCTGGCACTTCACACCCTACAGAACAAAAAAAATCAAAAGAATCGCACATCAATTTCAATAATGCAAAACACAAATTCATGATTTCAAAGTACATAAATACTTTGAAGATCCGTTTTTACCATGAAGAAAGAGTTAGGAGATTGAGCCAAACGCTTGAGTTTGTGTTTTCTCTTCTCATGCTCGACTGAAGGGTTCAACAAGTCGACATCATTTGGAAGAACCTTCAAAATCCAATCATAACAGATAATGTTAAAGCAAAATCTGATATTAATTTGAATAGCAAAGAATGAAAATTCAACTTGAATATACATTAAAATAAAAATTTTGGTTAATTTTCTGGAGTGAGGAACAATGACAACAAGAGAGGAGAGGTTTAAAAGGAGTGTGGGTAATGGAAAATGGCGTAATGGAAAATGTCTAGGGCTTCTGGAGGTGAAGCGGCAGCAGTGCAAACATCAAAATGGCGTAATGGATGGAAAATGCCAAAATGGCTAGGGCTTCTGCCCTTTTGCTTTGTTTAAAGCTTAGTGGGCTGGGCTGGGTGACTGGGTCGACAGGACTCGGCCAAAAAAACAAAAAAATGCCCCAAAGCCTAAATCTAATAATTTAAAAGGGGTGTGGGTTCATAGGTTCCGGGTCCGGGTACCCTGTCGCTATTTACCGGAATCGGAATCAAACCCGACATTGATCGGTTCCTAATTTTGCTATCCGAAATCTATCCGTTATTATAATATATCTACCTGGAATATATCTGTTAGTGTCGGTTCCGATAACTATTTCACCATTTTGACCGTTACAATCAAGGAAGGCAAAAAGGAGACAATTTCTTATTTTTTTTAAACGAGGACATTATTACGTAGAACGAGTTGTGAAGTCAAAAGTTGACTACTTCACCCATCATTGTTAATTAAAAAGGGTACAAGAATCTCGCAAATCATTTATTGATTATCTGAATTTTCATCTTATTAGTGAGAGCTTAAATTTTCATATTATAATCTCCCTCCCCCCTTCTTTTTTCATTCCCCTCCCGCTATGTAATAAAAGAAAAAAAAAACATATTATATATGTATTATACCTTGTCCCTATGTAATAAAACAAATTTAAAAAAGAAAACCATATTCTACATGTATTGTACCTTGCAACAGGCTTGAGAATTATAATCACTAAGTCGACGTTATGTGATCTTAACTGTATCTCAATATCATGTCAAAATAACAAACCTATAATTAGTGGAGTCAAAATTAACACTGGCCTGATTCGAGGAGTAGCATGTATACGTCAAGAATAAATATATTTAAAGGATAGCCCGGTGCACTAAGCTCTCGCTATGCGCGGGGCCCGAAAAAGGATCGGACCATAAGGGTTTGTTGTACGCAGTATTACCTTGCATTTCTGCCAGGGACTATTTTCACGGCTTGAACTCATAATCTCTTGGTCAATTCGAACCCCCGATACCGTGGTTCGTAGCCACGTGCTCTAATCCTCTGAGCTACAGGCCCCACCCCGTCTCCACTAGATTTGTTTCCAGGAGTACCCTAAAAAAAGGAACCCTTCCTCTCCCTAGCCATTTCGGGTTAAGAAGATGTAAAAACACGTTTATCTCTATAAGAAGGGTGAGTTCTGAAGTATGAAATAGGAGAGAAGAGATGTCACAATTGAGGTTTTAAATAAAAAAACCTTTTGATTTTTTTTTTTATGAAAAAGTAATAAGAATGAAAGTGTTAAGCTTTTTATCATCCTAGCGTGGAGCCATTTTTCCGCAAGACCTCCCCTACAGTATCATCACCTAGAATTTAACCACCAAGTTCGGAATGGATTGGTATGATTCCAATATGCATTATGATGCCCCAATTCTTGACTGCTTAATTATATACAAATTAAATATATTTGTCTGCTTAATTATATAAAAACTCATTTAATTCAAAAATAATACACTACCAATCAATTTTTTTCATACCACTGTTTGGGTGGAATAAAGGCCTATACGGCCATAATAATATTATGTTTTAGTACTTATTCCCAACTGACTCTAACCACTCGATACTTGCATACATTATTAACCATTCGGATTTACGTGAATTATTAACCATTCGGATTTAAAAACAGATACTAACATTACAGATTGGTGTATTTTAACAGACCAAATTAAAGACCCAATTAAAACAATTTACTAAAGCCCAAAAGTATACAGAACTTGATCTAAACAGTCCACTAAAGGACCCAAAAGCTTACAAAATACATAATTTACTTATTGGAGGCCCAAATACTATCTCTAAATATTCTGCTAACAACCCATACCACATTCTATCAAACACAAAGTGGCACTTCATTACACCCCTGTTGTAGGTACGCCAGTACCCTTTTCTCCGGCCGGTACTCCTCCAGTACCGCCGTATTGATCAGTTTCCCGGTAGCCGGGACCATAGCGGCTGCTGAACATTCCGGCATGAAGCATGAGGAGATAGAGAAGTTGAGTAAATGCTAGAACTATAGTGAATCCTTCAAGCACTCGCAGCCTCCATCCTCTCCACCCTCCTATATTTATCTCCTTGCATGCCAACCTACAAATATTTCAAATATATACATGGTCAGATTGCTTATTAATTAATTATCAACCAAGTTCTAAAATGTATACACAATCAGATCACTTTCAAATTAGTCGTTTTCCTCTGTTACAATTTATATATTACACACATTGATAACTACAATAAGATTCAAGAAAGAGAAGTCGAGTTGATAAGTACCTCGTTGGAAAGACTCTCAAGTCTAACCAAGACACATAAACAAACACAAAACCAAACTTATACAAGCTTCTTAAATCAGTTTCTTTTAAAAAGTGCCCTCCGTCAAAGGTTGACCAGTTTGGAAGACTAATTTTAAACAAAAATTCTTCGAGTATTTTATAATAAAATTTACATATTTAAAAACGACATAAAAATACTAAATAAAAAGTAGAATAAATTTACATAATTAATAATTCACAATATATAAAAATAGTTGGAGAAAATCATAGTCGAAGAAAGAGCATGTTTGACTCTCAAACTGATCAACCTTCAAACAACAAATGGAGTGGGACGAAGGGAGAATCAATTGTGGTGAAACTTCACACACTTTCTAGCAACGTTAGTATCTGATTGAAACTTCAAACACTTTATAGCAACAATTAGTATTTGGTGTCAGGCTTTTTAAAAAGTCTTTCTAGGTATATATTCTCTCAATAATCTTTTCAAATATACACCTTGAGATCTCTCAAGGTCCACGGCACTTATTTTCTCTTAAAAGCTTCACTTATTCTCTTGAAAACTTCACCGAACAACTTACTTGATCAAAATAAGCACCTTTTTAAAAAGAAAAAGCACCATCTCCCAAAAAGTTGAGCCGAACAAGCTATTACTATTTTAAAATTCAATTCTTAATCTAGTTAAGACACATAAATTAAATTAAAATTCACACATAAAATGAAGTGAATTGAAAAACTATATAAAAATATATATCTATCACCACTTAAAAGCGGATCACTTATAAATTAAATAAGGGTGTCTAGGCCCAGAAAAATGTTTACCCAAAAGCTAATGCAGTAACAGCCCAAGCAACAACAGCTGAGGAACCAGCAGCAGCAAGACTATCATTTCTCCATGCCCTTAGATGATTTGCACCCATTAGCTTTGATATTATTCCCAAAACTGCCGCCAGCATCGCGAATACTAGAAAGAACATTGTCGCTCCGTTCCCACCAAAACCTGAAAAATTATGTGAAATGTTAGACAGACGAAAGAACCTTGTTTTTTTTTTAATGTTTGATTAGGGAGGGGGCTTCAAAATGAATTTGAAACATTTCCATAATTGAGAACAATTTAAACACCATTTAAAGTTTTTTTTTTTTATTTCAAGAGCCTTATAACCCCACATTTTTTGTTATATTGTGTTAACGTATTTAAAATCACAAATTTCAAAAATCATTCATCTATCCCTCTTAAAAACTTCCTATTGGTCAAAATTTGACCGACAGAAGCTCAAACTTTCAATAGAAACAGATAGAAATATTAGTTTCAATTCTACACATCGAAGGTAAAGAAATTGCAATATCATATCAAGATATAATTATTAATCTAAAACAGCAGAAAATACTAGTTACCAGAAATAAAACAGACAACTTGCTATATAAAGGTAAATATTACTGTTCGGTTTAGCTCACTCAAATCCTCCTTATTCCTATTATTATTTAATTACAATTTGCTTAGGTTTAGCTCATTTAGAAGTAACTTACAATTTATTAGTTGAATTTCCATAAAAAATCTACGAGCACAACTACAAAAAGATCAGTGAAACAAACTTCAAACGATCTAGTGCAAGTACACTGCTTCCTTGACCAATTATTTTTCCAAGAAACACACCGTAAACTAGATCTTTGTGTGCGAGTTCGACAGAATCCAGTAGGTTCTAATTAAGCTAAACCCTAATTTATTTTAAAATTTTCATTTGAACATAAAAATTATAAACCTATAAACTTCAAATTCTAGTTTCGCTAACGGCAAATGTAGAACAAAAATAAAAGAAACGGCAAAGGAAAATAAGAATATATTCATGTAGAGAAGAGATATGGAACTTACTAGGATGATTAGTTTGGCCATTAATGTACCTATTGAGACACCAACTAGCAAAACCCAATACTATTAAATACATTAATAAGTTAAGAAACAGCAATGGAGCTGCTAGAGTCCTTGCAACCGTCCTAGCCATTTTTGTCTTGCAAAAACAACCTTACATGTGAAAATGGACAGAAGAACAAAAAAACACTTGCAGAAACTTTAATGTATTGTTTTTTGGGGTTAATTTATAAAAGGACCGAAATTGCAAAGGTGGTGCAACGTTACATATATAGGACAGTAGGAGAGTTAAGATTACAAGGTACGTGTCATGCTTAATTGCATCAACAGTGAACAGGTGGAGGGACACTTGTCATAATTTGCTGCGATTTTTCTAACTTAGCTACGTACTTTTCCTTACTGTTCAGGCAGCAATGTTTATCTTTATCCACATAGCACATATATCAGAAAACATACACCGATTTCTGTACCCAATAACATATTAATTTAAATGCTATATTTATATTCATAAATTGCTTAATATATATAAAAATTACTAACTCTGTTTTATTATAAGTCTCTTAGTTTGACTAAATATGAAATTTTAAAAATAAAGAGAGATTTTGCATCTTGTGATCTTAAATTAAAATTGTGTATAATATATTAAAATATCTTTTAAGTTTTATGATTGTAAACTTGTCATGTATGATGTTTAAATGTGTTAAGAGTCCCACATCAGAAATGAAATGGGAACATGGACTCCTTATATGGACTTGGACAATCATCACCCTACAAACTAGATTTTGGAGTTGAGTTAGACCAAAAATCCATTCTTTACATGGTATTAGAGCCAGACTCATTCCAATTCTTTGTTCACCGATGTTCGTCCCCCAAATTATATTATCCACGCTCAAGTTAACAAAGTTTGGGTGTGCGGGGAATGTTAAGAGTCTCACATCGGGTATGGAATGAGAACATGTATTCCTTGTATGGACTTGAACAATGCTCACACTACAAGCTAGCTTTTGGGGTTAAGTTAGGCCCAAGATTCATTTTTTACAAAATTATCAACTTATTAAATATCGGATGTTCTTTTTGAGATAGATTAAAATATATATATATCGGGACGGAGAAAATATATTACTATATCAAAAAAATTAACTTTGATAGTTGTAATATATAGCTATATGTAGGTTTCAATTAATTGAAATGTAACCTCCTAATCCCTCTTTTTGCGAATCTGGAAATTTTATGAATTATATATTATTGAATCATCTGATTACAATATGTTATGTTAAATTTTATTATTACCTTATTTTTTAGTGATATAATTTTAGAAATACTTCAAATATAACTGAAATTTACGCAATTAAATTTTACTGAGAGTACTTTGAGATCATATCAACTTTAAATATGTACTTGGAGAAACGGTGGAAATTAGTTGATTTATTTTGTAATTGCTCATTTATTTAACTTAATTGATTTTTGGCACTTCCCTTTCCTTGTTTTTATAGTAGTAAATAATTTTAGCAAGAAGCTAAATAGGAGAAAGTGTATTGATCAGATGAATCAGTGAATGAGTAAGTGAAATTATCCAATAGAAATCATATTCTTTCCATACAGCTTAACTTGACCACCAATGAGTAATAAAAAAAGTGGAAAGCATTAAATTTGATTCTGAACCATGGGAAATAGAATAGATTTATCCTCAATTAATAGTTGGAGTTAAATTTGCCTTCGCTTACTGGTTGAGGTCAAATTTACCTCTGAAATATGTAAAATCGAATAAATTTGCGCTTATTTTTAAATGGTGATAGCTTACCGCTCGGTGATGTTACGTGTCACGCAATTAAGGATCAATTTTTTTAAAAAATAAAAGATAAATTTGAATCTCTCGCATAGCTCAAGGAAAAAATAAGGGTTGTGGTGGAATAGTAAGTACTCCTTCATTTTTAACCTGAGGTCTTGGGTTCGAGCCTGAATATGCAAACACCTTTGTTAGTGTTGAAAATTTACTAATGTGGGATTGAGTTTATCCCGTCTTTAATGACTTAAACACGTGAGCCCTGCATGTCGAAAACGTCATTTCTTCACACATGCCTAATCTACTAAGTGAATAGATAATGTTAGTGCCAACTATCGTTAAATTTCGTTAAGAAATGAAAGAGATATTGATACACAAAGTAAGGTGTTTGAGACATAAAATGATGGAGGGTCTTTGGCCAAAAATGACAAATATCCCTCATTGGTAAAAGAATGAGAGTTTATGCAATGTATAAACTCTAAGTTTGAGTAAGGGTTTGGGACCCAAGGGGTAACCCATGTGTTTAGAAGGGAGAGGACCTAGGTGAGCTTGGGTTCGGGGCTAAGCCCCACATACGCGTCGCCGCCCACCTGTCCCATCCGGTACGGGTCACGGGTTGTTGCTTTCTTCCGGAACTTTCTTTTTGGTCCCTGAAATTTTTGGAACGTTACAACGGTTCTAAAAGACACCAACAAACATGACTGTTCAAGACACCAACAGACATGACTGTTTGCCTCCCTTTCTACTCTTATAAATTGCTCATTTCTGTTCAAATTAAAAAGGACAGGAGCATAGGAAAACAGGAGCACAGGAAAACAGAACACACAACCCAAATATCTTCTCTTCTGTTCATAACATACAGAGAATCAGAAACTCAAACAAGCAATCTGTTCTTATTCATTTTCTTCGCTAGAATCAATTGTATTTGCTTCGTACAATTGATTAGTTGTTGTTTTATCTTGGGAGACTATTGCCCAATATCGTAAAAACATTTATACATGGCAATTTTGTCTTAAAGGCAGAGAGTCATCTCTCGACTCAACGTTTCTTTTGTTTAACCTTTCGAATACACTTTACCCCGATTTTACCTACAATTTTAAGATAAAATTTTCTAAGTGTTCGAAAGATGTTTGTCAACAGTTGTGTTTCCAGTTCTGGTTCTAATTTTGGGCTTGGCTATGTTTCTGGAAACTATTCTGTTGACAGTTCTGTTAACAATTACGTTGGTGGTTCTGGTCTACTCCTATCAACAATTATGTTTCCAGTTCTGCTACTGTTGTTCAATCAAATGTTGTTGTCTCTGGCGCTGTTAAAGGAAATGTTGTTAGCCCTGCTCCTGACAGTTTCCAAACCAAACGCCCAAGTAAGGTTCTGAATAACAATTACAACAAGAGAAGGAGACTAAAGATGTTGTTCTATCTTACTGCGTTGAGCCTGTCACGATTTCAGACAAAAGATCCTCCTTCTGGTGGGGATGCAATGGACACTCAGTCTAACACAACGACTGAAGTGGGCCAAAATATCCAGATCACAAATGACCTGAAGGCCAAGAACAAACGCAAGACATAGGCTAACGTTGTACAAGACGAGGGTAGTCCTTCGGATCTTAACGACAAGATTATGGATTTCTCGGCAGTGGTGTTGGAGGCAAATCTGGTGGAGAACCCAAGGCAATGGTGGATATACAAGGGTGCAACCCGTCATATCTGCTCTGACAAAAATGCATTCTCCTCTTACGCCCAGTCACGGGCAAGAAATTGTTCATGGCAACAACGTCACCTATGAAGTGCAAGGGGTTGGAAAAGTTGTCCTCAAAATGACTTCAGGCAAAGAACTTACTCTGAAGGAAGTGATGCACGTCCCTGACATCCGCAACAACTTGGTTTCAGGGCCACTGTTGGTCCAGGCTGATTTTAGACTAGTTTTTTAGTCCAGCAAATTTGTAATAACTAAGAATGGTATATTTGTAGGAAGAGGCTTCGCGTGTGACTGCCTCTTCAAAATGAATGTTATGTCTGTAATCCGTTCATCTAATGAAATGAAGTCTTCTACCTACTTGCTTGAATCTTCTAATCTATGGCATCATAGATTAGGACACATTAACTACAAATCCATTAAAAAGTTAGTAAAGTTGGAATTGTTGGCTTCCTTCGACATAAACCCTCAACATAAATGTGAGGTGTGCGTAGAGGCAAAATTATCTATTTGTTATCAACGTCAGTCCACACTATCTCGGTCAAGTGCAGAGGCAGAATACCGAGGGCTGGCAATTGCTGTTGCTGAATCTTGTTGGCTCCGTAATCTGCTACTGGAGCTCCATTGTCCGATTGAAAAGGCAACAGTGGTCTATTGTGACAATGCGAGTGCGATATATTTATCTGGCAATCCTGTTCAACATCTACGCACGAAACACATTGAAATGAATATTTTATTTGTCCGAGAAAAAGTTGTCAGTGGTCAAGTTCCATGTTCTCCAAGTACTGTCCCGTTATCAGATAGCTGACATCTTTACAAAAGGTCTTCCGCGCGTACTTTTTGATGATTTTAGGGACAGTCTCAGCATTCGAGAGCCTCCAGCTAAGACTACGGGGGATTGTTAAAGTAATTATGGGAATATCCCATAATTACTTCTCCCATTATTATTATTATTGTAATTGTAATTAGAATCCATGTAAATTAGGTAAAGATGATTAGTCTTCTAGAATAGTCTTTCTAGGATCTTGTAAATTAGGAAAAGATGATTAGTATTCTAGAATAGTCTTCCATTAATCAAGCATATGATCTATGTATATATATATTATATATTTGGAAGAAGAATAATCAAAGAATTAATTCTTACACCTCGTTCCTAATAAAAGAAAATAGCAAACAATTTGCTAATGACAAAAATACTAAAAAATTAGACATCAGAGGGCAAATTCAATTTTGAATATATTATATACATAGATAAATTTGGACATTTCCTCTTAATCATCATTACTGATATATGAGTAATGGCCCGCATACGTGATTCACGCTGGGGCGCAAACCCGATCATCCATGCGTTATTGGCATTTCTTTCGTTGTTTAATTATTGGAGTAAGAAAATAAATAAGTTCACGTTTTATATTCAGTTGGTGTACATAATATTTTTTGTCAGTCCTCCAAATAATATCTATATGTAAATTTTTATAAAATATGGGGTTTGAAATAAAAAAAATAAGACATATTATCTATTATAGTAAATAAAAATAATATGATCGTGTAAAAAATATTTATCTTTCCGTGAACAGTAATTAGACTACTTTACTCTATAAAATATTATTAGTAGAATGACATGTCACACGAGAAATTGTGAACCCCCATTTGGAAAGGAAAAAAGTTTTTTAAAAACCCATCAAAATCAACCTTTACCAACCCTTTAAAGTAGGGGTGGCCAGTGGGCCGGGCTCGGGTCTGGCGGGCCGGGTCTGGCGGGGTTGGGGTCGGCGGCAGACGAGCGGAGCTTGGATCTGACTAGCGGGCCTGGCGGTCTCGGCGGGACTGCTCAGCCTCACGTCCGATCCCGATCCCGCTTCAGACGGGCTGCCTCGGCTCGGGCTCTGTCAGGGCGGGCGGGCGGGTCGGGTTTTCCTTTTTTTTTTTTTTAAATAACATATGTATAAAAAAAACTCAATAAACAAAACAAGATAGTGTAATAAAAACATCCCAAGGCTGTTTTTGTGCCTCTTATATTATTTAATAGACATATGATTTTTTTGTAATACAAATACAATTGTCTAAAATCTAAATTGCAACTTTATGGTGTTGTCCAAAAGTTGCAAATTACATAATAAAATTGCAATTAAAAAAATTACATTTTCAAAATATCTGTTCTAATTGCTTGATGATTTCATGTGGTTCTCTGAATAGGTATTTGTTGGTCAAATTGATCCACGTCGCTTCCACTACCTTCTAAGATTTCGCTGTAGTTTTCATCATCTTCTTCGCTGATCTCCTGACCGCACCTTCTCCGCCTCCGCCAGATTCAATCTCTCAATAATACCGCAATTTCCTAAGCCGCTCCTACTAATGAGTGTCTGTGGTCTCCTATTTGATATCCGTCACTAGAAAGCGCTTCCGACGCAGCTGATGACGCTTGAATGTTCAAAACATCTCGAGCCATCAATGAAAGTGTCGGAAAAGGTCTTCTCATTCCTCCAAAGATTTCAAAGCAAGTCTTCTTGTCCATCTTCATTGATAACTTCTTGATAATGCATAACCCTCGCAAAACAAAAAATATCCAACTCGCTAATTTGGTTAGTAGAGTGGTCGCACATTCTATTTCTCCGAGGCTTTCAATACTAGCCCAGAAACATCATGTCTTTTTGTGAGGTTGTGTTGAAGATGAAGAAGATGGTATGGTAGTTTGACACGTTATTAGCATTTTCTTGTTGATAAAATCTATATATATTTTGCATTTGGGTGTTCTACGCTATTCAACACTTCTTCTTTAGTTTGTTCAATAGGTGGTGGGTGATTTAGATTTTTGGGACTTGGGGTGGTAGTACTTCTATACAATCGTAAATAGTTTCAATTAGTGATTTAGTACCGCCTATTTTAATAGTAGGATTTAATACAGAACTCAATAATATAAATAAGGAATAGGAATAAAATATTTTTTTATTTTGACAAACATTTTTTAATAGCTGCCTTATAAACTGGTTTTTCCATATATTCACTAAGTAATAAAATATTAGAGTTATATAAAATAACATAGTTGAAATAGTAGGATAATATATACCGAAAATTCTTTTGTTGCTTGAAAAAATTTCTCTAAAAATACAATAAGTTCGAAATTTTTACCCAATCACTATCTAAAATCATATCACTGGTTTTTATTATGAGAGTTAAAAATAAAGTTATAGGTAATTTATAGTCATAAGCAACAAGTAGTTGCTCGTATAAAGAATTCCACCTAGTCGATACTTCTTGTGGAATTCTTCTATAAGGTAGTCCACAATCGTGACAAGTTTTTATATTCTTTTCTACGTTGTACTTTATTACTTTTAAAAATAAAGTTTATAGCAAATTGTATTTTACTAAGAATGTCTTCAAAAAGTGATAGACCATCCTTTACAATTAAGTTATATATATGGCACGCATTTTATATGAAAATGGTCTGGAAAAGATGGAGCTAAACTATTTTTAACATTGTAATTGCGTAATTGTTATTAGAAGTTGCTATCTAATGTAATAGTCATAATTTTATCAGTGTAATCTCAGTAATAATCGCACACTTGATAAATATTTTCTGCAATAAAAGTACCAGATTATTTATCATCTATATATCTATACGCTAAAATACGTTTTTGCATAGACCATTTATAATCTATCCAATGACAAGTTACAATTAAATAATCATGGTCGTTAGTACTACGACCTATATCAGACGTGATAGATACTTTGCCATTAAATGATATAATGAAAAACGTAAATATTTGTGATATTCATGCCAAATTTAAATACATCTCTCTTAACATTGACCTAGGAAAACCGTTAAAAGCGAGTGATTATATATATCTCTAATGTAATGAATAAAACCGGGAGATGAAGGAAATGAAAAAGGCAAACCCTCCACAGCAACTAATTTTGATATTGCTTCCCTATCTCTATGTTTGTTGTATTTAGAGCCTACAATTCCCCCCGTCATAGGGTTAATTTGACCAGCCACTCGATTTATCCGATGCACGTGATGTGAACCTTGTCCCGATGGAGCGGGCGTTTGCGCACCCGGTTTGCGCACCCGATGTATAGTTTATTGGAATAAAACTGATCTCATATATTATGTGATAATGAAAAACAATTGTTGGAAAAATATTCTTTTGAATAAATTTGTTATAAGAAATAATACAGAATTTATAAACAGTTTTTAAGATGGGAACTTGTAGATTTTGTCTTCTTACTGTCATAAATTGTGTGTATATAAATTATGTATTAATGAAAAAATAAAAATATAGAATTAAATTATCTTTATATATAAATATCATTCATTTTAGAACTGATTAAAAAGTGTCTTAGCATAAAATGAAATGGAGGTAAGAAAATCGACTATTAGTAAAATAAAAAGGAACTCAGTTTGGCTTAGAGGAAGTAACTAATGTCCAACCAAGATACAGACTATCAGAAGTACTATCTCTAAAGGAAAAATGATCCTTTCATTTTGCCGGCAATGAATAAACTTGTTTTACACAAGGACAAACCCTAAAAATTTAGAAATTTGGTCGTTGAAAAGGTTGGTAATTACACATGTATCTCTAACGAATATATACTAACCCTTTTTACTAAGTACAATATAGAAAATCAAGTATATGTGCCGTCACGAGCCGACTATTCCTTAGTGTCAACGACACACAAATAGATCATGCGACGTCCATAGTCTGACCTGACTACAAGCCAGCCTTCTCTAATTTCAAGTTTCATGGCACGACCTTGTGACTATGAAGAAGCTAATTGCCTCAAAGGCTTAGCTTAAGTTATACTGCCTGTTTGCTATCATGGTCTCACCCTTGACTCGCTATCATACTCTTATGGCTGTAATGTTGGGTTTTGTCTATACGCACACCTGGAGTTGGTTATAGTCTTATAGATATGTTAGTCCCTCGCTTGGCACTAACTTCGCTCTCGCATGCACAGTTCGATCCTCTAGCTTGACACTTGTCTTGTGCTTGCGTAGCCTGTGCTTTGTCCGAGCAGGCAACTCTTAAGCCCTTGACCATTGTCATATGTGTCTTTCATATAATTTTAAAAATTGTCTTAAGGTATTGCTAGACATTGCCCTTGCAACATACTTCCATCCTGCATAGTGCAGTTTCGCCCGCCACAACTATACCTTTAGGCGAACAGATCCTTGCTTGCAAGCCTAAACACAAGCCATGCAATCACAAGTCAACACAACAGGCTCTTATGAGTGGTGTCTCGAGTGTTCAATCAACACAGAGGTTTTTTATCCTTCTAGTGAAGATATAACCCGAATGGAATAGCATTCATGCGTCAAGCTTCCGACACTCGTTTTGCGTCTATGTGTTTAGAATATAATTAAATATTAAAAATGTGTTCTCTCTTATAGCTTAAGCTATTAGAATGAGATGATCACACACTTCAACATGATATCAAATGCAAGACCATCCCACCTGATGTTGGGCCCCCAAATTAAATTGTTCACGCACCAGATGTCCAGCTCTGGGCGTGAGGTTAGGTGTTGAAGAATGAAAAAGTATCACATCGATGGTTAATGAGATGAATTGTCTCCTTATATGGACTTGGACAATCCTCCCCTCATAAGTTAGATTTTAGGGTTGAGTTAGGCTCATGATCTATTTTCTTACATGGTACCAGAGCAGGCAAAGGTCTTAAGATTGAATCTCATAGCTACCCATCAAAAAAAGAATTTTCACATATTTGGCCTGTGAAAAAAACTAGGCCCGCACATGAAGTGGCGTGTTGAGAATATGATTAGATATTCAAAGTGTGCTCTCTCTAATAGTTTAAGCTTTTAGATGAGATGTCCATACATTTCAATATGATATCAGAGCAGGACCCATCTCACCCGATGTTGAATCCCCAAATTAAATTGTCCGCACAATAGATGTTCAGCCCTGGAAGTGAGTGCGGTGTTGAAGAATGAAAAAAGTACCACATCAGTGGTTAATGAGATGGGTAGTCTCCTTATATGAACTTGGACAATACTCCCTCATAAGCTAGCTTTTGGGGTTGAGTTAGGTCATGATCCATTTCTTTACACTATGTCTACGCGTCACCTTTACAGTTCCCTAACTCGTATCGATACCTTGGACACTCCGAACTCAGTCGATTAAAAGCCCCAAAAATTTGTGTGAGTACTATTGTCATCTGAATTGCAGCATACCCTAAAACCTCACGTGCATATGTAAATATGATTTGAGTCCATCATTTGACAGATGACAAGTCACTAGAGGTTCGTAACATTTTATAGGGTTTTGCTAACATGCCTAATCTTATCAGCGCTTTAATACCATAGAACACCCTTCCTAGTCGATCAGCCTATAATACCTACCAACAATTCGTACAATAGTACAGGATTACAAAACACATTTAGCAGGAGGGGAGGAAATCCTAAACGTTTAGTTAATTACAATACTATCATGAATAATGGCAAAATAGATCGTGGGTCAAAGGTTGTAATAGAGTGGTTTATTGATCAACACATGGGTTGGGCAATTTAATTTACATTAGATTAACATCGAGATCAATCATACACTACCACATTTTTTATGCAGCTCCATTTAATCAACTAATCAACATTAGTTTTAAGAGAAATTTTAAGCCAAAAAAATAAGTTTGAGGGCATTTTTGGTCGAATAGGCCCAAGCATGGTATTTTTGAGCCAACATACCAGGTTGGGTTTAGTCAAAAAATAATGTTGAGGGAAATTATTCAATAGGTCAATGACATTTTGGCCCTTTTCCATGACTAGTACTCCGTATATGTGAACAATGTGAAATTCATAAGTCATATATTTTAATCCGTAATAATAAAAGATTTTGATGAAAAGGTAAGAATTGTTGTCATGTAATCACAAGAGGTAATAGGTTCATAAGGTCATGAAAAGCAACCTCTAACAGAAACACAAGATAAAATTATGTGCAATAGATTTAATTTGATAATTCGTCTACTTAGTAGAGCAAGCTTCTTTTATCAAGATTCTCATATTTAGTTTGGCTTTACTATAAATAATTGCATGTTTATATAAAAATTATTTAATAAAAAATCTATACACTGTGAATTATAGAATATAAAAATTTAACTCTATTTTAAAATCCCAACTAGGACCACAATGAATAATTGATATCACCTCTTGGTGGTGGGATAGAAAGGATTTATCCTTACTCGGAGGGTCCGAGTTCAAAATTTGGGAATATGAAGAAATTTCTGATAAAAATCACAATCCCCTTTTATAAACTATATATCGCGTGAATTTGAATTAATCGAATCTATAAATTCCAAATATCATGTTAAATAATTATAAATAAAAAAGACTCATTATTGAAATTGTTGAGGTGGCTAATTACATCACCTCATTCATTTTTATATTCTACATAAAGGCAATGAAATCAAGCAATTCCTCTGCACTACTCAAACCAAACATCTTCGTTGGCTTGGGCCTTTGCCATTTCTATGTTTGTTTTAGCTTTTAAACCAAACAAATAAAGGAAAAATGAAGTTGGAAAATGGTCAAAAAATTGGGAGGGTTCATGAGAGAGCTGAGGGTCCTGCTAAAATTTTAGTCATTGGAACAGCAACTCCTTTCCATTGGGTTGATCAAAGTTCCTATCCTGATTATTATTTCAGGGTTACAAATAGTGAGCATTTGGTGGACCTCAAAGAAAAATTTAGACGTATCTGTGAGTGTCAGTCACATATTATTTCAGGGTTATAAATAGGGTTACAAATATTGCTCCAATAATTCAACTTAATTGTCTAGTTCATTTTAGGGTTTATGAAGGATATTGTCTCAATCTCCTCGTTAAGGGGAAAAAACAAGAAAGATATTTATATGATATTAAGACATCAATTTCTGTAAATAAAATTTATATTGATAAACTGCATCAAAAGTAGTACAAATTACAAGCTTATGTAGTTAAACCTATTATGAAAATGTGTGACGAGTAATACGATTTAAAAAGAAATACTCCCTATGTCCCAATTTAAAACGTGTAATTTGGCAAAAAATACTTGTTAAAATGAAAAGTCAATAAAAATAGGCATTAAAGTAAGAACAATTTAGTAAAATAACAGAGTCTTCATTTATTTTTTAAACTCTGTATACAGTCAAATGGTGTCACATAAATTGGGACGGAGGAAGTAATATTTTTCTTTTTTAAGAGGGTGGGAGTAGTTTTTTTTTTGTTAAACTGATTTAACTTTATTTTTTCACAAATAATTTCAGGTAACAGAAGAATGATTAGGAAAAGGCGCATGTTTTTGACAGAGGAAATATTAAAGAAAAAACCCAATTTGTGTTCTCATAATGGGCCATCCATTGATGTCAGGCAGGACATTTTCAGAAATAGCCAAACTTGGGAAAGAGACTGTCCTTATGGCCATTGATGAATGGGCCCAGCCCAAATCCAAAATTATCCATTTAGTCTTTTGCACAAGAAGTGGTGTTGACATGCCCGGTGCAGATTACCAAGTAATTACGCTATTGGGCCTAAGCCCATCAGTTCAACGTCTAATGATGTACCAACAAGGTTGCTTTGCTGGTGGCACGATGCTTCGATTGGCATCTTATAATCGGATCGGACCCTAAACCAGGCCTTGAGTGGCCCATTTTCGAGATAGTCACGGCGGCCCAAACATTTGTCCCTAACGTGGACTCTCACCTCGCGTTACACCTACTCAAAATGGGCCTCACATTTCATTGTACCAAGGATACCACCAACAAATTGCAATTGTGGATTCTTCATCCAGGAGGTAATGCAGTTGTGGACCAAGTCGAGAGTACATTGGGCCTAAAGCCCAATAAGTTACGGGCCACAAGAAATATTATGGCAACTTGTCTAGTGCATGTGTGTTATTCATATTGGATGAGATTAGAAAGAAATCTGCAAAAGAAGGGCTGAAGACTTCAGGAGATGGGCTGGATTAAGGAGTTCTTTTATTATTTGGGCCTGGGCTTACAATCGAGATAGTTGTGCTCCGTAGTGTGCCCATTTAACATGCTCAATACTGGGCTTTTTGTATCTCTACTCTGGTGGTTCATTTTAATTGGGCCTTCCCTTCTGTGATGCTTATTTTCATTTTCATTTTCTTTTTGGGTTCCCTCTATGTGCATGCATTAAATAAAATAAATGTTCACTATCTTTAGACGTATTATATATAATATGATAAATTAACGTCA
Source organism: Anisodus acutangulus (assembly GCA_029783415.1). Classification (NCBI taxonomy): domain Eukaryota; kingdom Viridiplantae; phylum Streptophyta; class Magnoliopsida; order Solanales; family Solanaceae; genus Anisodus; species Anisodus acutangulus. The sequence goes on from CM056504.1 coordinate 3,873,837, forward strand.
GTATTAGCTCTCTTGATTCGTGTATTAAATATTACAGTAATACATTTATCTTGATTAAAGCCAATATAGTTTACTTCCAGTAAAAACTTAGATTATAATTTAAAGGTTGAAAACATGGATAACCCCTTAAATTTGTCACTAAATTTCATTTAGACATGACTCGAATTTTTTATTATATGTTATTATCTGTGTTCTGAAATAGTAATTACTCGAGCAGAAATGTAGAATGAGTAGAAAAAATCTTCCGAGCCCACAAGTTCTTTGTGTGTACTCAAGGAATTATAACCCCCTCACTGTTGCCAAGGATTTGGATTAAGGAAGAACGTTTCTGTAGTAGCGGCATTGCAAATTACATAACTCCGTCGACCTCAAATAGCGAAGCAAATCACACGACACTTACAGTTTTGTTTGATGAGATGAATTTTAGAATGTTTGTTTTCAGAACCATAGCCAAAAAAACCTTTAGCGGGTGTTTGTGATCAGCTTCTTTTAAATGCTTTTTGGTCAAAATAGCTTTTAAATTTAAAAAAATAATGTTTAAGAAAGATAAAAAAAAAATACTTTTAAACACTTATTTTTAGGTAAAAAAAATGATAGAACCCGTGTGTATATTTAGGTTACTTACCATATTTTGTAGAAGTCTTATACAAGAATAATTAGGATATTAGTATTATAGTAGGAATAAAAAATTTCATATTTATACATTGTATATTGTATATATAGACCTCTTCATTAATAAAAATAATCAAGAGATTATTTCTTTCATGGTATAAGAAGTCTATGGCAAAAATACCTTCTCCCAAAATCTTACGCTGCCCTCTTCATTCTCGGTAACCGTCAGGCTGCCGGCCAAAGTTTTTTTTTCTCCCAAATTTTTCTTCCAAATCCCTCTTCATCCTCTTGTTCTTTCATAATATCTACCTCAAAGAACATGTTTCATCCTGCCATTACTATGTTCAACATCAAGAACCACATCCATATCGTTCTTGAAATGGAAAACGTCCAATACGCAACGTGGGCGGAATTATTTAAAGTTCACACACACTCGCATCAAGTCCTTCATCACATCATCCCCGCGGAAGCAGGCAAGGAGAAGGTGCTTACTGCCTATGATGATCCTATGTTATGGACGACTCTTGATGCTATGGTACTCCAGTGGATTTATTCCACTATCTCTACGGACCTGTTGCAGACGATTATTGAACCAGATGCCACGACAATGGAAACTTGGAATCGGGTGCGTGATATATTCCAAGATAACAAAAATTCCCGTGCCATCACTCTTGAGTAGAAATTTTCCCATGTCAATATGAAGGATTTTCTGAATGTCTCAGCCTATTGTAAAAGGCTGAAGGAATTGGCGGATCAACTCAAGAACGTTGGTGTGCCCGTCACTAATGATCGTCTCGTTCTTCAGATGGTTGCAGGCCTATCCGAGGCTTATAATGGCGTTGGGACACTTCTTTGTCAAAGTAATCCCCTTCCACCATTCTACCAGGCCCGTTTCATACTCACATTAGAAGAGGTCGACTTGTCTAAAAAGGCGGCTACCGGAGCTAATTTCATCATGATGATAGCTACGTCCGATGACCCTCACTTTTTAACATTTTTTCATAGAAATTGTATCTTTATCTCGGAGCCTCGAATGAAAGAAAAATCATTTTTTGCTTTGACTTTGATAAAAAATTATTCTCGGCCAATTCTAGCCAAAACCGTAACAATGGTGACGACAAAAAAGGTCAAAATCGAAAAATGGTGGCAAGAATTGCGATGGCGGTCGCGGCAGTGGCGGTGGTCGGAGCAGTGGCGGCAATGGGCCAGCTGAACCGCAACCTTGGGCCACTGCACAATGGTCGTGGGGCTGCTGGGCCAGTGGCCTAACAAGGCTTTTCCTAGTTATCCAGGCGTTCCAGCGAATTGGTCCAACCAGTGGCCCAATTCCCAATTCCAGCAGTACCAGCCCAAGCAGTCGGCTGGGCTCTGGTAGCAGGCTGGCCTGCTTGGGCCTCGGCCTTAGCAGTCCTTCGCTGCTGCGGGCCCAGTTTTCGATTCGACACCTACGGATATTGAGGCCGCGATGCATACACTTGGATTAAATTCCCCGCACGCAAATTGGTATATGAACACCGGAGCCACTTCTCATATGACGTCCGCCCAAGGTAATCTCTCGTCTTATTTCAATTTGAGCAATAATCGTGGCATAATTATTGGTAATGACAATTCAATTCTAATTCGTGATTATGGTCACACAAATTCGTTCCCCCACATCCACCTCTAGTCCTAAAAAAATCCTTCATGCCTCTCACTTAATTAAAAATTTGGTGTTTGGCCGAAATTCACAACTGATAATTGGGTTTCTATTAACTTTGACCCCTTTGGTTTTTCTGTGAAGGATTTCACGACATGGATACCTCTAATGAGTTGTCATAGTCAAGGAGAGCTTTATCCAAGCACCACCACCACCATTTCCACAAATCAAGCCACACCTTCTACATTTGCCGTTCTTGTTCCTTCTTTGTGGCATGCACGTTTGGGTCATCCAGGGTCGTCTATTATTTATTCTCTTAAAAATAATAATTTTATTGATTGTAAGAGTACGCATAGTACTCATATTTGTCCTTCTTGTCCTCTAGGGAAATATGTTAGATTACCGTTTGTAGCCTCTACTTCTAGTACGTCGATGCCATTTGACATTATTCATAGTGATTTATGGACATATTCCGTTATGAGTTCTTTGGGCCATCGTTATTATATTTTATTTTTGGATGATTATTCTATTCTTTTTGTGGACTTTTCCTTTGTCTAAAAAATCTCAAGTTTTTTTCACATTCTTAAAATTTAGAGCTTTCATCTGTACCCAATTTGAACAGATTATTAAAAACATTCAATGTGATAATGGTAGAGAGTATGATAATGAGCCATTTTGAGAATTTTGTGACACTCATGACATATCTTTTCAGTTTTCTTGTCCTCATACGTCCTCACAAAATGGGAAGACCGAAAGAAAAATTCGTATCATTAATAATATTGTCCGAACTTTACTAGCCCATGTTTCATTACCTCCGTCCTTTTGACGTCATGCGTTACAAATGACTACCTACCTCCTTAACATACTCCCCAGCAAAGGTTTAGCATATCAATCACCCCTAAAAAAATTATAATAAGGATCCATCGTATTCTCATCTTTGAGTGTTTGGGTGTTTGTGTTATTCGTTTTTCCTGTCTACTGCAATTAACAAACTACAAACCCGTTATACCGCTTGTATGTTTTTGGGTTATCCGTCTAATCATCGTGGTTATAAATGTTTTGATTTATCCGCTAATAAAATCATAATTAGTCGCCATGTCATTTTTTATGAAACCCAATTTCTATTTGCTAAATTGTATAATTCTGTGTCTAGTTCGTATAATTTTTTGGATGATGAGCTCTCACCGTATATTATCCACCATTTATCCGAGTTATCCCGTGACCAAAATCAGTCAGCAGGCCCACTGCCTGCTGGCCCAAATATTACTGATCAAATCTATGCTTTTCGGCCAGCAATCCCACTGCCTGCTGATCCAAATGTAGTCCACCCGAGTCCACCGTTTCGGCCAGCAGGCCCACTACCTACTGGCCCAGTTTTACCGTCACAACCTTTTTCCACTAGGCCAGCAGGCCCATTACATGCTGGTCCAGTTTTACCCGACCCGACACCTACCCAAAACACGTCCTATCCTATTTCGAGTCAAGGGCATGTTACTCATAGTAAACATGGTATTTTTAAACCTAAAAAATATTTTAATCTAAATTCTAATGTCAACAAATCACCCCTACCACATAATCCTGGGTCTGCCCTTCATGACTCAAATTGGAAAATGGCCATGGATGATGAATATATTGCTTTTCTTGTAATAAGACGTGGGAATTGATGCCCCGTCCTCCTAGTGTCAATATTATTCGTTCTATGTGAATTTTTACTCATATAGAAAAATATTACGGTTCTTTTGAGAGGCATAAGGCACGTCTTGTAGGTGATGGTAAAACACAACAGATTGGCGTGAATTGTGGAGAGACGTTTAGTCCGGTGGTCAAACCGGCAACTATTCACACTGTGCTTAGTCTGGCTCTCTAAAAAGCATGCCCCATTCATCAGCTGGATGTGAAAAATGCTTTCTTACACGATGATCTTAAGGAGACAATATACATGCATCAACCCTTGGGTTTTAAGGACCCTAATTATCCTCACCATGTCTGTTTGCTGAAGAAGTTCTTATATTGGCTTAAGCAGGCCCCATGAGCTTGGTATAAGAGGTTTGCAGATTATGTGTTTACTATTGAGTTTTCTCACAGCAGGTCTTATCATTCTCTGTTCATCTATCATCGTAGTACTTCTCTAGCATACATTCTGTTGTATGTGGATGATATTATTTTGATTGTCTCCTCTAATAGTTTATGCAAGTCTATCATGACCCTTCTCAATTCAGAATTTGCTATGAAAGACTTGGGGCCCTTAAGTTATTTTTTGGGAATAGTTGTCACTCGTCATGCCTGTGGTATATTTTTATCACTGAGGAAGTATGCGATTGAGATTATTGAGAGAGATGTCGTGTCATCTTGTAAGTCCTCTTCTACTCCGGTTAATACCAAATCAAAGTTGAGTGCTACGTCTAGCACACCATATGAGGATTCAACTCACTATCGTAGTCTTGCATGAGCTCTTCATTATCTTACATTCACGAGACCAGATATTACTTATGTAGTTCAACATGCGTGTTTATTTATGCATGATCCGCGGATTGAGCACATGCATGCGATCAAACGCATTATACGATACATACATGGCACACTTGATTATGAGTTGCATTTATATCCATCCTTAGTCTATACTCTCGTGTCATATACAGATGCTGATTGGGGTGGATGTCCAGATACCAGACGTTCAACCTTTGGTTATTGTATGTTTCTTGGTGATAACTTGGTCTCTTGGTCGGCAAAACGCCAGACTACTTTATCGCAATCCAGTGCGGAGGCTGAGTATCGAGGAATAGCCAATGTGGTGTCTGAGTCATGTTGGCTGCGTAATATTTTATTAGAGCTTCACTTTCCTATTCAGAAAACTACCTTGGTCTACTATGATAATGTTAGTGCCGTCTATCTCTCTGGAAATCTGGTCCAACATCAGCGCACTAAACATATCGAGATGGATATTCACTTTGTTCGCGAAAAGGTAGCTCGTGGATAAGTACATGTCTTACATGTCTCTTCAAGGTGTCAAATTGCTGACATCTTTACTAAGGATCTTCCCTTGGTTCTGCTTGAAGATTTTAAGGACAGTCTCAGCGTACGACAACCGCCCGCTATGACTGCGGGGTGTGTGCTAGAAACCGTTTGTGTATATTTAGGTTACTTATCATATTTTGTAGAAGTCCTGTACAAGAGTAATTCGAATATTAGTATTATAGTAGTAATATGATTTCCATATTTAGACACTGTATATTGTATGTGACATCTTCATGAATGAAAATAATCAAGAGATTATTTCTTTAAAAAAAGGTACAAAAATAAGCTTATAAGCTATTTTTAAGAAATCAATCCAACCACCCTCTTAATCTTTTTTAATATTTAAGAAATTGCTAAAGACTAATGAGTCGGCCTTTCTGTACTTATATATCACGTTGTTACCTGCAATATTTTAAACCAGTGATCTGCGTCTAATCTACATATTATATCACATCCGAGTGGAGGTAGCCTTTTGACTTCAAGTTTGGTAGAACCCAATAGTTTTGGTCCCATTCATGCATATGCTTTAAGAATTTTATTACATAGTTACAAAGATTGACTTAGAACGCGGTCACTAACACCTGAAATCATCACCTTAAAGTTCATAACTCATAAAATTCAGATCTTGAATTCCGCTCCAATTCTAGTATACTTTACCATCAGAAAGATGGAAAAGCTAAATGGGAAGGCACCGACTCTCCTTATTATTGTTTTCAAAGGCACATTGTAAAATATTCCAAGTGCATAAATTAGTTGTAGTAGTTATGCTCTAGAAACAAAGGGAGGTGACCAATTAATACCTTCTTGTTGTCGAATTCAAATTATTTAATTAATGAATTCATACGTTGTATCTCAGTAAACCAAATATAACCAATACTTAACAAAGCATTGATTTTGTTGAGAAGCTTGATAAGATTATTCCAAGTGTGATTATAGTATAATATTCCAAGTTGTGACTAGAGAAAGTTGTATAGCTGCCAACTCATAGGAGTACCGTTTTATAACAAATCTTATATACCGTTTTATAACAAATCTTATATAATTGATTACTGATAATATGAAAACTAGTGTATACAACTTCAAATATTATTTAAATAATAGAATTATCTAAGGATAAAATCAGCACTGTCTCAACAAAATTTGAAGACTAAAGCCAAACTTCATAGTGATACCCTAATTTCTTTATAAAGTAAGTAAGATCGTCATATATTTTTTTATTTAAAGTTCACTTTTCTAACTTTTTCAGATGCAAAGTCATTAATTACTGTTTTATAATTAATTTGTTCTAACAATTTCTTTTAAATTGATAATATAGCTAATTTTTAATTAAAAAATATAAAATAAAGTTAAAATAATTAAACATGGCTCAAGAATGTGATAAGTTGATATAATGATATCGAAATAGTGTTGCACTGTTCAATATAATGATCATTTGTTGCAATGCTTGAAATTTTTAAAAAGACGCCAAAAAACAAGTTTTGATCTTTTGTAACTTGTAAGCAACTGTAAGTTTTGTAGGCATTTGAGAGACTTCATGATATTAAGAATAAGAATAGTAAAACAGAGAATGAAAAAGGTAAATATAGGAATAATAATGTGTTCCATATTAGTTGTTAAGATATAAATAAAAAATAAATAGGTACCCAATCAAAACAATTTTCTGTAAATTATTTCATTCCCCAATTACTGCAATGATCCCAGATAAAAAGTTATTACATTTTTTTCCCCTTAAAATTTCTCTTTAAATTTTAACAGTACATACAATTTTTTTTAATAATATACATAATACATTTTTAAGAAAAAAGTGAGCCCCCCAAAAAAGTTTGGACCCCAAGCCATAGCTTTAGTAGCATTAGTGTCCAGCCCGCCCTGGCTAAAATAGTAACAACAACTAACAATGCAATGAATATAAATTTCTGAGCATTTGCCAAATAAATGAGTGATATGTTGTATGAATCTGAATTAATCGGATCAATAAATTTTGAATATCAAATAATTTACAATTTATAAATTAACTTATCTAGATACAAACAGCCTTCTGAAATAAGGGATAGTATCAAAGATCTTTTTCCCTCCTTCCCGAGTACATATCTTGATAAGTTTCCACATGATATATTTTGAGACATGCATGACATTACAGTACTTAGAAAATAAATTCTCACTTGGCTTCTTTTTCCTCTATAAAATAAGGTAAGTCCCCCAAAAAATAATGAATAAATTAATACTATCTTTATATCTCTATCATTAGATGGGACAAACGAGGCATCACATACACAAACACAAAGTATCAAGAACATGGCTCCTCGGAGACACTTGGTTCGATACAATTTCAACATGTTACACTCAGAATTCCATATTTTTTTTTATGGGACATGAATTTTACCACCAACAAAATTACGGTCAGATTCATTCAACTAACAAAAGTTAGTTGCTCTTTGCATATAAAATATTTATATGTCTGCATTTAAGATTCTCTTGGAACAAGATATTCGTTATGAAAATTCTACAACTCAGAATGCACGCAGTCATGTGATATATTTGGTAGCCTCAATAACATATATAGAAAAAATGTTTTTTTTCTTCTTTTCTATAATAAAAAGAGTTAAGGATAAAAACGGATAGAAAATATGTTTATTTTCTGTATATTCTGTAATTATATTATTTGGTATAATTATATACGTTGAAACACGAAATTTGTTTTTTTTACTGTTTCTGTTCGGGTCAGGTTTCCGGGTCGGGTCTGAGTCCAAAAAATCAGAGAATCCGGGTCCAAAATCGCAAAATCAACATTCCAAAAAAAAAAATCAGAATTCCCAAAATAACTTTTCTGAGCGGGTCGACGATTCGAAACACGCCTCAGTTCGCTGCCCGAAAAAGGTAAACTCGAATGCTTCTCGAAATTTAGCTTTCTTTGCGGAAATTGGTGTATTTTGTTGGATATGTGTTAGTCGACATTATCGTGGTTGTTAAGCATGTTTTCTCCAAATCCTATATTTGCTATAGCTAGGCTGTTTCTTGAGTTAATGTTCAATGTTGTTTACTTACGTATGTGTTAGTCCAATATGTGAACTTAGGGGTCTGTTGTCCAGTATGGTTGTGAATATATGTTTCAGTATTAAGGGATAGCATGATTGAATATGTCTTAAGTTATATATATATGCCTGCTAAGCTGTGTAACTGCTAGTCTAGTACCTGTGTTATTGTGAACTTGCTGTGGGTATCAACACTGTTTCTAAAATCAGGAATTGACAGCATGACAATGTTGTGATAGTTATCAATCTCCACCTCAGGATTTCTACTGATGTTTTAGCTATGTGATTCTCTGTATGCTATGATATGACATTGTTTTGTTTATGTATGTTCTTTTGTCATGTTAGTGGCACTGCCTTAGACCTAACTATCATCTATTCACATGCCTTGACTTCTTTTATGTGTCTAAATCTAGTCGAAATGATCTTCTCCACATCTAGCTTGTTAGTTTCTTTCTGCTTAAGTCAAGTGTGTGCATATGCCCTTCCTGCCCTATACATGTCTTACCCCTACACATTCATGTGATAAATGAATCCTCATCCAATATTTCTGTATGATTAGATTAGAGTTTAAACTAAAGGCATATATGTCTATTGAAATATTATGTGTTCATGACATGTGCCAATGTAGTGACAAAACGATTATGTGTGTTTTGTTTTTAACCTAAAAAAGCCAGCTGCAAGTCAAGGCATGATTTGGGTTTGGCTTAGCCTCCTCTGATAGCCTGCCATGCCTGAGGTTCTAGAAACCTTTTGATCTTGTTGCGGCATCGGAATATGGATGGTGATAGCCCCCCTTTGCTTTTCTATCTTTTAACTTTGAGGTTTTGCTTGATTATCATCAGTCTCTAAATTCATTCTCTTAAAGCATTGAGTTGTTTAATGTCTTTGTTGCCTGTTAACTACTTCAAATGATTGATTACAAAATATTCTCTTAAGTTGATTATTTGTCAAAGATGTGTAATTCTGGATACTTATCCTTCACCCCTCTCTTTCTTTGCATGACCCGGGAACATTCAAACCTCCTTAAGTTGATACTTTGGCTGCTATTTGATAAATGAGGAGCTTGTTGTCATGAGTTGTTGAACAAGTCACTGCTGCCCTTTGAGGAAAACGATTGCTACATTTGAGACATTTTGGACGAAATCAACAATTGCAAGTTGTGATTTGTTGATATTGATATCTGTTGAGAAGCAGATGATTCCTTAAGATATCCCTTGATAAATTCATTGATTGGAAGCAGATGCTATACTTGTGAACTCTATGAAAGAAATAATTTCCTTGATTATTTTCATTGATTGAATAGATATATATACAAATTACAAAATAGGAGAATCCTATTCCTATTCTACTTCTAAAACCTTATTCTACCATAATTCTAACTATACAATTTATGGTATGTGTATATCCTAAATATGGTAAGAGTATCCTAATCTAGGTAACAAATATACTACAATATACACACAATATACTTTCCTTAATATACAATTATGTCCACTGTTTTGCTGCCCTATTTCCGTGACTGGCCCATCTCGTCCAGGCCATTTGGGCCGCCTCTGCTGGGTTGCCACTGCCTCTGTTTGGTCGCTTTCTCTCTGTTGGCTGCCCTTTGTTCACTACTTTGTATACATGTGATATATACTGTTGTATATTCAGTGTATATCACAGGTATATTACCTCTGTTTAACACACCCCCGCAGTCATAGAGGGCGGTCTTCGAACGCTGAGACTGTCCCTAAAATCTTCAAAGAGAACCGCTGGTAGACCCTTTGTAAAGATGTCTGCAATTTGATAACGAGACGGGACATGGAATACGCGAACGTGATCCTTTGCAACCTTTTCACGGACAAAGTGAAAGTCCATTTTGATATGCTTAGTACGTTGGTGTTGAACTGGGTTACCTGAAAGGTAGATGGCACTAATGTTATCGCAATATACCAAGGTTGCCTTCTCAATTGGACAATGAAGCTCCAAAAGCAAATTACGTAGCCAATATGATTCGGAGACCACATTCGCTACCCCTTGATATTCTGCCTCTGCACTTGAGCGTGATAGCGTTGCCTGATGCTTTGCCGACCAGGAGACCAAGTTGTTGCCAAGGAACATACAGTAGCCAGAAGTCGACCGTCTGGTATCGGGACAACCGCCCCAATCAGCATCCGTGTAAGAGATAAGTGTGGATGTAGATGAAGGATATAATTGCAATCCAAAGTCTAGTGTCCCCTGAATATACCGAATGATGCGTTTGATTGCATTCATGTGCTCAACCCTAGGATCATGCATGAATAAACACACCTGCTGAACCGCATACGTAATATCCGGTCTAGTAAAGGTAAGATACTGGAGGGCCCCTGCCAGACTGCGATAGCGGGTCGGGTCCTCGTATGGTGCGCCTGCTGCGGCACTTAGCTTTGGGTTTGCATCAACTGGCGTGGAAGTGGACTTACAGAATGACATCTCAGCCCTCTCTATGATCTCAGCAGCATACTTTCGTTGAGACAAAAATAAGCCACCTGAATGACGCTTGACGACAATCCCCAAAAAATAACTCAAAGGCCCTAAGTCTTTCATAGCAAACTCAGAACTGAGCATGGTCATGATCGACTGGCGCAAGGTATCGGAAGAGGCAGTCAAGATGATATCATCCACGTACAACAAAATGTAGGCCAATGACGAACCACGGCGGTAGATGAACAAGGAATTATCTGACCTGCTGTGAGTGAACCCAATAGTCGAAACAAAATCACCAAATCGTGTATACCAGGCCCGTGGAGACTGCTTAAGCCCATATAATGATTTCTTCAACAAACAGACATGATGAGGCGGTTGAGATCCTGAAACCCAATGACTGATGCATATAGACTGTTTCCTTGAGATCACCATGTAGAAAAGCATTCTTGACATCCAACTGATGAATTGGCCAAGTCTTTGAAAGAGCCAAGCTAAGTACAGTGCGAATGGTAGCCGGTTTGACCACCGGACTAAACGTCTCACCACAATCAATCCCAACCTGCTGAGTCTTACCATCACCAACAAGTCGCGCCTTATGTCGAGCAAATGACCCATCTGAATTCTCCTTATGAGCAAAAATCCACATAGGCCTGATAATATTAATCCCATATGGACGGGGCACCAACTTCCACGTCTTATTATCAATAAGAGCATTATATTCATCAGTCATAACAATTTTCCAATTAGGGTCATTTAATGCGGACACATGATTGCGGGGCAATGGGGATTTAGAGACATCAGAATGTAAATTAAAATGTCTTTTAGGTGTAAAAATATTCCGCTGACTACGAGTGACCGGTCTATGACTCGAGGACGAATTGAGGGAATTTTGGGATTTTTCTAGGCTCGGGATGGGTCGCCAAGAAGCGGTGGGCTCTTGGCCCAAATCGATAATCGGAAGCCTCTTCTAGAGCGGTTCGAGTGGGTGGATCGCCCAATTGCTGGAACTGTTCGATTCTTTGGAATTGCTTTGTGTTAAGCGGGACTATGGGTCCAGTAGGCGATGGAGTCCGTTGGAGGATTTTGAGTCTTGGGAGAAGTCCAAAAATTCTGAAAAATATACGGGGATATTTGGTCATACAAAAAATTATACGACTTAGGCTCGGGAGTATGAACTTTCGAAAAAGGGAATTGAGTTTCATAAAAAATGACATGGCGATTTATTATGATTTTTTTGAAGGATAAATCAAAACACTTATAACCACGATGATTTGACGGATAACCTAAAAATACACACGGGGTAGACCGAGCCTGAAGTTTGTTAATTGTAGTGGATGGGAATAACGGATAACATAAGCATCCAAAAATCCGAAGCTGAGAATAAGAAGGGTTCTTATTAAATAGGATTTTGAGGGGAGAAGAATATGTCAGACCTTTAGACGGAATTATGTTAAGAAGATATGTGGCCATTTATAGAGCATGATGCCAAAAATATGGAGGTACGAAGGCATGAATTAAGAGAGTTCGGACAATGTTATTTATGGAACGAATTTTGCGTTCGGCTTTCCCATTTTGTGAAGATGTATGAGGACACGAAAAACGAAAATTTATCCTATTATTAGCAAAAAACTCCCGAAACTCCCTATTGTCATACTCTTTCCCATTATCACATTGAATATTTTTTATTTCTCTTTCGAATTGAGTACGAATGAACGCTCTAAAATTGATGAAGACGGAAAACACTTGTGATTTATTTGCAATTGAAAACGTCCACAAAAATCTAGAATAATCATCTAAAAAGAGAACATAATATCGATGACCCAAGGAACTAAGAACCGGAGACGTCCATAAGTCGCTATGAATAATGTCAAATGACATAGAAGTATGAGAATTGGAGTCTACAAATGGCAATTTAACAATTTTTCCTAATGAACAAGACTGACAAATTGGAGTACGACTCGTACCCTTACAAGAAATAAAGCTATTTTTATCTAAAACTGATAAAATAGAAGATTCCGGATGACCCAGGCGAGCATGCCACATGGAAGGAGAGATGGCTGCAAAAGCTGACGGCAAGGCTGGACTCGATGGACTGAAACCGGACATGATAGGATACAGATCCCCCCTACTATCACACCTCATGAGATGACTCCCCGTCTTGAAATCCTTCACAGAGAAACCGAAAGGATCAAATTCAACAGAAACAGAATTGTCATTTGTGAACTTGCGGACATACACTAAATTTTTAATCAATTTAGGAGCATGCAAAGTATTTTTCAAGAGGAGTGGTGGATTGGGGGGAGACAACGTTTTCTGACCATACCCTAGAATTGGAATAGAACTGCCATTACCAACAATTATCCCCCGAGGGGTGCTCAAATTGGAATAAGATGAGAGAGTACCTGATTCGGAAGTCATGTGAGTAGTGGCACCGGTGTCCATATACCAATTTGGGTCCGGTTGAGATAACCCCAGTGTGTGCATTGCGGCCTCGATGTCGGTTTGAGTGGGGCCTGCTGCATGATGGGCTTGCGGAGGTCGGGGCCCAAGAACTCCTGGCCGTGGTGGAGCTGGACCGTAACTGCTTTCGCTGTTGGGCCACTGGCCAGTGGGCCGCCACTGCTGGGTGTTGGGCCTGGACTGTTGGCCAGCCCACTGGCCGCTGGAACCTGCTGCTTTGTATACCTGTGATATATACTGCTGTATATTCAGTGTATATCACAAGTATATTACCTCTGTTTAACACTCTACTTTGTTATGTGATTTCTGAGGCCAAGAATTATCGTGTCTTTGAGACCCCTGTTGGTGCAATCTAAAGTGAACTGATGCTATATCTAATAAGGGTTAATAAAAGGGTGGTTGTGAAACAATTTATTGCTGCAAGTTTGAGCAAAATGCGTTGCTACTTGGCAGGGCAGATCCTCTGTTTTGACATTTATTTTTGAGATAAAATTGGTACTGGTTGACTACTGTTTGATGATTACTATTTGGCTGCTTGTTGCTACCAATTGCTGTTGCGTTTTGACTAAATGTGCTGCACATTTGAGACTGAATAGCTGCTGCACATTTGGTATGTGTTGCTGCGGCTGTGCTACTGTTCTAGGAAATAATTTTGCTGCTACTTCTTGAGTTACTCATCAGCAAATACTGTGGGAAGAAACATATGCTACACTTAGTAAAATATCACTGATTCGAATATGATACTACCCTTGGGCCGATGAAAATGATTTTAAGGCCATGCTCCTTCCGGAAAGGTTGTCCCTCAGTTTGCTTCCTTCGGAATAGGGCGATGATGATACTTATAATAAAATCACACGCGAGAAACCAACATGCGTTGGCAAGGCAACTAGATTGACTGACGATGTCTCTAGTTTGCAGCCACGACATGAATGAAATTTCTTTTGAAAAAAATGAAAGTTTGAGCCTTCCATAATTAAAATTTCTATTGTTTTATACGGATCCAAAGGTTTTACTCGTATTTATTTATTTTTAACTGTCTTTTCTTTTACACTTTGCGAGGAACATCTAAACAATATGGGATATCAAAGTGGGGATCTACAGAGACAAAAGAGAACAAGATTGCCGGACTTGTGTCCGAGGCCCAAGAGATGACACTACCATTACTATTTTAACTTCTTTTAATTCCGCCTTCCTTTTATTTTGTATTGTAATTTAATTACTCTGCTTGTGTGTGATTGTTTGAATTCTTAGAATAATTAGGCTTTGAATGGATGTATTAATAAGGTAGTTTAAAATTAGAATCCGGTGCTAGTTCATTTTAGGCTCGTCAGACATGTTTAAACTTACAAAATAATTTGATCACCCTTTTACTCGCATAATTAATCATATAAATAAGGTTTTCGTTTTATCCGATTTGCGACTTAAAATGATTTTCATAAAAAAACACTTCTTTGCATTACAAATAATTTGCTTTCCTCATTTACTATCAAATGCAAAATATGTATTTTACATATAATGCCATGCAAATGCATCCTTTTCTCCAAAAAAAAATTAACTTTGCATGTATCTTATAAACAATGCCATACAAATGTATGCCCTTTTATCCAAAAATCAACTTTACATATATTTTTATAAACAAGTCTTACAAATGCATGTTTTATTTAAAAAATCAACTTCACATATATTTTATGAATAATGGCATACAAATGCATATTTTTATTCTAAAAATCAACTTTACATGTATCTTATAAACATTGCCTTACAAATGCATGTTTTTATCCAAAAATCAACTTTACATGTATCTTATAAACATTGCCTTACAAATGCATGTTTTTATCCAAAAATCAACTTTACATGTATCTTATAAACAATGCCTTACAAATGCATGTTTTTATCCAAAAATTAATTTTATATGTATTCTTATAAATAATGTCATGCATACTTTTCGGATTTTATGTCGAGAGTTTATTTCTCAAAATCGCAATCACCTTCGCAGGACTTTTCAAAAGAATAAGTGGGGAAAATCTTTACATTGTCCAAATGCATCTTTTATTAACTACTTGCAACATCATTTTGATCTTATACTTTTAAACATGCATTTTTCCCTTAGCATAATAATTAACCTGAGTTTGATCGGATAACCGCAAGTTAGTGGATCTTAAAGGATGCCTAACTCCTTCCCTTTAGGATAATAAGAAACCCTTACCCAGAATCTCATAGTTTTGCAAACCAGTAATCGGAGTTCACTTTGCAGCATTTTAGTTAACATTTAGGTGTCATAATTCACCGTAGAATAATTAGGTGGCGACTCCTTAACAACTTTATTAATTCAGGAAACGCCCATACGTCACGATCGTTTCGCATCCCCCTCTTCCTCCTTTTCTTGGGGAACAGGGTGGTCAAAAGCGGGTGCGACAACATGGCGACTCCTAGGGAATTTCAGGTCCCTTAACCCTAAAAACAAAAAACTAACACCCCTGACCCTCCCCCCAAACGACGTCGCTGCCCCACACCCCCTGCCACCGCCACACCCTGTCACCACCAACCCCCCTCTGTCACCCATCACCTCACCAACCCATCCCCCCAAAATTTGCAACTCATATCCCAAAAAATCCGCCCCAAAAAAATCAAATTTTGCCCCATTTTATTTTGAAATTCAAACTCAAATTTTGTAAGGGGTAGGGGGTGAACGTTGGGGGGGGGGTACCATCTATAAAACCACCTCTTGTTCTTCATTTAAGAGGAGGAATTTTAGGTCCGAAAATCTAGGTTTAAGTTTTGAAATCTGAAATCTTCTTAAAGGTTGTATTATATTTTCTTGTGTTGTTCTTCATCATTGAGAAGTTCGAAATTCAAAAATCTGAAATCTTCTTAAAGGTATTTGTTTTTTTTTTGTGTGTGCATGTGTTCTTCATCTTAAAGAGTCCAAAAATATAAGTTAAAATTATTGCGTTTTGGTGTTGAAGAATCTGAAATTTTTGCTTTCTTCACCGTTTTTGGGTTCCGGGTCGGGTCGAATACGGGTAGTGTCTAATCTGGGTAAAAAATTAGATTTTGGGCCGGGTTCAAATACTATAAATTCAAGTTTGTTTGTTCTTAATTTTTGGTTACAAATTACCTCTCTTGTTTCTTAATTCCAATCCGAAAATACTACTTTTAGTTTTTAATTTTGCAATCTGAAAATTCTATTTCATTGCTCACATTTTTCGCTCAATTTGGGTCTGATTTGATTCTGGGTCGGTTTGGATTTTCAGAAATAGAATTCAGTTCTGTTTTTCGGGTTGAAAAATCAGAATTCTAAATATTTTCGAGCGGATTCGACGATTCGAAACAATGCCTCGGTTCGCAACCCGAAAAAGGTTAGACTGATTTCAATTCTTCTATATTTCTTTAAGCCTATTTGATTGTGTGTTTTGTGCTTGATTTAGTATGGTATTTTACTAAGTAGTATAGTCTTGATTAATTAATATGATAATAAAATGCTTTGTTTGCATAATTGTATATATGTCGTTTGGATATTTCTGATTTGGAGTTGATATGCGATAGATGATATTGTTTCAATGTTTTGTTAACTAATTATTGTTATTTGTTCTGGTAAGGTATCTTGGGTTCAATATTAAGTGTAATACGGATAATGTAAGATTAATATGTGTTTGGAAGGAACTATGGCTTGATTAAATGCCCTTAGGACACTTAGCGGATTATTGATATTCATGTTATCGTATGTTGTTAGCTTGGTTGCTGCCTATTAAATCAAACAATGATAACATACTTTAATTGATTTAAATGACGATATTTACATGTTATATTCTAGATTAATATGTGCAAATTTGGAAAGAGTCTATTTATCCATGTTTATATAATAGTATGTGCGTTTGGTTTAAGTTTATGAATGTCATGTTTCTTTGAGATTAGGATGGATTTAACTGAATTTATCATGTATGTTTACCTAACTTATACATTGGTCTTCCTTGCCTATTTTATTCATGTTTTGGGTTTGGAACCGGATGTGTTAGCACATGCTCTTTCTTCTTCTACTTTAACGTGCCAAATCTGAAAAAAATAATATGTTTTAAGGATATATAAAATATACGGACACGAGTATGCATTCCTATGTACATTTAAGTTGTATATATATATATATATATATATATATATATTAGGAATATTCATGTGTTTATATTTTCGTTCTGTCTACCAATCCTTCTTTTCTTTTCTTTTATTTACATGAAATGGATCGGGAGTAACGAAGAGTCTCGTTATGAGACTCATCATGTCTTTGTCCAAAACGAAGAACCACATTCGCGTTCATTGCATTCGGGTTATAAAAGAAAAGAAAAGAAAAGAAGTGGTTCTTTGTTGTTCATTATTTATTGTCTTTATTTATTGTCTAATCTATCTTTCATTATTATTCGGGTTATAATAATTATTTAATTTTGTACTGTCATTAGAATGCTTAGAATAATTAGGCCGCGAATAGATGAATGAATAGGATAGTTTAACTGCCGTTAGTTTATTTCTTAGGCTCGGTTAAATTGGAAACCCATCGCTAGCTTTATTCGTTTTAGGGCCGTCACGTATGTTCCAAACTCAGACGTTAGTTATTTTATTTTAGGCTCATTATGCATGTTTTAATCTCTTTCAAAATAATTTGGCTATCTTTTACTTACCTTTTTAAATCCTAAAAAAAATAAGGTTTGTGTTTTATCCGATTTGTATCATTGAAAGATTTCCATAAAATCATCTCTTCACATTATAAATAAAAATTGCTTTCTTCTATTATCAAATCGTCAAATACGTATTTTTGTAAAACAAATAAACTTTACATCTATTTTTATGAACAATGTCATATAAATGCATACTTTTCTCAACTCTACATGTATTTTATAAATAATGCTTTACAAATATATGCTTTTATTATATGTATTCTATAAATAATGCATGCCTTTTCCAAAATCAACTTTATATATATACAAAAAAATGCATACTTTATGTGTATTTTATAAATAATGCATACTTTTCATCAAAATCAATTTTACATGCAAACACATACTTTTCATCAAAATCAATTTACATGCATCTTGTAAACGATGACATACAAGTGCATGCACTTTTTTCAAGAATCATTCTACATGCATCTTATAAACCATGTCTCACAAATGCACGCTTTTTCAATCCTACATGCATTTTATAAGCTATACCATGCAATACATACATTTACTAACAAATCCATTTTATATGTATTTTTTTGCCATGAAATTTGTCAAAATTCATATTTTAAAATTAATTATTTGCAATATCCTTTTCTTAAACTTCATACTTTTAAACATACATTTTCAACATAATAAATAACCTAGGTTTGAACGGATAACCGCAAGTTAGCGGATCTTAAAGGATGCCTAACCCCTTCTCTTTAGGATAATAAAGAACCCTTACCCAGAATCTCACAGTTTCGCAGACCATTAACCTGAGTTCATTTTCAGCATTTATGTTAATATTTATAGGTGCCCTAATTCACCGTAGAATAATTAGGTGGCGACTCCTCAATAACATTTAATCAACTCAGGAAAACGCCCATACGTGCGTCACGACCATTGGTTAAAAAACGGACGCTCACAACATCATTCTCACATCATCATCTACATCACTTCGCCAGTCTATTATGTCTCTCCTTGCAGCAGAATTTGTAATGAAGGATTTGAATCCTTTAAATTATTTTTTAGGAATTGTTGTAACTCAATATGCAGGTGGTCTGTTTCTGAGTTAAAAAAAATATGTCGAGGAGATCATTGAGAAAGCCGATATGACATCCTGCAAACCGTTACATACATCAGTTGATATAAAGGCAAAATTGAGTAGCTCTATACGTACTCCATACAGTGATCCAACACATTACCGCAACTTAGCAGGGGCATTGCAGTATATTGATTTCACGAGACCTGATATCTCCTATGCGGTTCATCAAGTATGTTTACATATGCACAATTCAAAAGAAGAACATATGGGGGCTCTCAAGCGAATTATGCGGTATGTTAAAGGTACTCTCCATTTTGGATTGCATCTGTATAAGTCCTACATTTCGAGCCTCTCATCCTATACAGATGCTGATTGGGGGGGCCTGCCCGACACCCGATGTTCCACCTGTGGTTATTGTGTATTTTTTGGAGACAACCTCATTTCGTGGTCATCAAAATGACAGCCTACGATGTCTCGGTCAAGCACTGAAGCAGAATACCGAGGGGTAGCCAATGTGGTTGCCGAATCATATGGGGGCTCTCAAGCGAATTATGCGGTATGTTAAAGGTA
Source organism: Anisodus acutangulus (assembly GCA_029783415.1). Classification (NCBI taxonomy): domain Eukaryota; kingdom Viridiplantae; phylum Streptophyta; class Magnoliopsida; order Solanales; family Solanaceae; genus Anisodus; species Anisodus acutangulus. The sequence continues at coordinate 3,893,346 of CM056504.1, forward strand.
CTCTCCATTTTGGATTGCATCTGTATAAGTCCTACATTTCGAGCCTCTCATCTTATACAGATGCTGATTGGGGTGGCTGCCCGGACACCCGATGTTCCACCTCTGGTTATTGTGTATTTTTTGGAGACAACCTCATTTCGTGGTCATCAAAATGACAGCCTACGATGTCTCAGTCAAGCTCTGAAGCAGAATACCGAGGGGTCGCCAATGTGGTTGCTGAATCATGTTGGCTCTGTAATCTCCTTCTAGAGCTTCAGTGTCCAATTGAAAAAGCAATCGTGGTCTATTGTGATAATGTGAGTGCGATATACTTATCGGGTAATCCAGTTCAACATCAACACACAAAACACATAGAAATGGATATATTATTTTTCCGAGAAAAGGTTGCACGTGGACAAGTCCGTGTTCTCCATGTACCGTTCCGTTATTAAATTGTCGACATTTTCACCAAAGGCATATCGCTCGTATTGTTTGATGATTTCAGGGCTAATATAAACATATGAGAACCTCCCGCTAAGACTGCGGGGGACTGTTAGGATAGTTAGGGACATAATCCATAATTATCTCCATCATATCCCATCATATCTCATCAAATCAATCATGTTATAATTAGATCATAGAATTAGGATGATTAGATAAATTATATTAATTAGTATATCCTTAGATATAGTCAAGATTGATTGTGTAGAGTTGTATATATTGTATGTTATTAATCTGTATTCCAAAAAATCAGTAAATAATAATAACTGAAAATAAACAGAATCAGTGTTGAAAAATAAGAATAATTTTTTCAGAATATAATCGAGCTCACTTAGTTCAAAGTGTGTCCTTAAGGAAACTATTCCCCTCACAGTACTTGAGGTTGATGGAATATCCCCTCCCAGGATAGAACGATTATCTTACCAGAATAGTAGTACGTCAAATTCAGGTAGCGGCGAACCACTCAACGGCAGTATATCACACATAATTTATTTGTGCAGAAGAAGAAGAAGTTTGTGTTTTTTTTTCCAGAAAATTAGTGAGTAAAATTCTGAGGAAACAAAAGAATTTATAGCCATAGAAGTACTATTTCTGAAGGTTTGCAACATTTCTGAACAGTCACTAAAAACTGGTGGGAAATTTAAATATGGGAAAGAAACCGGGTCGCGGGTCAGACACACGGATCCGGGTCACTAACGGGTAGGATTGGATTAGTTAATTAATTTAATTAAATAATAATTAAAAATTAAAGAAAATTTGGTCCAAAAAGATTATCAATCAATCAGATCATTTGACCAAATCCGAATTCGAAGCCCAGATCATTTGACCAAATTCGAAGCCGAAGCCGAGCCGAAGCCGAGTCGAGCGACGACGACGGCGCGAGGGGAGACCCTCTTCTTAACCCTTTAGCAACAAGAAGGAGTACTTCTACTTATAAGTAGAAGAACTTTTCTTTCCACTACCGATGTGGGACAAATGCTTATTTTATAAAGCAAGAGGGAACTCCCACTTTTCTTTCCACTACCGATGTGGGACAAAGCAACAGGGAACTCCTTCCATTTCCCATTCAATCTATCATCTAAACCCAACAATCCCCCACATGAATGGGAATGGCTATAATATAAAGGAATGCGCGGACAAGTGTGATATACAAGCGAGGATTGACTGCATTTGGATAAGTAGGTTTCCCTTTGAACTTTCCGTAGTGAACTTATATCGGATATACTCGATCAATCGGTAGATTTGATATCTTTGAACCGTCGAACTTTGTTGTATACCTAGTCAACATAAGTCACACAATCAACCCTCAACCGTTTATGGTTCTCACGGTTGTGTTCGTTTCAGCCATGAACACTTCATGATTTCATGAGTGCGTAGAGAATGGGCCTTCACTGTCATTCCCCTTTAAAGCGGCTTACACTTAACACTCACATAGGTGATTTCTAAACATGTGGTCCTATAGCCACATTATCTGGTCATACACTGCCAGATTTAGATAATCATTAAAGAACATTAATGCTTTATTAACTCATTAACAAGCCATAAGGTTTTATCCTTATTTCTGAACATTGTCTTCATCCGAGAATGGGTTGAGTTATTTGACAATGTTGAACCGTCAGTCACAACTTTGTTTGATCTCCTTGAACCTAGCTCTTGGGATCTCCAGTCTGCTAGGTAGAGTTACTGCCATGATGACTTGTCCTCGGCCTTAACCCTATTCCCATTGATGATCTACTAACTCCCTCTCTAGATAAGCCTTTTGTAAGCGGATCCGCCACAGTATCTCTTAACTTTACATAGTCAATCGTGATAACGCCACTAGAGAGGAGTTGTCTAACGGTATAGTGTCTTCGTCGTATGTGACGAGATTTTTCGTTGTACATTACGCTCCCTGCCCTACCTATTGCTGCTTGACTGTCACAATGTATACATATAGGAGCCAAAAGTTTGGGCTAGAATGGAATATCTTCTAAGAAATTTCGGAGCCATTCAGCTTCTTCACCGGCCTTGTCTAAAGCTATAAATTCAGATTCCATTGTAGAGCCGACGATGCATGTCTGTTTTGATGATTTCCAAGACACTGCTCCTCCACCAACGGTGAAAATATATCCACTCGTGGATTTAACTTCAGATGATCCGGTGATCCAGTTTGCATCACTATATCCCTCAATTACTGTGGGATATTTATTATAATGCAAAGCATAGGTTTGGGTGTGTTTTAAATACCCCAAGACTCGTTTCATTGCCATCCAATGAGTTTGATTGGGATTACTCGTGAATCGACTCAGCTTGCTTATAACACATGCTATATCTGGTCGTGTACAATTCATAATATACATCAAACTTCTCAAAACTCGTGCATAGTCCAATTGTGAGTCGCTTTCACCTTCATTCTTTTGAAGTGCAAAACTTACATCAATTGGAGTCTTTGCAACATTGAAATTTAAATACTTAAACTTGGCAAGTACTCTTTCAATATAATGAGACTGCGATAATGCTAGACCTTGTGGAGTTTTATGAATTCTGATGCCTAAGATCAAATTAGCAACTCCTAAGTCCTTCATATCAAATTTGCTAGCTAGCATACGCTTCGTAGCATTTACATCGATAATATCTCTACTTATTATCAACATGTCATCAACATATAAACAAATAATGACTTCATGATTTGGAGTATTTTTAATGTAGACACATTTGTCACACTCATTAATCTTAAATCTGTTTGCCAACATTGTTTGGTCAAATTTCGCATGCCATTGTTTGGGTGCTTGTTTAAGTCCATAAAGTGACTTAACAAGTTTGCACACTTTCCTTTCTTTACCAGGAACCACAAAGCCCTCAGGTTGTTCCATGTAAATTTCTTCCTCCAATTCTCCATTTAAGAAATTTCAAGACCATATACGGCCGCCAATGCCACTAACACCCGAATATATGTTATTCTTGTTACCGGCGAGTATGTGTCAAAGTAATCAAGACCTTCTTTTTGTCTATAACCTTTGACCACAAGTCTTGCCTTATATTTGTCAATAGTGCCATCAACTTTCATTTTCCTTTTAAAAATCCATTTTGATCCTAAAGGTTTATTTCTAGGAGGAAGATCAACCAATTCCCATGTATGGTTGTTCAAAATTGATTCAATCTCACTATTGACTGCCTCTTTCCAAAATGCTGAATCAGAAGAAGACATCGTTGCTTTAAATGTTTGAGGCTCATTTTCAAGCAAGAATGTCACAAAATTTGGTCCAAAGGAAGTAGATGTTCTTTGACGTTTGCTACGCCTTGCATCATTTTTACTTGGTGTAATTTCCTTTGGTTCTTCCCGCGGTCGTTTAGGTTTTTCACTTGACGACTCACATTCGATTTTATACGGATAAATGTTTTCAAAGAATTCATCATTATCTGATTCAATTACCGTATTAACATGAATTTCGGAATTGTCCGATTTGTGAACCAAAAACCGACAAGATTTGATGTTTGTAGCATAGCCAATAAAAACACAATCCACAGTTTTTGGTCCGATTTTTACCCTTTTGCGCAAAGGAACTTGGACCTTTGCTAAACACCCCACACTTTGAATATTTCAAGTTGGGTTTTCTTTCTTTCCATAGTTCATATGGAATAGATTATGTTTTGCTGTGGGGCACCATGTTGAGTATTCGGTTAGCTGTAAGGATAGCTTCCCCCCACAAGCTTTGCGGTAAACCGGAACTTATTAGTAAGGCATTCATCATTTCCTTTAATGTTCGGTTTTTCCTTTCCGCAATTCCATTTTATTGTGGTGTGTAAGGGGCAATAGTTTGATGAATAATTCCATATTCTAAACATATCTCTGCAAAAGGAGATTCGTACTCTCCACCCCTATCACTTCTAATCATTTTTATCTTTTTATTCAATTGATTTTCCACTTCATTCTTGTATTGCTTAAATGCATCAATTGCTTCATCCTTACTATTAAGCAAATACACATAACAATATCGAGTGCAATCATCAATAAAAGTTATAAAATACTTTTTCCCACCGCGAGATGGTATTGACTTCATATCACATATATCTGTGTGAATTAAGTCTAAATGATTTGAATTCCTATCAATAGACTTATATGGATGTTTAACAAACTTAGATTCAACACAGATTTCACATTTAGATTTATTACACTTGAATTTAGGCAATACTTCTAAATTAATCAATTTGCGCAAGGTTTTGTAGTTGACATGTCCTAAACTAACATGCCATAAATCATTTGACTCCAATAAGTAAGACGAAGCTGAATTTTCATTAATACTGTCAACAACCATTACATTGAGTTTGAAAAGGCTCTCGGTGAGGTAGTCATTTCCTATGAACAAATCATTCTTACTTATTACAATTTTGGCACTAACCAACACGCACTTAAACCCGTTTTTGACGAGTAGTCCGACTAAAACTAAATTCTTCCGAATTGTTGGAACGTGCATAACATTGTTGAGAGTCAGGACCTTGCCGGAAGTCATCTTCAGAAGTATCTTCCCATACCCTTCAACCTTGGCTGTTGCAGTATTTTCCATAAATAGTACCTCTTCGGGTCCAGCGGGAGCATAGGTTGCAAATGCTTCTTTTGTAGCGCAAAAATGTCGAGTGGCACCAGAATCAAGCCACCACTCATTTGGGTTTCCAACCAAATTGCACTCCGATAGCATTGCACATAGATCATCCATATCATCATTTTTTTCCACCATATTGGCTTGTCCTTTTCCCTTGTTCTTTTTCGGGAGACGACAATCTGGGGTTTTGTGGCCAGCTTTCTCACAATTAAAATAGTTGCCCTTGAATTTTTTCTTGTTGGAATCCTTCTCCTTTCCAGAAGGCCTCTTCCTTTTCTTGTTCTTTTTCAGAGCAGCATCTTCAACGATGTTTGCCTCTTCAATTGGTGAAGTCTTACGGTACCTCTTCTCAGCGGTTTTGTTATCTTCCTCGATCTTGAGACGAATCACAAGATCTTCCAACTTCATTTCCTTTCTTTTGTGCTTAAGATAATTCTTGAAATCTTTCCATGAGGGCGGCAACTTCTCAATCATTGCAGCCACTTGGAATGCTTCATTTACTACTATACCTTCAGCAATAAGGTCATGTAACATAAGTTGAAGCTCTTGAACTTGGGTTCCAACGGTTTTTCCATCCACCATTTTGTAGTCTAGGAATTTGGCAACCACAAACTTCTTCAAGCAAGCATCTTCAGTTTTGTACTTCTTTTCAAGTGCACTCCATAGTTATTTGGAAGTCTCTACTGCACTGTAGACGTTGTACAGGTCATCTTCTAAGGCACTCAAAATGTAGCATTTGCACAAAAAATCAGCCTGTTTCCAAGCCTCAGTAACCATGAACTGTTGGTTGTCAGGCATGTCGGCGGCAGGCACGGGAGGGTCCTCACTGGTGAACTTTTGCATACCAAGGGTGGTAAGCCAAAAGAACATTCTTTGCTGCCATCCTTTAAAGTTGGCACCGGTGAACTTCGCAGGTTTCTCAGCCGGTGGCACAGCGGTACGGGTTGTAGGAGTAACCATTGGTGCAGTATTCGCAGAGGTAGTTCCAGTCTCAATTGCCATTATTCGTTTGTCACTGTCAAATTGACAAACTATTTTAGTTAAGAAAACCAGAATAACAATTCAATCACAGACTTAAACGATGAAGATTTTATTTCTTCAAATCGCAGTATAATCATGAAACTTTAGTATTCCAACGAAGTTTTTATATCTTCGAGTCAGAATACTAATATTCATATGGAGTAGAAAACTACACAAGTTTTAATCTCCAAACCAGAATACAACAACGATGAAGTTTTTATGTTCTTCAAATCGTTGTACAAGCATGAACTTTAATATTCCAATGAAATTTTTATGTCTTCAAGTCATAATATGAACTTTCATACGAAGTAGAAAACCACACAGGTTTTAGTCTCCAAAACAGAATACAGATTGATCTAAAAATTTAATTTCCTTAAGATTGTTATTAATCTGTATTCCAAAAAATCAGTAAATAATAATAACTGAAAATAAACAGAATCAGTGTTGAAAAATAAGAATAATTTTTTCAGAATATAATCGAGCCCACTTAGTTCAGTGTGTCCTTAAGGAAATTATTCCCCTCACAGTACTCGAGGTTGATGGAATATCCCCTCCCAGGATAGAACGATTATCTTACCAGAATAGTATTACTCCAAATTCAGGTAGCGACGAACCACTCAACGGCAGTATATCACACATAATTTATTTGTGCAGAAGAAGAAGAAGTTTGTGTTTTTTTTCCAGAAAATTAGTGAGTAAAGTTCTGAGGAAACAAACGAATTTATAGCCATGGAAGTATTGTTTCTGAAGGTTTGCAACCTTTCTGAACAGCCACTAAAAACTGGTGGGAAATTTAAATATGGGAAAGAAATCGGGTCGCGGGTCAGACACATGGATCCGGGTCACTAACGGGTAGGATTGGATTAGTTAATTAATTTAATTAAATAATAACAATCAATCAGATCATTTGACCAAATTCGAATCCGAATCCGAATCCGGAGCCGGAGCGGAGCCGAGCGACGACGACGGCGCGAGGAGAGAGCCTCTTCTTAACCCTTTAGCAACAAGGAGTACTTCTACTTATAAGTAGAAGAACTTTTCTTTCCACTACCGATGTGGGACAAAGCAAGAGGGAACTCCTTTCATTTCTCGTTCAATCTATCATTTAAGCCCAACATTTTATACTTGGGAATGAAATAAGACCGTGGAATTGATTTCCTACCACTTGAACTCATTGATTTGATTCAAACTTGATCTATTTACTTGAACATTCACTCATAAACTTTCATATATATTTTATATGTATAACTCTTGCCCAATCATGAGGTAATTTGGCTGTGACGCATACCAAGTATTCCCATACTCATACATGATTTTCATTATGTCATGTTTAGAAGATGCAAGATCCTAGCGCGCACACGGACCGTGGATCCTGTTATCACATTTCCATTCTTTTATATATTGGGGGATAACCTCGTAACTTTATAAACTCATTTGTAGTGTCATCGAGGCTACATAGATGAACTTGTATTATTATGATTTATGGGTACTTGTATGGCTTTGTGAATGCCATATTTATTTTTTGTTTTGATTAATGGAAGTGTTGATTTAATATTATTCACCTCACTTTAATCATCTAATAATTGTTAATTAAAGGAATTATGATACACGGGCATGAAGTTATTGTTGGTACACTATTGTACTTTATAAAGCAGTACGGAAAGTAAATAACTATTACAAGTGTTTGAAAGGATAAATAACTGGTCAATTTTCAAAACTGCCGCAAGCTTGTTGTGTCTTGAATCTTGATAACCTTGCAAAGCCAATATTGAGAACTGCCGCAAGCTTGTTGTGTCTTGAATCTTGATATCCTGAAATCAAGAAACAACTAAATCTGGATGGTTACAACGTTGTGTGTTGAGTCGAGGGATTGCCCTCTGTCTTTAAGACAAGATTGCCCCGTATATATGCTTTTACGTTAGCGGACAATAGTCTCCCAAGATAAAACAACACTTTAATCTCAACGCTACAAAGCCAATAGGTTGAGCCTGACGAAGAAAACAAATATGACTCGACTTGCTGAAGATATGGAATAGGAAGGAAGAGTTTCTCAATACTCTTCTCTTTTGTCTCTGTGTATATAGTGTGTCTCTGTAGTGTATATCTTGTGTATATGTGAGGGTTTGGTTACTGTTTTTCAGCCACTGTTTTGCTGAATTTCAGTCACTGTTTCATACTAAAAAATTGTGTTTTTTCCATGCTATTTGCTGTATGTTTTTCGTCTGTTTCCAGCCTGTTTTCAGTCTGTTTTCTCCCAACGAATTGAGCCAAAAGTGGCTCAATATATATCATGGAGGAGGGGCTAAACAACTGCCCAAAAACATGGTTGTTAATGACCATTAAGAGGACATTAAAACAACCAAGTAATGGTTGTAAATGGCCATCAAGAGGGGCTGAATTATGGACATGAAGGAGGGTGATAATGGAGGAGTTAATCAGCCAAGTAATGGCTGATTAATGCCTCAAAAAATAGTCCCAACGGTAGGCAGAAAGGTTTCTGCCTTCCGTCACCTTCCCAGAAACTCTGGGGACCAAACTGTAAATATTGAAACTTCAGATCCAAACTGTACATATGAAACTTCAGGGATCAAATATCAGAAAGCCCCCACAGCCCACAGCCCACAGCCCACGACCGAGACCGGCGGGCGGCGACGGCGCGCGTGTGGGCTTAGCCTTGAACCCATGTACATCTAGGTCCTCCCTCATTTAAACACATGGAATACCCCTTGGGGTCCCAAACCCTTTACCAATTAGAGACTTATATAGAGAGCAATTCTTCCTATTCCCACCGATGTGGTAGATTTGTCTCACACCACATTTCCATGCCTCAAACACCTTACTTCGTGGACCAATATCTCTTTCATTTCTCAACGAAATTTGATGATTCTTGGCCCTACGGTCATCTACTCACTTCGTAGATCATGCATGTGTAAAGAGACAAAGCCTCCAACATGCGGAACACTAGTGTTTAATTCATCAAAGATGGGTGGACGCATCTCTCCGCCAAAGGTAAATTTCCAACAGTTATAGCTACTACACTACTAAATCGGTTCACTCGATACAAGTTGGTAGGTATCAAGTGTCGCCAGTCTCATCCCATTTTGAACTGTGGCATCATAATTACTAATTCTCAGACAAAATGACAAAATGACACATTTTTCGTTCTCTGGAATCTTCTACGAATGCCAAAATAAAGTCAAGGTTAAAATCAGAAATAAAACACGTTACAAGTTTATCTAGTGTCTAACCGAACACTAAATAATCTTGTCATTATATTCCTGAGTGTAATTAATCATACCTCAACTACAATACGTTTGCGTGTATACTCAATGTACACGCGGTGTATAGTCAATTTCTATTGAGCATCCATTACGTTATATTTACAAATACATGAATATATATTTTTGAGAAAGATGTTGAAATCACTATCATATCTTACCTCCATAGCCACTACCTCTACCTTTAACCTTACCAAACAATCCCACTAAAAGAACAAAACATAAATATTTTCTAAAGAGGATTTCCGGAAAAGAAAAGAAAATAGAGAGGATGAGGCCTTTAAGAGTTCGTTGTTATGTGTGGTGAGAATGGTGAATACCAATTTATTATCCTTTGTATCATCACTTGAAATGAGGAAAAGATTTTGTAAGGTTGCGGGAAAGATTTTTTTGGAAAGGTGTATTTTGAGAGAGGTGTGTATATTTAAGATCACAATAAGATATTCTAAGAATATCCATATTGTTGAGTTGTGGAGCCTAATCCATCGCCGACACTATGAAGACCTTACACAGAGCGTGGAACGCTGATCGACCTCTATGTGTTATTATTTCTTCGCTTATTTACTATTTTTTTCTGATTAGGTCTGATTTGACACTCAAATCCTAACAACTGGTATCAAGAGCGTCAGGTTGTGTTGCGATTCAGAAAACGATGGTTCGGCGAAGATGGTTCGGCGCACGACATCGAGAAATTCGATGGTACAAATTTTGCATTTTGGAGAATGCAGATTTCATCAACTGGTGAGTCCGAAGCCAGAGGAGATGAATGATGCATAGTGGAATATCCTTGACAGACAAGTTTTGGGAGTCATTCGATTGACGCTGTCGAAGAACGTTGCTCACAACGTAGTGAAGGAGAAGACCACCGCTGACATGATGAATGTTCTGTCCAACATGTATGAGAAACCTTCTGCAAACAATAAGGTATTTCTCATGAAGAAACTCTTTCATCTAAAGATAGAGGAAGGTGCTCCTGTTGCAACGCACGTGAATGAATTCAACATGATTGTCAATCAATTGTCATCTGTTGTAATTGAGTTTGACGATGAAGTGCAAGCCATAATTTTGCTGGCGTCTCTACCGAATAGCTGGGAGCCGATGAGAGCAGCGGTTAGTAATTCTGTTGGCAGTGCTAAATTGAAATTCAATGATGTTAGAGATTGTATTATTGAAGAGGAGGTATGCATGATAGATTCTTGTGAGGATCGATGAGTTCTGCTTTGAATGTTGAGAATAGAGGCAGAAATTATGACAGAAACTACAACCGAAATAAAGGCAAGTCGAAGTCAATGAATGATAGGATTCAATCCAGATCCGAACAAACACTTGAGCGTTGGAACTGTGGGAAAACCGGGTCACATCAAGAAAAAATGCAGGGCACCGAAGAAGGAGGACAACAATGGGGTGGAGTCAATGCTACTACTAAAGACATTGGTGATGCGCTGTTGTTGTCTATTGACAGCCCGATCGACTCTTGGGTGCTTGACTTAGGAACGTATTTCCACACCACCCCACATCGTGATATAATGATGAATTACATTGCTGGGAATCGCGAGAAAGTCTATTTGGCAGATGGTAAGATTTAGACATTATTGGTATTGGAGACATTAATTTGAATATGTTAAATGGAAACGTGTGGAAGATCACAAATGTCAGACATGTGCCGAAGCTGATGCGCAATATGATCTCAGTGAGTCAGCTTGATGATGAGGGACATGATCTTAACTTTGGTAATGGGTCCTGGAAGGCGACGAAGGGTGCTATGGTGGTTGGTCGAGGTAAGAAAACTGGTACTCTTTATATGACGACAAACTTTCGTGATACAATTGTTGTTGTTGACAACACCAAAAAGACGGAGCTGTGGCATTGCAGGCTGGGGCATATGAGCGAGAAAGGGATGAAGCTTATGGTGACTAACGACATGATTTCGAAGCTGAAGTCAGTGGATCATCATATGTGTGAGAGCTGCATTCTTAGAAAACATAAGCGAGTAAGTTTTTCAAATGCAGGTAGAGAATCGAAAGCTGAGAAGCTTGAATTGGTGCACACTGACGTGTGGGGACCTGCTACTGTCCCCTCACTCAGAGGATCACATTACTACAAGACCTTCATTGATGATTCAACCAGGAAGCAATAGGTCTATTTTATGAAAAATAAATTCGACGTGTTCATTGTCTTCAAAAGGTGGAAAGTCATGGTCGAGAATAAGAAAAACCTCAAGTTGAGGAGCCTGAGGTCCGACAACGGTGGATAATACATTGGTTGTGACTTCAAACAGTATTATGCTGATAACGGGATCAAGATGGTGAAGACTATTCCTGGAACGCCCCAAAAAAATGGAATAGCGGAAAGGATGAATCGAACATTGAACGAGTATGCACAGAGCATGAGAATACACGTTGGACTGCCCAAGACATTGTGGGCAGATGCAATCAATATCGCAACCTTCTTGATTAACAGAGGACCATCTATTCCTTTGGGTTTCAGAATTCCAAAAGAGGCTTGGAGTGGAAAAAAGGTAAATCTTTCTTTTCTGAAAGTGTTTGGTTGCTCATCCTATGTTCATATTGATGCTACTACTAGAAGTAAACTTGATCCGAAATCTAAGAAGTGTTATTTTATTGGCTATGGTGACACCGAGTTTGGTTATCGATTATGGGATGACCAAAATCGAAAGATCATCCGAAGTAGGGACGCCGTCTTCAATGAATAAGTGTTGTACAATGACAAGTTGCGGTAGAGCTCAGAAAGCAAAGTCTCTAAGAACAAAGAAGCAGAAATAGTTGATTTGAGAGACTTCTCAGCACCCGAGCTGCAACAAGGTATTACTGCGATATAGGAACAAGTAGCTCGAGAAGAATGCCGACAAGCCAGTGATGACGAGGTTGATGAAAATGGCAATGCTGATCCTGAAACAAATCAGAGGACGCCGATCACAGAATTACACAGGTCATCTAGAATTAGTAAGCCGGTTCACAGGTTCTCTCCGTCTTTCAACTATATTCTGCTCACTGACATAGGGGAGTCGGAATATTACGAAGAAGCGATGCAAGTTGATAAATCGATCAAGTGGGAGCTGGCAATGAAAGATGACATGGACTCACTGTTATCAAATCATACATGGGAGTTAGCTAAGTTATCAGAGGAGAAGAAGGCATTGCAGAACAAATAGGTCTACCGGATAAAAGAAGAACACGATGGAAGTAAGCGCTATAAAGCGAGGCTGGTTGTGAAAGGGTTTCAACAGAAAATAAGGCATTGACAATACATAGATCTTTTATCTCGTAGTCAAGTTGGTGACAATCAGAACTGTTCTTGGGTTGGTAGCAAAAGAAGATCTGCATATTCAACAGATGGACGTGAAAACTACTTTTCTTCACGGTGACTTAGAGGAGGAAATCTACATGAAGCAACCAGAGGGATTTGAGTTTACAAGGAAAGAGAAGCTGGTGTGCAAGCTTCAAAAGAGCATGTACGGACTGAAACAGGATCCAAGACAGTGGTATAAGAAGTTTGACAGCTTTATGAAGAAAGTCGAATTCTTAAGGTACGAAGCAGATCACTGTTGTTTTTTCAAGATATTTGAAGACTCTTACATGATACTGCTCCTTTATGTTGATGACATATTGATCGTAGGAGCAGACCTACATAAAATTGATAGGCTTAAGAAGAAACTGTCAGAAGAATTTGCAATGAAGGATCTGAGAGCCGCAAAACAAATCCTTGGGATGAGAATCATTAGAAGTAAGGAGGGCCTCAAACTCTCACAAGAAGAGTACCTGAAGAAGGTTCTCAAGTTCAACATGGATTATGCCAAGCCATTTAGTACTCCCTTGGCTGAACACTTTCGTTTGTCCAAAGATCAGTCGCCTATGACCAAGGACGAGATGAAGCATATGGATAAGGTCCATTATGCCTCTACTATTGGCAGTCTTATGTACGTGATGGTATGTACGAGGTCAGACATTGCACATGCAGTGAGAGTTGTTAGCAGGTTTATGAGCAATCCGGGAAGCAATACTGGAGACTGTGAAGTAGATTTTCAGGTATCTGAAGGGCAGCTCAAGTTCAGTGTTGTGTTTTCAGAAGTCAGAGACAAGATTGCAGGGGATATGTTGATGCTGACAATGATGGTGATGTTGATAGCAGAAAGAGCACATTCATGTATGTTTACACCTTCGGAAGTACTACGATTTGCTGGGTTTCAAAGTTGCAGAAGATAGTAGCTCTCCCTCTAGTTGTGAGGCTGAGTATGTTGCTGTGACGGAGGCCATGAATGAGATGATGTGGCTACAATCTTTTCTGCGAAAATTGGATCAGGACCACGAGGGGAGAGTGCTATATTGTGATAGCTAGAGTGCCATTCATTTGGTAAAGAACCCCGTCTACCATGCTCACACGAAACACATTCAACTCTGGTACCATTTCATCAGATCAGCTTTGGAAGATGGAGTATTAGTGCTTGGGAAGATCCAGGGGAGTCAGAATCCAGCAGACATGCTGACAAAGACCGTGCCGAATGACTTCTTGGATGAGGATCGAAGTCGCCGGTGCAGATGGAGATAGATGATTGAAATTAGTCTCCAAATGGGAGATTGTTGAGTTGTGGAGCCTAATTCATCACCGACACTATGAAGACCTTACGCAGATGGTATTTTCGGAATTTTGGGCATGTATTATGTTCGCCCTAGTTTTCACTATATATAGCTGGGGCACCGTTTTCTTTCTTTGTCGAGTAAGAGAAAAATTGAGCAAGAGAGAATTGTAAACACAAACTCTCTACTTTGATTATAGTGAAATCTGCAGCAGCAAAGTGGACATAACTCTCGCATTGAGAGTGAACCACTATAAATCTGTGTGTTATTTGTTCTTCGCTTATTTACTATTTTTTCTAATTATGTCGGATTTGACACTCAAATCCTAGCACATACAGATATGGGTATCGTATACCCCACCTTCCTCAGACTCCGTTTATAAGATCACATTGGATATATATGTTGCTATTGTTAAATAAGGTATTCAAGAATGTTGTTTTAATCTTGAAGGTAGAATTTCACCTTCTGACCAATTGGGCCTACAACTCATTCTTCTTAAATCCGCATCTGCCTACACTTGATGATACAAAGGCATAAACGTCTAAACGAGCATCTTGTGCTAATAATATGAGAACGGACAATATTTTTTATCTTTTGATAAAAAAGTATGGAGTTAACTTAAATCTCACGCCTTCTTGAAATAAACCATAATCTTAGAAGTGTACACCTTTTAGGAGCTCAAAACCTACAAATCATTCTGCCTGGATCCGCATTTGCCTACACTTAATTGATTCAAAGTGCAAATGTCTGTAATGAACGTCTTGTGCAGATAATATATATGATAATGGCCGATAGTTTTTTCTCTGATAAAAAATTTAAAGTTGACGTTAATCTCATGCCTTCTCAAAATAACCCGTTATCATAGTGGTGTACTCTTTTTAGGAGCTCACAGACATCAACTTTGGCTATAAAGCAAGTAAAGTCAACATGGTTCCTTACCAAGGGTACCACCATGTGAATGATTTCATAGAAAATGTCAAAATACCAAAGTACACAAGCTGTACGCTAGGCGTTACTTGTTATCAGCTTCGGTTTATGGGCTCTCAATAATTATAAATCTTTGTACCCCGGGTCATAGATGGATGGAAAAGGAGGGGAACTTAAAATTCAGCTGGAGGTCTGAAGCGTGAGTTCGAACCCTGATGGGAACAATTTGCTCTCTTCTGGGTAGGACCTTATAGGCGATATCAGTTGCTCTGTTCTCAAACTCTGGTCATTCAGACATATTTCGCGATTTACTGATAGTAGTGCTGAGGGACCGGGACTACTATCTCCAGAAATAGTCTGGCGTAAACCGGGAAACTATATATATATAAAAAATATAAATCTTTATTATACGTCACATTCAAGAAGATAAAAGGTCTTCACGTGCAAGGGTTCCGTAGCCATGTGGCGATGAGGCAATCGGCAGCAAAACTTGGAACTGCAGAGATAAGAAAATATAATTAAACAAGAGAGAGAATAATTAAAGAAGAGAGAGAGAGAGAAAAAGACCATACGAGTCTTTGATCAGATGTGTCGAGTTTAAGATTTGAGACTGAAAAACTTTTAGGTATTGAGAGTTTTATCTCAGCCATATTGGACTTACACGGTTAGGAATACATATTAGTCAGATTAATAAATTTTAAACATCGAATACAACAACATAGCAGTGAAATTCCAAAAAAATCGAATTTGAACCTTTGGAGTAAGAAGATCTTGATATTGAGAGCTTTATTTCGGTAGACATGGCGTGACTACATATTAGTTAGATTAATGAACTTAGAATATCAAATGGTTAAAAGATCAGATTTGAACCTTGGGAATGAATAACTTCTTGTATCGAATGCTTTATCTCCATAATTACAGTTAACCAGATCAATTAGCTTCGAATATTATCAGATCAAAGGCAAATTTAGAATTTAAACTTTTATGATTTCAATCTTTAAGGTTATTACGTTTTTAATGTTAAATCATATATATCTACTATTTGTAAGTTGTGGGTTCATATATTTATATTCCGCGACAAAAATATTAGGTTCAAATGAACCTGGTACTAGTACACTTAGGGATGACAATTGGGCGGGGCGGGTGCGGTACCCCTTCCCCCGCACCGGTACCCGCCAGAAATTTTCATACCCGCCACTTACCCGCCACCCGTGGCGGATACAATTTTCAACATCCATACCCGCCTAGGCGGGTATATTCCTAAATCCACACCCGCCTAGGCGGGTATATTCCTAAATCCACACCCGCTCCACCACCCAAGTGGATATCCGTCACCCGTCAATACCCGCATGTACCCGTCTGTCATATTTTGTAATCAATTCATTTGTGATCAATTAGTGATTAACATGATCCAAAAAATTCAAATTCCAAAAATTATCCCAAAAATTTGAGTCAAGAATCAATACTGTCACAATCTCATTTTCTTTGGGAGAGGGGGAGGAGAATTCCGGATTTTTCACCATTAGAATTCCCCATTTTTTTCACATCTTCCCCCTTGCACAACAAAGAATCAAGAAAACAAAATTTCCAGGAAAACCCAAAAATTATCCACCCAAATAGCTATATATTACAAATGTAGACAAAACCCAAATATTATTTCAGCTATATAAGCTAAAGTTTTTCAACTTTTTCAATTGAACTCCACAAACCCAATACGTAAAACTTAACAAATGCACAAAAATTGACCTCACCAAGACAACCCCAAAGCACAAAGCAAAGACAACAATATTTTCCAATATTTCCCGATCAGCATCTCCTTTAACTTTAAAGAAAAAAGTAGAGACGTCGAGGTGGTTCGTGAAAAAAGTGTGATTTTTCCTTTAAAGAAAAAGGCAAAGACGTCGAGAATGAGAGAGGGAAGAGAGACGGCGTGAAGGGGAACGAGAGAGGGAGGTGTGAAGGACTGAAGAGGCGTAGGGTTTTGAGTTTTGTTGGAGAATGAGAGACTTGTCGTGACTTATGGGCTGAAGGCACGACTTATGGGCTGCTAATATTTTGGGCTTAGGGCGCGTAGGCGGGCGGGTAAGCGGATATGACTGTAAATCCACCACCTACCAGCCTACCCGTGACGGGTACATTTTCAATGCCCATACCCGCCTACTACCCGCCAAAGTTATACCCATACCCGCCCCAACTGGGACGGGTGCGGTGCGGAATTCGCAAAATTATACCCACCTGCCATCTCTAAGTACACTATGTACGCCCCTCTGTATTGTATGGTTAAAGACATTGGATTCAAGAGCTCTTGGAGTAAAGAAACTTTTTGGTATTTAGCGCTTTATCTCATATTAAATTTACACCGTGTGAATTCATAATAATTAAATTAGTAATAAATTAGCGGAAGCTTAGTGCATCGAGCTGTTTGTTTTTGGATGATTAAATCAAAAAATAAGAAAGAGATGTGAGGTTACATGAAGCTTATCTCACGGATCTTGCCTGCCCTATTATGGCTCCCACAATATCCTTTTATTAAATGCTATAGTCTAAGATGAGACGTACATTCCATATAAACCCTTTTGTGTTCTTACAAAATGGAGAGTTAGATGCAACAACTCTTTATCAAAACAAAAGAAAAATGACTTCGTGGGTAAAAACAATCACCACTCCATTCAGAAAAGCTCGAACTTTTATAAAAAATAATCAGCAATCACCAAGGGAAAAGAAGTCTCAAGAAGAAGAAGGTATGCACAATTTGTGTCTAATAATGTAGTCCATATATAGTTTGTTGGTATAGAGGTAGATCTAGAACGAGGTCTGCATTTTCAACTGAATCCACTGTTTTAAACTCGAATCACTTAAAATATTTGCTAAAAAAAAAGTCTTGAAGTGTAAATATATAAGAGATCACATTCGTACTGAGCTTGTTGATTAAATTTTGAATTCGCCTCTTGTTATAATCCCTTGGTCTCTAGGAGGTACGGACTTGACAGAACTCAGAAGCTCTAGTTCAAATCATGTATTTGTTTTAGTAGATTCGTTTAATATGTATAAATTATTAATTTAGAGTGTGGTAACTCGAAAGGTTTAAAAATAAAAAATCATAAATTTCAAAGTTTGGATCCGCATATACTTGACCTTGTTGTTTGATCTTAACACATGTGTTATCTTGTGTTGCAGATCAAGATAAGCATGTAGTAGATTTGCAAGGTGAAGTAATGGCTTGTGGATATGATGATGTTCAGGTGATGTGGTCAATTTTGGACAAATCCAAGGCCATCAGAACCTGATCAATCTTTGTTCTGTTTGGGCTAAATCAAGCACATATTGTACATATTTTCTCATTATCTTGTTCATGTGGTGGCTAAACTGACGCCCAAAAAAGCAAGATTTAGAAAATTTTGATGCTGTTCTATATATAGTCTGTACTCCCCTACCCCCACCCCCACGCACAAACCAAAAGAAAAAAAAAGCACATAACAAGTTCTCATTTTTTTTTTGTTGCTTTTTTGGCTAATCCTCATGATCAATGAAAATCATGGAAAGATTCACTGTATTTGATTTGCACTTAATTCTAGATTGAGTAATCAAATACTCATTCATTTTATCTAGATGGATATGTTATCCAATATGCATTTATTGATTTGGATAAATTTTTAACCTAACTTTATTACCATGGTCGAGTCCACGATTAAACCTTGATGAGTTTAACCTTTAAGATTTTAACAATTGAACTCATTGCAATTTTAAAATTGTGAGTAGAATTTTGGTATTTGTTGAAATTTTAGTGCCAGAGTTTCTTCCCCCGTCAAATGCTTACAGTAGTGATCCCTCTCTTCAGACAGGACTTAGCTATGAATTCTAGCAATTAATATGCCACATCCTGGGATAGAAGCTTGTTAAAATGAGCTTTACAAGATATTCAAGCAACGAAACTCAGATAAAAAGACAACAGCCAAGAGAATCATGATCACACCAAATGATAATACTCTCCATCTGCAAAACTATAACCTTTAAGCATGTTTTATCCGTTCTCTTCGTCTGTTTAAATACATCTGTCTGGAGGAAAGTGCACTACAGTACCCATAAAAGGTCAGAGATAAAGCAATTTGAACCCAAAAAGGGGAAATCACACCTAAACCTCATAAAACCTTGTTTCAATGCAGCACATGACGTTCGTTCAGAGCATTGCAAGACACGTATGCGGAGCGAGATAGTATGAGTGGTTGTCACTCTTGTCATGCATTCAAGCAATGGTTACCAAGACAGAAAGTGCTGAAAACTGCTTGACACTTTCGGAATTCAACAATAGCTGTGAAAGAAAGATACTGCAAGGACTAAATCATGACTTCGTTTTCATCAATACTTGCAGTATTCCATACTTCCATTTATCAGCAATCATTAAAAAAAAGTATCATTAAGAAAAACAGATGCATATAACTGGCGCAAAATTCTTTTCACGAATGAGTGTTAAAAAGGGCCGAATCCATTCCGAATGCCTTCGTTTTCCGGTTCTCAACTAGTCAAACGAATAGGACCTTACATTTGCTTATAGTATGGTGCCTACCAAAACTACTAGCAGGGGAATCTGTTGGAAGTATTAGATGTTCTTCTTTATACTTGATAGTCTCGAGACTGAGTCCATGAGGTGGAAGTAACAAGGTATACTTTGCAAGTTCCTTCCTATCATGAGATTCCAAAATCCAAGCAACAATATCTGGTGGAACTGCTTGTCTTCCAACTTGAAGCAACAAAGCGACCTGCAAAAGATTTTGAGAAAAAACATGTGTTATCTTCAGTGCTGTCGTTCAAGAGCAACTGAGATTCAATCCTGAAATCATGATGAATATTTGGAAGTTTTTTTTTTGAGATGGGTAAATAATTGAAGGTTTCATGAATATGATTTTCCTATTACTTAATAAGAACTTAAAAGCAGACAAAATTTTAAGAACCTCTTATATTGGGCTACATCTGAAGCCAGAATTAAGGTTGAAAGGAATTGGTAGTAGAAAGACTCTCAATTCCCAATGTAACAACAAGCAAGTAACTTACCATGTTCCGAACTTGTCGATATAGGAAACCAGATCCTTCAACTTCAAGCCGCAAAAGAGGTCCCTAAAGAAAAGCACTACAACATATCAACTTAAAACTTCATTGATGGACGTATGACAAGTAATGCCTCAATGGCTGCAGTTTCATATGTTCTGAGCACTGGCTTCTTCATTAAGCTATTAATACCAACTAATTCAGGCTTTAGCCCTATCAGACTTCTAAAACTATGGCCTAGCCAAGTTTTAGCCTATTTTTAAACTTTAGACCAAACTTGGCTAAGTTTGACTTTCGCAATTTGTTTCTCTTCATTATTTTCCTTTACAACTAATTCTAATCTGGGACATTTTCTTGTTCCCTTTGTTTTCTCTCAAATGCTTCCTCATTTGTCTTTTCTTTCCTTCTATGTTTCCTTCTCAGGCACTGCATAAGATGAGCATCAAAATCAAGTTATGGAAACTTGAAATAATAAAATCAGTTTTATTGGGACGAAAAGTGTCAGCTTGGAGAGTCGGCGGCGGATGGGTGATTTTGAAGTCAGAAGCAATGGTAACAGTATGCTTTTGCTTTTATATTCACTTTTATATTTTGTTACTCTAGTCCTGGGTAAACTATCATAGGAACTAGCAAAGTGCAGCCTGAGACATTTTTGTTAATTAGTACAAGAGTTATATTGATAACTAAACTATAACAATCTGGTTCAGAGAATATGTACAGCAAAGAAAAGGTTATGAATCTCAGAGAGGGATATATACAATCATCAACTTCTGTAAGAAGTCAGCAAAGAACAGACCTACATGTGAGGAACTGAACTATATCTTTGAATGCGTTTTGTATCAAGCACCATACTTTCTATCCTTCTCGGAGTATAGAAACGCCACCTTAACAAAGTTTTTTATTGACGCTGGCATATAATCCAAGTTATAGAAGGTTGGGCATCTTCCATCATCCCATGGGTTGGATGGTGGACCAGGGTGAGTGCTCGTACCATTTTGAGAAGTTCAAGGAAATGCAGGAAAAAGGACTTCTTAAGGGGGAAGAGCGTTTATAGTGCTCAGTCTAAGATAGTATAATTTTATAAGCGGACGATTTGCATTTAGGATAAGATGGTCTCACTATTGAATTTTAAAAATTCTATTTCTTTTGTATTTTGCCACCTTACATTCATATGTGCTACTAAGTATGGCACTTTAAGACTTACAAGTCTCTAGTTTATCAAAACAAACAAAATTATCAAAAAAGAACTCACAAATTAGAGATACTTTCTAACTTTATGCAGCTATAATTTTCTCAAAGGAATCCTTCCAATATAAATACTAATGGTGTAGACACGTACTTTTCTATAACACTTTGTACTCTCTTTGTTCCAACTAGTGTGTACATATCTATTATGAGGCGTACTACGATATTGACATGCTTCGAAAATAATAATGTTGAAAGACTTTCAGAGTTACCCTCATGTTAAGAAATCAATCTTATTAAACAATTCAAACTTTAACAATGATGTAATAGTATTTTTCTATCCAAAGGTAACTTTTCATCAATTGCTTTGCTTCATTTACTCGTACTATTGCCCATAGATAAGAATTAGATTATATTCTTAATTCCAGGCCTAGTCAAAATATGTTAAATAAAATGGGATATGTGAGAAAGCCATAAGATTTTGTACTCCTTTTGGTCTAGGAATTTGTTAGCGTGAATATCAAGAATATACAGATTCGTTGAGCTTCTAAGCTTGGAGAAGCCCTGATGCGCCTAATGACGGAATTTTGATATGAGAACCACATGCATGTGACCTTGAGCTGCCAGCCAGCGTGTATTTTGTGTAGGCCAAGAGAAACCCACCCTCTCTGCAAGCCGTGGAAGCTAATTGATAGTTTTATATTTAGTAAAGGGATGAACATAGTACCTTTTCAACAACATCAAAGCGAAATATCGTCTTCGCTGGATTTGGCACCCGGTCATTTCGTGATGTATTGGCGAAGGCAGAAAAATCATGTTTCCCCACGAAATGCGCTGCAGCCTCTCTCATGACAGCAACGTCAAGTTTATACGCACTATGGTAAGCATAGTGCCTCAAGAATGGATCCATGATAGCGGAATTATATACTTGGTAGCAATATATCTTGCTTGTGACAGAGAAACGAGCATGAAACTCGGGCACAGCAGGGCTAATTTCTCTAACTCTGATGTCAGAAGGAAGAAGACCATTTACAGCTTTGTGAACGCCTTCTAGAGTTTCATAGGTGAAAGGTGTAATGAAATGTGCCACCTGAAAGCCAAAGTTGGTTCTAAGTTTATTTGTTTTGATCATTTCCTTTGGTTAGTGGGAATCCATTGGCAGGAAAAGCAGACCTGACCCCATGCATGAACTCCTGCATCTGTCCGACTTGCACCAACTAAACAAAGTTCTTTGCGGTTTATTTTTGTTGTTGTAGTCAAAGCTTCTTCGAGAATGCACTGTACAGTTGGTATTGTCTGCTGATACTGCCACCCTGCAGGATATTCACTATTCAGGATTATAGAAATAAGAAAACCGCATCCGGTATATATCCCCAAATATAGGGCATAAAAGAGGTATAAAAACATTCAGCAGGTAATTTCAACATCTTATTATCTTAGCAATCATTGCCTGATAAAGAATCAAAAAAAGGAAAAGGGATGACCTTAGAGAAAAACAAACTCAAATTACCTACATACACATGCTAGGAGGAAATAGAGAAACGGAGAAGGGTAAGGTGTCAAATTCCAATTACTTGTACCTTCAGAATCTTAGTCTGACTTGCCTAGTTCACTTCATCAGGGTTGAGTTGATTAATTTTCAGTTTACATCGGGTGTTGACTTATTTCTTTTTTAAAAATATAGTATATATTTAGATACGACATCAAAAAAAGTACTAACTCCCAAGTTTTGAACTTCAAATTGATTGAAAAGATAATTATAAAGGTCACAAACAAAGAATTTTATTGACTCTTTGTATAATAAGTAGATCAAAATGGACCGAGTACACTTTTAGCAATCCAGAACATGAATGAGAACCCTAAAAGTTTGGACCCCCCCCCCCCAATAATAATAAAAAAAAACCACCCACCCACACACTTAAAAAATTACATGAATGAACGATGTCCAGAAAAGAGTCAAACGCAGAAGTGCACGTGATTTTGAGATGAATCTGAAACCAAAATGACATTCTGCAACACCTTTTTTTTTAATAATCATGGTGTACGGAGCTTGCGCGCACCTCGACTAATTCCACAGGACAGTTGCCACTTCCCACCAGCAACAGGTACCAGGTAACTTTATCCATCAAGGCTAGGACATATATAGGAAGAAATCACCTAGTGTTTTTGTATCTGCTAGGATTTGAAACTGAGACCTCATGGTTCTCAACCCACTTTATTGACCACTAGGCCACACCCTTGGGTGCAACACTAAGCAAACTCTAGACCTTAATTAATTTCTAGAAATGACGTTGATTATCTTACAAAAGAAGGTGAGGACCATATACTGTTGTGACTTGTGAATGTACAAACAAATTAGCTGTTTAGAGTAACAATGAAAGCAGTATCCAACTTGTGAGAATCGAAGAATATGAATATACAAAACCTATTCTCCATATAGCAAAAACCACGGCGAATTAGAGTATATAAGACAAAACATCAGCAATGTCAACCCTCAATTTTCTATCTGAAGTAACAGCATAACATGAAGGTGTTAAATTGGTTATATAGAAAAGACTACGGTGAATTAGAGTATATAACACAAAACATCAGCGATTTAAACCCTCAATTTTCTATCTGAAGTAACAGCATAACATGACGGTGTTAAATTGGCTATACAGGAAAGACCACGGCGAATTAGAGTACAACACAAAATATCAGATATTTCAACTCTCAATTTTCTATCTGAATCTGCTAAAAGGGATTAATGAATTCAAGGGGATCAATTCTAACCCTGACACCTTAAAATGGAAATATAGCATAGATGGAGAATTCACCGTTAATAGGGCATACAAGAAGCATAACATGAGGCGGAATGGGGTGTACCAGAAAGCATGGAAAAACATATGTAAAAGTTTAGCACCAACTAAAGTAAAGTGCTTCACATGGCTGGTAACCAAGAAAGCATGTTTGACTCATGAAGTTTTGAAGAAAAAGGGTAAAATCATAGTTTACAGATGCTTTCTTTGCAAAGAAAGAGATGAGACTAACAACCATCTATTTCTGCACTGCAAATTCACAACACAAATATGGGCACTTTTTCTCAGCCTCACAGAGACAAAATGGACCATGCCTGAGCACACTGCAGACTTACTAAGCTGTTGGATCAGAAGAGGAGGTAGCAAGAGACAGAAGAAATGGTGGAGGATAATACCCCAATGCATTTGGTGGACTGTTTGGAGCGAAAGAAATGAGAGATGTTTTGAAGATAAATCCAATTACATTCAAAAAGTCAAGTGGAATTGTATAGTATCTTTTTATTTTTGGTGTAAAGAGAAAAAGGCATAGAAGATTTAGATCAATTGTATACTTATTAGAATCACTGTAGGTATTTCGTATTACTTTGTTTCTTTTTGAAGGTCTCCTTAATGCTGAGGAATATAATATTTACCAGTTTAAAAAAAAAAGGAATTCAGAGTAAGCTTTGAAGCAAGAAGAGAAAAATGAAACCTGAAAATCGGGTACCGTCATAAGCAATAACTAAGCGCCATTTATAAGCTGGTAATGACAGTTGCACCGGTTGACCCTTATTTGGATCTTCATCCTTCCCACTCCAATTCTGCTGGTACATAAAAGAGTTAACAGTCAAAAACACACATGAACTATCACTTTTTCGCGAGTTTCATATCAATTATAAGTTGTTCCATTTTCATATCTGAACTATCACCATATATATATAAAAACACACCTCGAAGCTAATTAGGCCAATTTATTAGTTGTTCCTTTTTTCTATCTGAACTATCACTATTTATATATTAAAACACACCTCAAAGCTAATTAGGTCAATTATCAGTTGTTCAATTTTCCTACCGAAACAATCACCATCTATATAAAAAAAGGCAGCCCGGTGCACTAAGCTCCCGCTAGGCGCAGAGTCCGGAAAGGGCAGGACCACAAGGGTCTATTGTTCGCAGTTTTACCTTGCATTTATACAAGAGGTTGTTTCCGCGCTTGAACCCATGACCTCTGGTCACATGACAACAACTTTATCAGTTACTCCAAGGCTCCCCTTCCAACAATCACCATCTATATATTAAAAAAAACCTCAAAGATAATTTAGACAACTATCAGCAGTTCACTTTTCCTACCTCACAATTTATATATTAAAACACACGTCAAAATTATTTAGGCCAATTATCAGTTGTTCACTTTTTGTACCTGAAGTATCAACTAAGTATGTTTTAATACATAATTGACGATAGTTCAGGTAGGAAAAGGTAACAGCTAATATTTGGATATGAAACTCTGCGAAAAAGTAGCATCAATTAGGAAACAGATAAAGTAGAGTAGAGCAAAGTGACAACAGAATATAGCACATACGGATTCGAGATTTGGAATTGATGGAAGTGCGAAAGCTGCTGAGAAACACATTCTTCATTAACGTTAGCTAAAGTAAATCAATTGTGCAAATTTAAAGTTCAGTCGCTGTGAGTGTTAAACCCGAAAATATACATATGCTAATCTGCTTCGGAGCTATGAGGGACTATGAGTTCCGATGTGTAATCAGAGTGGGCCGTTGCCAAATTTTGCGGTTAATTTCATCCCGTAGCCTCTTTGCAACTTGGTAAGTTCTATTTAAAGTACAACCACTTCTTTAAAAGAATAGCATTCGTAGCTGGTAAAGAAAAGTAATTGAACTAACGAAGGACTTCCCAATTTAAAAACACAATGGCTACAAAGTGTGTATTAAAGATTGGATATTCGATATCCCCCGGTCTTTAAGGATGATGTTACTTAAGAGTAAGTTAACCTCGTAGCGCGTCCAAGTCATTGAGACTTGACTTGGTCTATGACATGTTCAGTGGTGTGTCAATCACGATGGTGTATTATGCGACAATAATGAACTAGGCGTTATGTTATTGCTATTAATTACACTTAAGTGTGACTGTATTTGACATTGAATCATTATCCGGTCTAGCCCATCGTAATTTTGTTCTCCACACAACTTACAAGTTAGTAGCAATGTTGTAAATTGCCATGGTGTTATCAATTTTTAGAAAATGATCGCTTCGCTGACATTCGATAAAAATTGTAACGACACAAAAAATCAATTCTAAGAAAAGGGGGTGAAAGTTGCATATCTTAAAAATAGTAAAGGAAGATTGATATTTATAATAAATGAAGATTGACATTTTGCAAAGTTTTAGGTTGCAAAAGGTAATGAAATAAGTAACTTAAATTACACTTCACCTCCCATGGTATTTGCGTATTTTGGTAATGGCCACAAGGCTAAAGCATACCTGGTAAAGCCCTTCAATTTTAGATTACCCTTCTTTCTTTATCTCCCTTCGCCGTGAGAAGAGATATATACATAAAAAGAAACAAAGCAGAAATTAAAGAATTACCCCATATTTAACAGGTAATTTCATTTCCCTCCCCCTTTCTAAGGAAATCGAGAAAACCAATTTTGCACTTTTTTCCACATATTTTCCCGAATTATATTTCTTGTCTAATTTTGTTTGTTTGATTGTACTTCCCTTATGAGTTACAGTCTCAATAAGCATGCTAGTTCATACTATTAATATATTATAAGATAAATACACCACATTTATTATTTCTGCATGGATTATGAGATTTCATTGATAAAAAGTCAATTCCAATGATATAGAATCATTGGAAGGTCTCATTAGCATGCATTCAGTTAGGGGCGGATCCAAAATTTTCAATCAAGGGTTCGAATAAAATAACAAAAGCTAAACATAAAAAATAATGTTGTTCATAGGAATTGAACGACAATAAAGACAATTTTGAACACTTGAGCTAACCTTTTGCATTTGTTCAGGGTATTCAAAAGTTAATATATGTAATTTTATGCCGAGGGAACACCCTCTAAATCCGCCCCTGCATCTAGTAGGAATTAAACTTATGAATTCACCAATTATGAGTTGGGCGCCTTAACCATCAGCCCAACATTATCCAGTAAAGATACTGGATAATTTGAAAATGCATCTATAGTAAATTTCGTTTAGATTCAAACTATGATCTATTATGATTAAGCACCTGAACACATGATAAAGTGTTCTTATTGGACACTTCTAACTAAAATTTGGGAAAAATTTATGTGCATGTTTCAAGCGTCCATTACGTAGATAAATAACCACTTAAAATATGTCACCTCCTTTGATCATACGTAATATGTAAAACCTCAAGCCTGTTAATGTGCATAATGGACACTTTAGAACATATGCAAAAGTTTTTTTCAAAATTGAGGCGGAAGTGTCTAATAGAAACACTTTATCATATATTCAATATGCTCGATTGAAACATGCCATAGTTGGCATGTCTAAATGAAATTTACTGGCAAGTTTAAGAGCATGTCGATGTGTTCAGCCTAAAATTTACCTAATGTAGCCTCTGAGGAGATTGAAGCGTAGTTTTAAATGTGTTACTCCAACTGTTAGATTGTTATGCCGCCCCCTTTTTAGGGAAATCAAGAAATCCAATTTTGCACTTGTTCCCACATATTTTCCCGAATTCTATTTCTTGTCTAGTTTTTTTGTCGGCTTTCTTCTTTGATTGTACTTCCCTATGAGTTATAGTCTTAATGAGCATACTAGTTATGTTATATTATGATATGATACAGTGCCAATTCCAATAGACTTATTGGAGGGTCTCAGTAGCATGCATCCAGTAGGAATTAAACTTATGAATTCACCAATTATGAATTAGGCGCCTTAACCATCAGCCCAACATTATCCAGTATAATTTAAAAATACATCTATAGTAAATTTTATTTAGATACTCGAAGTATGATATGTTCCGATTGAGCACCTGAACACATGATTAAGTGTTCTTGTTAGACACTTCTAATTAAAATTTTGGAAAAATATGCACGTGTTTTCAAACGTCCTTTAGTTAATGTGCATAATGGACGCATGAGAATATATGTAAAAAAAATTCAAAAATTTGAGGCTGAAGTGTCTTGTAGAAACACTTTATCATATGTTCAATATTCTTAATTGAAACAGGCCATAGTTCGAGATTCTAAATGAAATTTATCAGCAAGTTTAAGTGTATGTCGATGTGTTGAGCCTAAAATTTTCCTGATGTAGCCTTTAGGACATTGAAGCTTAGTTTTAAACTTGTTGCTCCAACTGTTCGATTGTTATGCTGACTCTTTGTTGGTGCTATGCCTAGGATCATTAACTTGGTAGTTCTTAATATGCTAATGGTTTCAACTATCTATCTTTTGTGCAGGTTGCTATTTTTGTTATGCAATTAGTTCTTAGCTATAGGATTTCTGCAACATCAGGGGCCGGTCTCAAATTTTTTATCCAACGTTGGTTCAGCAAAAACTGTTGATATTTTATGTCGCAGCTATCTTGATGGCCGCCAAGAAAATCATCGCGATATGCCAATCGGGTGGGGAATTTGTGACCAGCAATGAAGACGGGTCTTTGAGTTACACAGGAGGAGATGCATATCCTGTAGATATCGATGAGAAGACGAATGTGAATGCCTTTAAGCAAGAATTAGCTGATACATTTCAGTTTAGTAGCACTGATGGAATGACTATTAAGTATTTTCTTCCTGGGAATAAAAAGACCCTCATCACAGTATCAAAAGATAAGGACCTACAACGCATGGTTCATTTTTTCAAGGATTCCGAGAAAGTGGAAGTCTTTGTAGTTGCAGAAGCAGCTGTTACACCCAATGTTTCCAATATGCCTGCCAGTAGGTATTTTTTTTCTTTCAAGATCAAATGCAGTTTCTTTCTTTTGTTCTCTTACTTGCACTGTTGCATATATTAATAAATAAAGAGAAAAGGTCCAGTTTTGCCCTTGTACTTTGTGAAAAGGTCTAATTTTCCCTCCGTTAGAAGTTTGGCTCATCCATGTCCTTGCCGTTACAGTTTTCGCTCGAAAAAATCATATTGGTCAGTTAGTCATCCATGTCCTCGCCCTTACCATTAGCAAGAATACTTCCACGTTCTTGGTCCGAGAAAAAGAATCATGCATGCACACGAGGAGGCATGTTGCGGGCTTTTTTGCTCGGACTCTCCAAAAATGTTTCTGCACTCGTCTCGGATCCTTCAAAGATGTACTTTTTTCTGGAGGATCCGACACACACCCTTCAGCATTATTCAAGAGTCCGAGCAACATAGGTTGCAGACATAAAATAAATAGAAGTGTTCCTTATTTAACAACTTAATCTTTTAGATGAGGTAGTTACACACAACAAGTTTTCAACATGTATATCTTGAATATGATTGTTTCCTTTTCCTTTCTTTTTTCGTTAAATAGTTAACCTTGAATTCTAAAATTTTCAGTTCAATGTTGGTGTTAGTGGTTTCTTGAACTCAATATATGAGAATCAGGACTTTCCGTTGCTGCACTGTGATTGCTAATGCATCTATGGCCTGCTGTATTGTTCAGGTCCATCAGGACAACTGTGTCAGAGACAGCACTTTCTCCTGCTGCCCCCGTGGATATGTCAAATCCCGACAATCAGCTTATGATGGATACACCCATGGATACAACAATGTTAGGTATTTTCCCGAGTAGCAATGACGATAAGCACCGTAGGGCGGCTACACAGTGGGAGAACACCATTACTGGTGCGGACCAAAGATTCAGTAGTTTTACTGAATTTCGTGAAGCCTTACATAAGTACTCAATTGCTCATGGATTTACATATAAATATAAGAAGAATGATAGTCACAGAGTAACGGTTAAATGCAAGTCCGAGGGTTGTCCTTGGCGTATATATGCGTCAAGGTTGGCTACCACCCAGCTGATATGTATTAAGAAAATGAATAAAGACCATACATGTGAAGGAGCTGCTGTGAAAGCCGGATATCGAGCAACAAGGGGATGGGTGGGGAGTATAATTAAGGAAAAGTTGAAGTTTTCTCCTAATTACAAGCCAAAGGATATCGCCACTGACATTAAACGTGAATATGGAATTCAGTTGAACTATTCTCAGGCATGGCGTGCAAAAGATATTGCAAGAGAGCAACTTCAGGGTTCCTATAAAGAAGCATACAGCCAGTTACCGTTATTCTGTGAGAGAATCATCGAAACTAATCCTGGTAGTCTTGCTACATTTGCCACCAAGGAGGACTCGAGTTTTCACCGGCTATTTGTATCCTTTCATGCTTCAATATATGGCTTTCAACAAGGTTGCCGCCCTCTTCTTTTCCTTGATAGCACTGTTCTCTATGCAAAATATCAAGGAACCCTATTGGCTGCCGTGGGTGCAGATGGGAATGATGGTGTTTATCCAGTAGCCTTTGCAGTTGTAGATGAGGAGACAGATGACAACTGGCATTGGTTTCTTTCTGAACTTAAATCTGCTGTCTCAACCTCTCGACCAATAACATTTGTTTCTGCTTTCCACAATGGTATAAAAGAGTCATTGTGTGATATATTCAGCAAAGATTGCTACCATGGTTATTGTCTCCGGTACCTTGGTGAGAAATTAAATAAGGATCTGCATGGGAGGTTTTCACATGAAGCAAGGCGTCTTATGGTCCAAGATTTATATGCTGCGGCTTATGCTCCAAAACTGGAGGATTTTGAGCTCTGTGTTGAGAACATAAAGGCCATCTCACCTGATGCTTACAGTTGGGTCGTACGAAGTGAGCCTGATCATTGGGCAAATGCCTTTTTTGGTGGAGCAAGGTATAACCACATGACTTCTAATTTTGGACAACTTTTTCGTGATTGGGTATCCGATGTGAGTGAGCTTCCAATTACTCAGATGGTTGATGCCTTGCGTGGGAAGATAATGGAACTGAATTACACAAGGCGTGTTGATTCTAGTCAGTGGCTTACAAGATTGACGCCTTCTATGGAAGAAAAGCTTCAAAATGAGACATCAAAGGCAATATCACTTCAAGTATTACATTCACAGGGGAGCACATTTGAGGTCCGTGGAGAAGCTGTTGATATAGTTGATATTGATAATTGGGACTGCAGCTGCAAAACGTGGCAGCTCAGTGGGTTGCCTTGCTGCCACGCTATTGCTATTTTCAAATGTCTGGGAAGGAGCCCATATGATTATTGCTCAAGATACTTCACAACTGAGAGCTTTCATTTGACATACTCAGAATCAATCAACCCTATACCCCTTCTGGAAAAGCCCATGAAAGCTGAAGTAGACATGGAAATCATGGTCAGCCCTCCTCCAACCAAACGTCCACCTGGCCGACCAAAGATGAAACAACCGGACTCAGTTGAGATAATTAAACGTCAACTTCAGTGTAGTAAGTGCAAGGGCCTGGGCCACAATAAGAAGACATGCGAGTAGGTGCCTCCGACACTTTTCTGGCTTATAACTTTTTAGATCAATTTTTCTTCCCTGACAATTTGCCTTCTTTCAGATCTTTTGTTTTACTTGTGCACTGCTATATCTTGGCTTGTTGTTACTCTTTTATTTCTTCTGTTTCACCTTCCGATTCTTACCATAAGTTCATGGAATTCAAATTGTTCTCTAATGATATTAAAAAAGGTAAAAACATGCATGTCATTTACTATTGCATTTACAGTGTATTTGGTTTAGATGTAAATTGTTTCTCATGATTTAATCTGTCCTTCTAGATTAAATCAAGTTATAAATTGTGATTAATGTTTGTTTATCAAAAACATCATGGCTAGTGTTTACAATTGTTTGAAAATATAGGAGAAAATATTATTATTGAATTGTTGTATCTACATGATTACACTGAGCCTTATTTATAGACACTACATTACAATTATTTTTTCTAGTAGGATACTATAAATGAAATCCTATTCCTATTCTAACACTCCCCCTCAAGCCGGTGCATACAAGTCATATGTACCGAGCTTGTTACAGATGTGATTAATATGAGGACGACTGAGTGACTTGGTAAAAATATCGGCAAGATGATCACTCGACTTTACAAATTTAGTAACAATATCTCCGGAGAGCATCTTTTCCCTGACAAAGTGACAGTCAATCTCAATGTGCTTAGTCCTCTCATGAAATACCGGATTTGATGCGATATGAATGTCTGCTTTATTATCACACACAAGTTTCATTTGACTGATTTCTCCAAATTTTAGTTCTCTAAGAAACTGCTTAATCCAAACTAGCTCAACAGCCATGGCTCGATATTCTGATTCAGTACTAGATCGAGCAACGACACTCTGTTTCTTACTCTTCTGGGACACCAAATTACCTCCTATTAACACAATATCCGGTTGTAGAATGTGTATCAGAGGGTGATCTTGCATAATTAGCGTCTGTATATCCAACCACCTGCTCATGACCTCGATATTTGAAAAGCAGTCTTTTACCTGGGGCTGACTTAATATATCGCAGAATGCTGATAACTGCATCCCAATGACTATCACAGGGAGAATCCATAAACTGACTTACAACACTCATAGGAAACGAAATGTCAAGTCTAGTCACTGTGAGATAATTCAACTTACCAACCAACCACCTATATCTTCCAAGATCACTGAGTGACTCCCCCTGTCCTGACAAGAGTTTAGCATTCGGATCCATAAGAGTGTCAATGGGTTTACATCCCATCATTCCTGTCTCCTCAAGAATGTCTAAGGCATACTTGTGTTGCGAAATAACAATACCTGATGTGGATTGAGCAACCTCAATACCTAAAAAATACTTCAGTCTGTTGAGATCCTTAGTATGGAAATGCTGAAAGAGATGTTACTTTAAATTACTGATACCATCTTGATCATTGTCAGTTATAACGGTATCGTCAACATAAACTACCAAATAAATACTCATATTTGGGATGTCGATAAAACACAGAATGATCTGCTTCACTGCGAGTCATACCAAACTCATGAATCACTATGCTGAATTTACCAAACTAGGCTCGAGGAGACTGTTTCAGATCATAAAGTAACCGACGCAATCGACACACCAGATTAGACCTCCCCTAGCAATAAAATCGGGTGGTTGCTCCATATAAACTTCCTCTTCAAGATCACCCTAGAGAAAAGCATTCTTAATGTCCAACTGATAAAGAGGCCAATGGCGGACAACAATCATGGATAGAAAAAGACAAACAAATGTTATTTTAACCACGGCATAGAAAGTATCAATGTAATCAAGCCCAAATATCTGTGTATACCCCTTCGCAATATGGCGAGCCTTAAGTCAATCAACTTGGTCGTCAGGACCAACTTTGACTGCATTAACCCAACGACAACCAACAATATATTTACCTGAAGGGAGAGGAACAAGCTCCCAAGTACCACTCGCGTGTAAAGCAAACATCTCGTCAATCATAGCATGTCGCCATCCAGGATGAGAAAGGGCTTCACCTGTAGACTTAAGAATGGGGATAGAGAACAATGATGATACAAAGGCATAAAGGGATGATGATAGACGATGGTAACTTAAAAGGGTATAATGTGGATTAGTGTTACGAGTGGACTGTTTACCTTTCCGAAGTGCAATCGGTTGATTAGAAGGAGACAAATCATCTGGGCCTGATGTTGAGTCTGATGCTGGACGCGGTCGACGATGATAAGTCAGAAGTGGTGACACTGTGACTGGAGATGTAGAAGTAACTGTAGATTCCTCAAAGGTCGGTATAGGTAAAACCTGAGGTACAAGTAAGACCTAAGAGATATCAGGATGATCAAAAGGCGACCTAAAGTAAGGTTACAACAACAACAACATACTAGTGAAATCCCACAACGTGGGGTCTGGGAAGGGTAGAGTGTACGCAGACTTTACCTCCACCTTGGTAGGTAGAGCGACTGTTTTCGGGAAACCCTCGGCTCAAGACAAAGCATAATCACAAGCAAAGCAAGCAAGGCAAAGCAAAGCAAGAGAAACGGTCAGACTCAAACAGGAAATTAAAGCAGTATGGACAATATGAACATGTTGATAACAAAATCGAATACGCGATGGTAACACATTCTAACAACAGGAAGCCGTTGCTAACACAACTAAATAAGATAAACAAAGTACACTAAAGAACACATAGCAGCAGAAATCAAACTACAGGGGACTATAAAACAATATTGCGCCTATAAGTGTGATAGGCTGATCGGGCCTACAGTAATAACACTACATCTATCATTTTGTAAGCGTAAGTAGGACTACGCTCGCCTACCTACTACCATTCTACCCTAATACATGTCCTCCACAACCCCATATCTAAGGTCATGTACTCAGTAAGTTGCACCTGCGTCATATCCTTTCTAATCACCTCTCCCCAATACTTCTTCGGCCAACCTCTACCCCTCCTGAACCCATCCATAGCCAATCTCTCACACCTCCGCACTGGGGCATCCATGTTTCCTCTGCACATGCCCGAGACTTAAAGGTTGAGACTAAAAAAATGTGACATAGGCAGATATAAGATATCAACGGAGATCAAGTGAGAATAACAGACTTTTTGTTCTTGGAGATAATTGCATTTTGATTGAGTTATTGATATAAGGAAAAGGAAAGTAAGTAAGGTAAACAAAAAACCCTTCTTTTTCTTTGAACCCACCCAATCAAAAATCCTCCTTTTCTCAAAGGAGAATCGAAAAAATCATATTTTCATACAATATAAGAGAAGATAGGCTCATTACATTCATAAAAAAAGATATGAGAATTTACCTTGAGTAATTAAGTAATTGAGCGTGAGAGAACTGAAATAGAAACAAAGATCAATGATACCTCTTTTGAACTCCAGAATAACTAAAAAAGACACATTTAAGAAAGCGAGGGGCTAATTTATCTATCCCCGGAGTTAGGTTATGCACAAAATATGTGCTCCCAAAAAGACGAGGAGGAAGAGAGTATAGAGATGACTGAGGATATATTATGAAATATGGAATCTGATTCTGAATAGAAGATGAGGGCATTCGATTAATTAAATGACAAGCTGTGAGGACTGCATCGCCTAAAAATGCAGTGGAACATGGGATTCAATGAGAAGAGTGCGAGCAGTCGCAATTAAATGTTTATTCTTCCTTTCTGCTACCCCGTTCTGCTGAGGGGTGTACAGACAAGATATTTGATGAATAATTCCTTGGTGAGTCATACATTGCTGAAACTGAAAGGATTTGTATTCTAAGGCATTATCACTATGAAAAGTACGAATAGAAACATCAAATTGATTTTGTATTTCAGTACAAAAACTCTTGAATATAGAGAATAACTCAGAACAATCTTTCATTAAGAATAACCACGTGCATCTGGAAAAATCGTCAATGAAACTAACGAAATCCTAAAGGTGAACTGACTCTACTAGAACCCCAAATATCAGAATGAACTATTGAAAAATAGACTCTGCACGACTCTCAACACTACGTGGAAAGATAGTGCGAGTGTGTTTCCCAAGTTAACACGACTCACAGTCTAATTTGGACAAACTAGACAAACTAGGCACCATCATTTGTAGCTTGGACAGACTTGAGTGTCCCAATCGTTTATGGATCAAGTCTGGAGGATCTGTAACTAGACCTGCTAGGGAGGATTTAGGAGTAGAGGTAAGGTAGTAGAGGTCTTGTGATTCATATCCTACGCCAATCGTCTGTCCCATACTACGGTCCTGCATAATAAAAGAATCATCTAGAAATAGTATGGCACAATTTAAGGCACGAGTTAAATGACTGACCGATGCAAGATTAAAAGGATAACCAGAGACATAGAGGACATAATTTAGAGTGATCGAAGATATGGGTTTAGCCTGTCCAACTCCTTTTGCTTTTGTTTGGATCCCATTGGCTAAAGTAATTGCGGAAAGAAACGGTGAATAATTAATATCCGACAAAAGTGATTTATCACCAAAAATATGATCAGAAGCGCCAGTCTACAACCCACGATCCGACGGTATTAGATTGTGCGACTGAGGCTGTTTGTGGAGATGTTTGTTTACTTGCTCAATACTGAAGGTACTCATTATATTCTTCTTCGGATAAATAAACTTGTTGGTTACCTGTAGTGACAGTCTGAGCAATATGAGTATTCTGGGGTGATCGACCATGCAGAGAATAACATACTTCACGAGCATGTCCATACATATTACAATAACTACACTTAGGTCGAGATCGACATACTTCACGAGTGTGTCCAATCTTTTACAATAACTATACTTAGGTCTAGATCTTCCAAAATGACCTCTTTTTCGTCGAATTTTAGACTGTGATATTTGTTTTTTTGATCACCTTATTAAGGGTTGTGAATTAATCATAGGACTTGAATTTCCAATTCTAGTATTTTTGGAATTAAAAACATCATATCCGAGAGATGATTCAAAACTTTAAGAAATCTAAAAAGGATGATAATGCTCAGAAACCGTGATCCAGAAGCTGCAGAAAATTGTCACCAGAATCTGATCGGAAAACTCGCCGGAAAAGTTAAAAAAGTGATCGGATCTTGAAGGAAATTATATAAGTCAACTTGGAATGCTCACGCGAACCGGATAGGAAAAATAAATCTAAAAAAAACTAGCCGGAAAGACGCAGATCTGACGATAGAGAACTGTTGCGCCGGATTAGGGTTCCGGCGATCGGAATTTGGGAAAAATTGGATGGGTAGGCTCGGATTGGAGGGGCGGTCCCACTGGAAAAGGAAATTTCCCAAAAAAGTCATCAGAAGGTACCTCACGCGCCGGCGCGTGGCTTTAAAGTGCTCGCCGAAACAGCGGCTCCGACGGCGCGTGAGAGCGCGTGAGTGACCAGTTTCTGATGAGGCTCACTGTGGTTTGCTCGCCAGGAAATTCCAGTCCCGGTGGTGGTGTTAATTTTTGAAAAACACTGGCAGAAAGGATTATTTGCTTGGACATCCGCTTAGGTCACCTGAAATTGCATGGTGACGACTGATATTTTCCTGAATGTCGCCGAAATGATGCTCAGCGATATTTTTCTAACAATTGCTCTAATACCATGTGAGAAAATACGGGAGAAAATATTATTATTGAATTGTTGTATCTACATGATTACATTGAGCCCTATTTATAGACACTACATTATCATCATTTTTCTAGTAGAATACTATATATGAAATCCTATTCCTATTCTAACAACAATAAAATCACTTTCTGAACTGATGTTTTACATGATATAAATCACTCTTATACCTAATACCAATCAATTTCTTTACAGAAACAAAGAGCTCACTTGAGGAAATGATAAAATAAATCATAAGAGTCCAAGCCTCTAGCATAGGGGTTTTAAATATGCATTACATTTTCTCTTTTATCATTTTTTGATTAATTTTAGTTGCAGTACAGAGAGGAATAGAAATTTAAACCAAATGCTGTACCCCCTAGTATTTTAGAGGATAAATTATCAATGAAATTAAAACCATGTGATTTTTGTTCTTATAGATTGGAGGTGTGACTTTGACAATTAAATATTGTTTGGGGTGGAAACATGAATATCCTAACAAGTTTTTTTGTAGTAGAATCTAATGGAGAAGACTAAAATAGGGTGACTGTGTTAGTTAAAGGGACTAAGTGAGGCAAGCCTTATGACCCATTTATGTTGCTCGGACTCTTCACTTTCAGTGCCACACCCGTGTCAACATGGGTGTGAGTGTGGGTGTGAGATTCGTACCCGATCTGGTCAACTGATTTTGGGTATTTTGACCAAAATCGACGGAAAAATTCCGGACAGATTCAATGATTTCTTTAATCAAAACAAAAGTTAAGGTGACATTGAAGAAAATAGAATACCTTGTATATAGAAATTTATGTCACTCATTTTCCTTTTATCTCCTTCCAGGAGTCTCCTCTTGATCAATATTTTTCCCTCAAGTTTTTCATATAATATCTCATAATTTAGGTTTTATAACTCTATTTTTGGATATTTGAATTATTTTTATCCGAATCCCCGTACCCATATCAATACCTGGATATGTATCCCCGAATCTTAAAATTTAGATCATGAAGGATCCGACCTCTAGATCCGCACCCATATCGGACACCCGCACCCGAGTCCGAGCAGCATAGTGACCCATTGCCTTCCGTTAATGGGTCTCTCCTAAACTTCCGGGACATAAGATTTGCTTGTTAGGACTTGAGGTGAGGATATGATTTCATTTTGAATTGTTTGTTTGTCCTGTGTGTGGTGGGGTTAAGTTCTTATTGTTGCATGTAACATAATATATCGATGCTGCTTTTCTCCTAGGAATAATATAATGTTAGATCATATCTGCGTGTTACGATGTTTTCTCCATTTTCTGATTGGTTAGCTCAACTTGTTATGTTTTGGACAACCAATAGTCAGCCTTGATTAAACGTTTCTATACTTGTGTGTTCTTTAGAAAGATATATGCTGGTTGAGAAGTTCAGCCTTGTCTAGTGAGATGATTTCAACCCCGTCATTTTTATTGAACCGAGGGTCTATCGAAAAGACGGAAACAACCTCTATACCCCCACAAAGCTAGGGATAAGGTATGCGTACACCCCACCCTTCCCCGTTGTGGGATTACACTGGGTTGTTGTTGTTTTTGTTATTTTTGCTAGATAAAAAAAGAGAGATGATTTCAACCTCAGTAGGTCTGTCTTTTCTTAAATGAATGAAATGATCTAGTCAGACCACAATATTCTTGATCATTTATAACTAATATCGTTCACAAAAGTAAAGTTATTTTTGTTAGACAGTTAAACACCCTAACTTCTTTTGAGATTTAAAACATTTTGTGAAAGAAGTAATATTTCTGTGTTGCTCCTAAGGGGGTGGCCTAGCGGTTGAAGAGTTGGAGTAACAGTCTTAGGAACTTGGGCTTGAATCTCAACAGAGGTGACAGTAAGTGAATTCTCTTAGGCAAAGTTACACGGTTCCTGCGTTGGTGGAAGGTTAGTCAAGGTGCAACAAGTTTGCTCGAACACCACCATGGTTAAAAAAACAAATAGTATTTCTGAATCTAATAGTCTGTTTGTCCAAGCTTCTAAAATCTGCTTATTTTGAAAAGTACTTTTTTCAAAAAAAGTACTTTTAGTGAGAAATAGTTTGTGTTTGGCCAATTAATCTAAAAAGTATTTTTGAGCAGCAATTAGTGTTTGGCCAAGCTTCTAAAAAGTGCTTTTAAGTGTATTTTTCTCAACTTTTTTTAAAAAGTGATTTTGGGCAAAAACTGTTTTTGTTTCTGTTTCTCCTCAAAGTACTTATTTTCTCCCAAAAGCTTGGTCAAACATCTCAGTTTTTTTAAAATAAGCACTTTTTGGAAAAAATAAGTATTTTTGGGGGGAAAATAAGCTTGGCCAAACAGGCTATAAGCCACTAATATGAAGAAAGAATGCAAGTTAGATCCAATTTTTCTTTCCTTTTTTTTCGGCTCTCTACTCTCTTGGGGGGGGGGGGTGATTATTTGAACCATGCACAATTCTTGTCTGTCGGAGATGAAGGTGCTGACCAAATGTAATAGCCTAGCCCACTAGTGATATTGTTCGCTTTGGACCTAGGCCCGCATGGCTTTAAAACGTGTCACTAGGGTGTAAGGCCTACTTATATATCTAGCATCTCTTCTGTATTTTGCTGATTTGGGACTTTTCTCCTAAGCTAGGGTGTCACATACACCCTCTCTTTTGGACTCAGCGTCCTCGTTGAGGTTTGCCCACACCACACCGACAAGGCTGACATAGGTATACCAAGGGGAAGCAGGAATTAGACCAATACGGCACTACTCTCCGCCTGTGACTATGATACCATACGTAACAACCTAGCCCACTAGTGATATTGTCCTCTTGGGCCTAGACCGGAACTGATTTAAAACGCATCACTAGGGTGTAAGGCCTGCTTACTTATATACCCAACATCTTTTACCGATGGGGGACTTTTCTCCTAAGTTAGGGTGTCACACCAAACTTCCCATATTTCTGAACAGCTTTGAATAGTAAATGAATTACAACATTCTATCGCTGTTATTTTTCACCAAGTCATCTGTTTCTTGTGTCATTACACTTTTGATGCTAAAGTAGAAATTTTGTGGTGTGATTGTAAAGTGGCAGAAGTGTAAGTATATGCTAATATATTCTTATTCAGCTTTGATTGTATACTAACCTGCTACCATGATAAATATCTTCCATCGTATACGTATATGGCTGTCTATGAACCAGTGCTTTGTTTTTTCTTGGAAGCAGGAAGGCGAATAAGATTGATGGATCTGATCCTCTACTTCTTACTGGCATGGTGGTAGCTGAAGAACATGAAGTCACTGCATGATATTTGGTATCTTCTTCTCCTATGTATATAAGAAAGTCTTTTGTGAAATCTATATACTAGTCTTAGATTCCCTTTGGGACAGGAGCTGATGGGGTATATTTTAGGTAGATTTTTATAGCTAAATAGAAATGACATTTTAATTAGTTTTTGCATTGACAATTTTATATTCTATGAGAATCAACCTCCATTCTTTCTGCCCTTGTGGAAATGGAAAAAAAATGGTTTGGGGTGTGTGTATGTGTGTAAGGAATGGAAAGAGAATATCATGAGAGCTTCTAAACAGAGACTTTGAACATTGATTACATAATAAGGCAAGCAAAAGACCGTTCACATCTGTCACCAAGATCTACTATTATATGTACCTGAGTGACCTTAAATTCACTTCTTATGAGATATCATTCCTTATGATGTTTATTTGAGCACCTTTATTTCAAAACTTACGACCCGTGGGTTTACACTTTTATTTTGATAACCGAGAAATCTCCGAGGACCAACAACGCATGGTTCAAAACTTTGTAGATAATGGCCCGACCCCTCCATAGTAGTGCACTTTAAAACTGAGCCAATTATTCATCCGTGGAAAGTCTTTATTTACTTGTCATGTCATAGTGGCGATTCACCTTGTCAAGGTGTATATGTGATTATATTAGATTTAGGAAACTCATTCCCTAGGTGAATTTGTGGTGAATAGTGGACTCGAACATGATAATTCTGCCAGTTCAAGTACAAGAATGATTTGTGGTCCGACCCCATATAAAAGCAGTGGAAGCTCCTCCCGCTTGATTTGCTCCCTATCCCAGCATGGTATTTGGAAGGTGGAGAAGAAGGGTAAAAACTAATAGAATTGATTGGAGTTCAGAATCTGAGACGGGCTTAAATGGGAGCGAACATGGACAGTTTGGATTGAGGTGTAGTAATAGTTGTTGTTGTTGATTGTACTACGGAATATGTAGCTAGAATGATGGTGGTACTTATAACAGCGGGATCAAATGATATATGAAGAACAAAAGCAAGAAATTATTCAATTGTTTAACCATAGCTTTCTTGAGTATCTGCAGCCTTTGCATCGTAGCAAGCACGAGAGCTCATTTGCGCACATATTTTCTTGTTCTATGTTGTAACTCAGTGACCAGGAGGTCATGGGTTCAAGCCGTGGAAACAGCCTCTGGCAGAAATGCAAGGTAAAGCTGCGTATAACAGATTCTTGTGGTCAGGCCCTTCCCCGCCGCGCATAGCGGGAGCTTAGTGCACCGGGCTGCCCCTCATGTTGTAACTCCTGAATTCAGGATGAACAGCAGATTGCGATAAACAAACTGAACTTTGTTTGTTGGGTGGACATAATATGATGCTTTAAGGGCACAATGGAAGATTGTGATTTTGAAAATTCCTGAATATCAAGAAGGTATAGTGATTCTGGGAGGTCAAATCTCTGCTGTTGCACATGTATCTCTGCAAATATTACAATCTTTGTATATTTACCATCACATAATCATGTGTGAGTAACTTGCTTTTGAATGTTGTCAATGTCATGAAGGTAAGATTATGTCATTATGATATAGGGTTGAATAAAAACCGAAGACATAAAACAGATGTGTCAGTTGTGCATGTCAAAATATTTATAGTACAGGGAATTTAATTCAATGTACATATTTGTTTGTGCAACTATACAAATACAGATAGATATATCAACTTGGGTGTTAACCTTTCCATGTGCTTTGTGGACTTGAAATCCCATTTGTGTAGCTGTATACTCAATCCTCTACAGCAACTGTTTTGGTAAGAGATTGGATGTACATCTGATTTTCCTCTCAGAAACAACCTAGCATAATAAAAAAGTCTTTTGATGCTACTCCCTCCGTTTAAAATTTATATGATTAGTTTGACTGGACACCGAGTTTAAGAGAGAAAATGACTTTTGAAGTATATGGTCTTTAAAATACTTGTGTGACTGTCCGACTTTCGAAACTCGTGATCTTTAACATGCTATAACAACATATTTTTGTACGGAATGTCCTTCAAAGGCACTGGTCTTTAATTTGTCTTTCGCCTAAAAACTCATGGGTTCCGGGTTTGAACCCCTGCTCATGCAAAAAAAAAAAAATCACGAGGCAGAGGTTTGTAGCAAAATTAGGCCTATTCGGACAAAATTAGCCCTATTAATTAGTCCTATATCGGCAGAAGTTTGCCTTTAAAGCAGGCCTTACGGCCTAATTTTGGGTAAAAGTTTGTCGTATGACAAACCTATGCCGAATAGATTTAATTTTACTCGAATAGGCCTAATTTTACCTGAATAAGCATATTTTTGCTACAAACCTCTGCTTTGTGATTTTTTTTTAAATTTTTGTTTGAGCAAAGGTTCGAAACCAGAACCTCGGGGTATTAGGTGAAGGTTAAAAATTAAATGTTTAAAATTTGATGGCCATTTGTGCGAATTTCCCATATAACAATGATATGGGTATAAAACTTGTCATTAAAAGTAAAATAGAAGTTCAAATTAAATCATCTTTAAATTTAGAAATGTATCCTTTTTAAACGGATTAATTACCTCTCTCGAAATATCCACCACGAGGACATCCCTCTTAGTGTGCCAGGGACATAAAAAAAACCAATAACCAGTCATTAATGAAGAAAAAACTAAAATCCTAGAATATTTAAGTTTTGGTGAAGAGAGTTATCAGTTACCAGGTAACTAATGAAAGATAGCAAGTATTATGTGAAATTAGTCAAGATGCCTGTAAGTTTATCTTAACATTGAAACGACTAACAACAACATGCATTAACATTGAGACATGAACCAATTATAAATCAAGGGTCCAAATTAAAGTCCATACTGCTTCTTGTACTGTTAAGACTTGATTATCTGTTGATGCATGATTACCTTCCAAATCATCTTCATCAGGATTTGTAGAAGTATAGTGTTGTTTGAACCATGTGACAAGGTGGTCACGGGTTTAAGCTGTCGAAACATCTTTTTGCACAAATGCAGGTTAAGATTGTATATAATAAACTCTTGTGGTTCGGTTCTTCCCTAACATAACAGAAGCTGAGTACACAAGACTATCCTTTTTATTCTTGTTTGAACCAATTATCTTCTTTGATTTCTGCCACGTCTATTATAAGTGTGGGGGTTAATTATTCTCTAATGTCAGTAATGCAACTTAAAAGGCAATATACATA
This sequence comes from Anisodus acutangulus, assembly GCA_029783415.1. Classification (NCBI taxonomy): domain Eukaryota; kingdom Viridiplantae; phylum Streptophyta; class Magnoliopsida; order Solanales; family Solanaceae; genus Anisodus; species Anisodus acutangulus. The sequence goes on from CM056504.1 coordinate 3,936,782, forward strand.
GTTTACCTGAAACGTGAGATCAAATTCCTGTGACAACCGTCAATCACGGGCAATTTTTTACACCACTCAACTTTTACAAAATATATCTAATACTAAGATGCATTTTAACCAATGATGTGTAAACTCAAAATGCTAGACAAGTTGGGTCCATCCCATATGCATCACTCCTCCTAAATTATCACAAAAACCAATTATATGACACTTAATATGGTTATGGAGTACTCATTTTTATTGTAAAGTTGAAAAAAAAAACTAATAATGTAGGAACTGGAAATGGCTCACGAATTATTGTTTTCCACCAACCAAAATCGAAAGAGAAGATCAGCAGGTTTTGTGTTTCCTCTTCTTTGTTTGGTGTTTATATATAAGTAAAGAAAATATAACAAAAAATGGGGTCTGTTCTTTTTCTTTGTATCCACTAATTAATCCTCTTTGATTTCTTACCTTAAGAAATAATTGATGTATCATTGGTGCGAGTAATCTGTATGATTATTTAACTAATAATTTTTCGATTGTGAATGAAAATTTGGTTCCCCACCCCCTCACCACCACCACACACACAAAGGTAAAACTTATTAGTTGTTTAGCAAGTTAATAAACACAAAATATGTCTTTCATACTCACATTTTTTTTATTAATCATGGTTAAGTGATTTTTACTTTAGTTTTTAATTATTAAAATTATATTATTTATTTGATTATCAAGTACAGGTAAATATTATGGTCAATTTGATAATCAAATGCTTATCTTCAAATATTTTGAAATAAATGTTTGTTTGTCAGACTGTATCCATTATTTCAACTTCAAACTTGAAATATTAAAATTGAAATTTGAAAATCATGTTTGAGGAGTTTTTCAAGTTTTTTCATATTTTCACTCACAACATTTCAGTTATATTTTTATATCCAAACACAACTTTAACTTTTAAAAAGAGAGTTCAACTTAACTTCATTATTAAAAAAAAACATCAATTAATTCATGTTCAAACGCATATATAAATTTGTAAAAAAAATTAGAACACTATCTCTTGCAATTATTGGACTTTTGATATTGAAAAACATTTACAATGTCATCCATTTACTACTCTTCTTTTGACTTTTGTTTTTTTATCGGTGGGCTCTAATTACTCAAATTTACGTGTGTACTAACTTCTGATAAATCATTAAACTATCACGTCTAACATGTGTGACTAAAAAGTTTTAAAGCACAAATTAATAAGAAAGGAATTTTGATGAAAATGAAACTCCAGTTACACAAAAGTAAACATAGTTAGATACCTAGTCCCATTTAGATGGCTTTTTGACTTTAGTTTTGATTTACTTTTTGAAAAAGTATCAGAAAATAATTAGGACAAATAAAGAATCGGATTAGTTTTGAGAAAAAAATCAAGTTAATCTTTTCTAAAAACACAAATACATTGAGTTACGTTGTTCTCAATTTTCAGAAAAATGTCTCCATATGATTGTTGCAAATCTTATACATATAGACTTCGGACATATAGATTTAATTTCCGTAGTTTTAGAAGTAGTTTTGCTATTTAAATATAACTTTTAGGAATTAAATAGTGATCATACTCAATAAAAGAAAAAAATAAGTATGTAATAACAAAATTCAAGAGTTGCGAAGTGTGTTGAGTTTGATCTTAATCAATCTACCAAGATATATAGAACAACAAGAAATTAAAGATAAGATATAAAACCTAGTGGAAATGATATGCTTTAGAATGTAAATTGACCTAACGCGTATAGCAATAGTGTGGAAGTTGTTGGACTGGTTGTAAAACAAAAGGTGAATAGCGATAATAATGTATACCAATCATGAAATGGTCATATAATAATGTTACAGCAACCATCATTGACAGAATATACCGTGATATACACGGTATATACAACAGTGTATATCACGGTAATATACATATATCCGTAACAGTTTTAGTCGTGATATACACGACATATACATTTGTGTATATCACAGTTTATGGAGCAGATTTTAGTGACTTTAGTTTGTAATTAATTAACATTGTACACTTATCATAATTGTAGAATTATTGTACAAGTAGAATAAGATTTTAGGAGTAGAATAGGAATAGGATTTTCCTAATATGAAAATTGTAAATTGTATATATACTCATTCATTAATGAAAATAATCAAGGAGATTATTTCTTTCATGGTATCAGAAGTCTAGGACTAAATAACTTCCGCTCTTCTCCAAATTTATTCTCGGTTTCCGTGGTCCTTCTCGGCCGAAGCTGCATCGAAATCCGTGCCCCTTTCTCGAATTTCATGTCAAAAATTTGCCTCCTCTCTTCTCAAATTTTCTTCCAAATTCCTTTGTTCTTCCATTATGTCTACGTCAAAGAACACGTTTCATCCTGCCCTTACTGTTTTTAACATCAAGAATAACATCCCTATTGTTCTTAAGATGGAAAATGTCCAATATGCGATGCGGGCAGAGTTGTTTAAAATTCACGCAATCTCTCATCAAGTCCTCTATCACATAATTCCTCCCGCTATCCCTTCTCCCGCGGAGGATCCTTAGGTATGGATAACTCTTGATGCTACCGTCTTTCAGTGGATTTACTCTACTATTTCTACCGACCTCTTACAGACGATCATTGAACTAGACACTACGGCTATGACTACTTGGAATAGATTGCGTAATATATTCCAGGATAACCAACATTCTCGTACTGTCACCCTTGAGCAGGAATTTTCCCAAGTCAGCATGGAAGATTTCCCGAATATTTTCGCTTATTGTAAATGGCTTAAGGAATTAGCGGTCCAACTCTGTAACATCGGAGCTCCGGTTACCAATAATCATCTTGTTCTACAAATGGTTGTAGGCCAATCTGAGGCCTATAATGGCGTTGGGACTCTCATATGTCAGAGTAATCCACTTTCACCATTTTATCAAGCATGTTCCATGTTCACGTTAGAAGAGGCCGGCTTGGCTAAAAAGGTGGCTAACGGTGTCAGTTCCGTGGCGATGATGACGCCGGTAATTCTCCTGGTTTTGTTTATAATTCGGGCGAAAACCTTGCTCACGGTGGAGGCAAGAATAATCGAAAGAATAATGGCAAAAATTGTGGTGGCAATCGTGGTGGTTTCGGTGGTGGTGGGGGTGGCCAGAACAGTGGTGGTGGACCTCGGTACAGTGGCAATGGGCCGCAGGCCAACTGATCCCAGCTATGGGCCCCTGGTAGTGGGCCTGGGCCGGTGGCCAGTTGCCCAACGGCCCCTATTTCTCTTCGCCTCCAGCCCCTAGACAATGGGCTGCCCAGCCTTCCTTCCGACCCAATTCGACATGGCCTTGTAATTTTCTCAACAACACTGGGACGGGGCAGCAAGCAGGTGTGTTTGGGCCTCGGCCTCCACAGGCCCATCATGTTGCGGGCCCCACTTCGACCGACATTGAAGCCGCAATGCACACACTTGGATTGAATCCTCCAAACGTAAATTAGTACATGAACACCGACGCCAATTCTCACATGACGTCCGACCAAGGTACTCTCTTGTCTTATTCCAATTTGAGCAACTATCGTAGCATAATTATTGGTGATGGCAAATCAATTCCAATTTGTGGTTACGATCATAAAACTTTGTCTCCCCCACATCCACCTCTTATCTTAAAAAATGCCCTTCATGCCCCTAACTTAATTAAAAATTTGGTGTATGTCCGTAAATTCAACACTGATAATTGAGTTTCTGTTGATTTTGTTCCATTTGAGTTTTTTGTGAATGATTTCAAGACGGGGATACCTCTCATGCGATGTGATAGTAGGGGAGATCTTTATCATATCACGCCCGTATCCAGTCTCTCGAGTCAAGCCTTGCCATCTACTTTTGCAGCTATAACTCCTTCTTTGTGGCATGCATGTTTGGGTCACCCTGGGTCATCCATTGTTTCTTCCTTGCATAAAAATAATTTTATTTCTTGTAAGGGTACGCATACTACTCCAATTTGTCAATTATGTCCTTTAGAAAAACATGTTAGATTACCATTTGTAGCCTCTACTTCTCGTACTTTAATGCCATTTGATATTATTCATAGTGATTTATGGACATTTCCCGTTTTAAGTTCTGTGGGCCATCGTTATTATGTTCTATTTTTGGATGATTATTCTAATTTTTATGAACCTTTCCGTTAGCAAAAAAATCACAAGTTTTTTCCATATTCTTAAAATTTAGAGCATTCATCCGTACCCAATTCGACCGGAAAATAAAAAATATTCAATGTGATAATGGAAAAGAGTATGACAATGGCAAAGAATATGATAATGGGGCGTTTCAGGATTTTTGTGATACTAATGGCATAGTTTTTCATTTCTCTTGTCCTCATACGTCCTCACAGAATGAGAAAGCCGAACGAAAAATTCGTACCATTAATAATATTATCCAAATTATATTGGTCCATGCTTCTGTACCCCCTTCCTTTTGGCATCATGCTCTACAAATGACTACATATCTTCTTAGCATACTTCCTACCAAAGGGTTGGCAAATGTATCTCCTCTCAAAGTCCTCTATAATAAAAATCCTTCGTATTCCCATCTTAGGATATTTGGGTGCTTATGTTATCTACTATTTTCGTCAACTACAATTAACAAACTTCAGGCCCGTTCTACTCCTTGCGTGTTTTTGGATTATCCATCTAATCATCGTGGTTACAAATGTTTTGATTTATCATCTAATAAAATCATCATTAGTCGTCATGTTATTTTTGATGAAACTCAATTTTTGTTTGTTAAAGTGAGTAGTCTCGTGCCTAGTTCGTATAATTTTTTGGATGAGGACATCTCTCCGTATATTATCCACCATTTATTGAACTTGTCCCGCACCGGAATCCGCCAGCGGGCCTACTGCCCGTTGGACCTACTGTTCCGCCACCTCCCACGATTTCTGCCCCGGTTTCGGCTATTAGGCCAGTTGCCCAGCCCAATACCGAACCTGCTTCAATTTCTGTTCTCGACCTAGCTTAAACGCATTAGAAATACATCCAGGGGACACTTGACTATGGCTTACATTTATATCATTCATCGACGTTTACACTTGTCTCGTATACAAATGCTGATTGGGGTGGCTGTCCGGATACCAGACGCTCCACGTCTGGCTATTGTATGTTTCTTGGTCATAACTTGGTCTCATGGTCTGCGAGCGACAGTCTACCTTATCACGTTCTAGTGCAGAGGTCGAGTATCGAGTGGTAGCCAATGTGGTCTCTGAATCCTGTTGGTTACATAATTTTTTTTGGAACTCCATTGTCTCATTCAGAAAGCTACCTTGGTTTATTGTGATAATATTAGTGACGTCTACCTTTCTGGAAATCCTATTCAACACCGGCGCACTAAACACATCGACATGGACATTCACTTTGTTCGCGAAAAGGTAGCTCTTGGACAAGCACGCGTCTGTCATGTCCCTTTCAGGTATCAAATGGTAGACATCTTTACTAAGGGTCTTCCCTCGATCCTTTTTGAAGATTTTAGGGACATTCTCAACGTACGAAGGCCGCCCGCTATGACTGTGGGGGTGTGACAGAATATATCGTGATATACACGACATATACAACAATGTATATCACAATAATATACATGTATCCGTAACAGTTTTAGCTGTGATATACACAACATATACAACTGTGTATATCACGGTTTATGGAGCAGATTTTAGTGACTTTAGTTTGTAATTAATTAGCATTCTACACTTACCATAATGGTAGAATTATTGTACAAGTAGAATAAGGTTTTAGGAGTAGAATAGGAATATGATTTTCCTATTATGAAAATTGTAAATTGTATATATACTCATTCATTAATGAAAAATAATCAAGGAGATTATTTCTTTCAATAATAATTGTTGGTTGACCACACGAGAGATAAGAGCCACATGCATGGCCGTGGTTGATAATTGAAGGTTGAAAAATAAGAAACAAAGCACATGCATGGGTGGATGATTGCTACTTATATTGTTAGAAATCTTGCATTTATTCCTTGGTCAATACATAGGCTAATTTGCATTTCTATTCGAAACTTATAAATTCAATTAATTCGAATTCACAGTAAATAAATCAATAAAAGAAAGAGAATACGATTTTTTATTATCACCATCATCATAGATTTTAGGTTAAGACCGGGTGATTCTATCAATTTAAGTATTTTACCCTATTTCTCGATGGTAGTTTCTGTTTCAACTTCACGTCTCCTCTACCATTGTTTCACCACTACCTCTGAATTTATGAAGATAGAGAGCCACATACAACGAATCACATCACCCCCTCTGGTTTCGAGACAAGATCTCAAGTGTGATGATTGGTTAATGCATTAAACTCCTCATGCATGGCTGCATTCTAATTTGGGTCAAGTTCGGCTAATTTTGAGTTTTTAGGAATATGTGAGATAGTTTGAGTGGATAGATTAAAGTGAACATTTGGTTTGAAAGTCTCGTGTTGTGCACATATTTCCATACGATGGGTTGGGGACTGGATCACGGGCAGTGTGGTGGTAGGTGAGGGCTGCGGGGAATGAGGCTCGGGTGATATTGCTTGAGGCAATAGACTGGCGGATCAGGCGTGTGTTAGGTGAAGCAGTGTGTTAGGTGGGCAAGCGATGTGTTGGGTGGCCAGGCGTATGTCGGGTGACTGGGCGACGGGATGGGTGACGGGGCAATGTTGTTTGCGACGGGAGAAGTGGGTGGGGGCGACGGGACTGGGGCAGTGAGTGAGGAAGTGGGTGGGGTGGTGTTTGACGGGTAGGTATGTGTCCAATGTAGTGTATTTTGAAGGAGATGTGAGGTATCCAGGTCATCAAGGAATCCATAATCGGTGGCTCAAAATTGGTGGATGTTGGCAAAGGTAAAGACGTTCTCATCAAACGTGATATGGCGGGAGACTATGATTTTACACGTGGACACGTTATAGCATAAGTACCCCCCGTGGTTATACGAACACCCCAAGAAGACACACGATGTGCTAATTTGTGAGAGACGATGGAGGCAATATTCCGGTAGCATAGACAATCAGAAATCTGAAGGTGATCATAGGTAGGGGGATCCGACGAAATAGAAACTCGGCAGGGGTTCTATTTTAGAGCGTACTGGTAGGTAATATGTTAAGAAGGTATTCTGCCATTTTAAATGCATATACCCAAAAGTTGGGGGGAAGAGATGCATGAAAAAGTAAGGTACGAATCATATTGTTAATGGTGCGGAGAATTCGTTTGACCTTACCATTTTATAGGGAAGTATATGGCAAGAGAAACGAAAGACCATGCCATTAGTCACACAGAATTTATGAAAGAGAGAATTATTAAACTCACAACCATTGTCACATTGAAACGTTTTTATTTCTTTTTCAAATTGTGTTTTAACATATGTACGAAATTCAAAAAACTTTGAGTAGACCTGAGATTTAAAGTGGAGTAGATAGACCCATAGGAAGTGAGAAAAATCATCCAAGAATATTAAATAATATTTATGACCCAATTTGCTAGTAATATGAGAGGTCCATAAATCTGCAAGAATAATGTCAAAGGGAGAAAAAGTAATACTCAAAGATGACGTAAAAGGAAGTCTAACATGCTTTCCAAGATGACAAGAGTAGCGATTTTGGGCAAGCTTCCCTTTATTACATTTAATTAAATTGTGATTTTTAAGAAAATCAAAAACATGAGCTCCGGGATATCCAAGTCTACTATGCCACGTTGAGGAGGAGATTGCAGCTAGAGATGTAGGAGGATTGACATGAGCATCAGACGTGGATAGGAAAGGATAGAGGTCACCCACACTATTTCATCTCGTAATAAGTCTTCTCGTACGTAGGTCCTTCACAGTTACACCATTGGGATACTTCGAATAAACTTGAGTACATATAGGATACACCGGTGCTAAAACCTTTTCTCAAGAGATATTCCAAACTGTTGGGGTCGTTGCTCCGACAAATCCAAACGGGTCAAAATCAATAGATACGTAATTATCAGTGGAAATTTTTTGAATAGAGATTCGATTCTTGATAATGTTAGGGGCATATAGGACGTGATTAAGGGGGAAGTGGGGGTGCGGTGGTGGAGTTAGCATGTGGCCAAACCCTTGAATTGGAATGCGATGACCATTTCCGACCATAATAAATTTAGGGGTATTTAAATTGCACAGTTGAGAAAGATTACCAGAATTATTGGTGAGGTGAGACGTGGTGCCTGTATCCATATACCACGCATCATTGGGCTGCTTAATATTTAAAGAACCAAAAACTTGGCCCAAGTCCGTTGGAGTGAGGTTGGACGTCGGCTGCTGGGCTGCTGTGTAGTGGGCCTGATGACTAGGGCTTGGCTGGTGAGCCGCTGGATGGGTTCCCAGAATGCTGTCCTCGGCGATGCCAACTGTTGTTACTGGGCCTAGCTTGGGAAGGGGCTGGTCGACGGGGCTTAGTGCCCGAACAGTTGTCAAGGAAGTGGGATGGCCCACTATGTCGAGTACTGGGCCTGCGACTGATTAATTATGTGGTTGGCATGTTGCCCTCAGCCCTTTCCTTTCCCTCCCCGGTCACCTTCGCGGCCTCTGCCTCTCCCGCCACCGCGGTTGTGTTGCGGTTGTCGGTGGTCGGAATATGGTGGTTAGTCAGAGGTGGCGGTGATTGCCACGGGGGCGTCAACCTTTAACGCCTTGGAGGTATGGTCGTCATGTTTTGCTCTTCTCATCTCCTCTAATAGCAATTGGGACCGTGCTTTGTTGAAACTGGGTAGGGGATCGACTTATTGAATCATCATTGCAAGGGTATCATATTCACCTTTCGTTAAATCATTAATCAACTGTAATACCATCTCCGTGTCCGAAATTGGAGTACCAACATTGGATAGTTGATTGGCAAGCAATTTTAATTATTTGCAGTAGTCGGCCATATTTGCAAAATTTTCAAGACAGGTGGTGTTGAATTGCTCCTCAGGATACACGACACGTGTATGCTTGTTGTCTTGAAAAATTTCCTCCAATCGTGTCCATAACTCGTGAGCCGAAACTTCTGTCTTTATAATGGTATGAAGCAAATCCTTGGAGATAGTGTATAGATCCACTGCTTGACGATGACGTCAAGCCTTTTCCACATCGTGTCGTCAACGTCGGGTGGGCGGGGGATAGGTGGTATAAATGTGTCAAGCACGTTGTAAGCACATGCGTAAATATGGAAGAGTTCAACCCATGACGCGTATTGTCCATCCTCTTAATCAAGAATCAACAGGTCGAAGTTCTTGATATTGTTTACGGCGAAAGCCGGATGAATGGTATTTGGGGTGGAAGATGGAGGAGGATTTGTGACGCTGGGTGTTGAGGAAGAGGAAGCGGGAGAAGCTATGTGGGTCGCGGGTGACGCCATGAGGGTATCTGAAATTTAGTAGAGAAATAAAAGAGTGTAGAACTGCTATATATCAGTTGTATACCAGAATACTGTAAATCTCCTTGAGTGGAGTCCTTTCATTAACACAATATATATATAGTGTGTACAATTGTAATTCTAATGGAATAAGGATTTCTACTTTACATAATTACACCAAAATATTAATTACAGAATATTGCAGAATATATGGTGAATATATGGAAATATATTCACTATCAGATATGTTAAAAGCTATAACATTTTTAAAAGTACTCTTTATATGTTATACATGTACCTAATTTATGTATCAAAAGTTTTCCTTATAAAACATTGATTTATCCTATAAAACAATCGGACTATAAGTAAATCTTAGGAAATTAACGGGAAATGTTCATGTGGTAATAAATTATTTACTCAAAAATATCCTTTTAAGAAAAATATTACACTTCATACCTATTTAAGAAAAAACATTAATACAAAATTCCAGTAGGTATGTACAATGTCTATTGCACTTCAACTATTGTTACTGTTATATACCTATGAGATATACAATTATGTGATTTACAATTGAAGGTATACAACATACAAACATGTGTTGGGTAAACTTTTAAGGGCGAATTTTATACGTAGGTACAGACGAATAATTTTTTTATGAGATTTTTACGCTCGCAGTCACAGTGCTCAAGCTTAAAACCAAATGATTCGTCTGTTTCAGCTCTTACCTGGATTGACCTATATCATATATAATGTAAAAGTTAGGTCGCTGCTCATACTTCTCTTCTTCAACTCAGCCGCCTCTTGATTGTTAGTTGACAAAGTTAATTCGTTGTTGTTGTTGTTGTTTAAAGCTCAAATCGTGTTTAGAGTATTAGTTTTGTATGATTTTGGTGTTGAAAATAAGATTATAAATGTAATCCACCATTGTTGAACAAGTTTGAAGAAGTCAATTTGAATTTCAAACCCGATTTCATGATAAATTTGGAGATGGTGTTGATCAAACTTGTTCGAAATAGTCTAAGGAGGTTGTCTATAATATTTGAAGTCATTTGGTGGAGATTTGGATGGATTTTAAAAAGAATTGCAATTGAAAATCATAAAAATAATTCGTCTTTGTAGCTAACGACGTGTTATACACTTTTATACAAGGTATATACATCTCTTTACACATTATATACACTTTTATATAAGATAAATATCACATTGTGCGATTTCACTGGATATGTTATTATTGTTTTATATGAGATAAATACACTATATATATATATATATGTATATAAACACTTATTAGGGTGTATATTTAACAAAATATTAACTATGCAAGTATAATTTTAAAATATCAGAATATGCGTGCAATAAATCATGTTGGGCTGTATATTTTTGAAAACTCTCTTTCTATTCCACCTAGGAAGTCAAGTAAACGTTTGCACTTTTTCCCTATTTTGTGCTGGTATTTAATTTTCGCCTCTTAAATAAAATTTAAACTTATTGACATATGTTTTTTAAGAAATTCGACATAACTTGTGTTTGATCCTTTAAAAAACTTATGCCCCAATAGACATAAATTTCATTTGAGTGGCAAAAATTAAATACCAACCCATTTGAAGGAAAAATCGTGCAATTAAATGATGTTTAATCATGAACTGAATTGGGGCCCAAAACCACGAGCATTACGAGCCTAACATTAGGTCTAAGGATAGCCCTTTTTCCCGTGTAATTATATATCATATATGCTTCCTCCGTGCAAAATTAATAGTCATTTCAGTTTTAAAAAATTGGCTCAAAAATTTATTACCTTAGGAATTTTAATTACAACAACAACAACAATATACCCAGTGAAATTTCGCACCGTGGGTCTGGGGAGGGTAGAGTGTACACAGACCTTACCTCCACCTTGGTAGGTAGAGCGGCTGTTTTCGGGAGATCCTCAGCTCAAGACAAAGCATAATCACAAGCAAGGCAATCAAAACAAAGCAAGAGTAGAGAGTAAAGCAAGAGAAACGGTCAGACTCACATAAAGAATTAAAAAAGTATAAAGTGCATTCGAACAAAAGAGAGCAGTAGCTAACACAACTAAATAAGCTAAAAAAAAATATACTAAAGAACACATAGCAGCAGAAATCAAACTACAGTGGATTATAAAGCAATAATGTGTCTATAGGTGTGATAGGCTAATTGGGCCTACAGTAATAACACTACAACTATCAATTTATAAGTATAAGTAGGACTACGCTCGAGTACTTACTACTCTTCTACCCTAATCCATGTCCTCCACAATCCTCTATCTAAGGTCATGTCCTCAGTAAGTTGCACCTGCGCCATATCCCGTCTAATCACATCTCCCCAATACTTCTTCGGCCTACCTCTACCCCTTCTGAAACCGTTCATAGCCAACCTCTCACATCTCCGTACTGGGGCATCTGTGTCTCTCCTCTGCACATGCCCGAACCATCTCAACCTCGCTTCCCGCATCTTATCATCCACCGAGGCCACTCTCATTTTCTCCCAGATATCATCATTTCTAATCTTATCTCTCCTTGTATGCCCACATATTCATCTCAGTATCCTCATCTCTGCAACTTTCATCTTTTGTATGTGCGAAGTCTTGACTGGCCAACACTCCGCCCCATACAACATAATCGATCTAACTATCACCCTATAGAACTTGCCTTTAGCTTTAGAAATTTTAATTAAAGTTGATAATTGTTTCTAACCATACTCTTAATAGTAAAGAACAATACACGTTATTAAGAGAGAAAAATCAATCTACTTTTATTAAATAGGGATAATTTAGTAAATTTAATTTTATATTTATTATTTTTTTTAATAGACGTGAAAAAAAGATCTAAAACGACAACTAAAATGGGACGAAGGAAAGGGAGTACTATAAATTATTTGCTATCGCATTCTACCCTTAGTACAACTACGATCTCTCTCTCTCCTCTAAGTCATTTTATATATGTCTTCATATTAATTTGGAGAATGATTTGAGTGAACGTTTTTTTATTTGCCTATATGTGACTTCTTGCAATACTATGAGAGAAAATAACATTTGCTGATTTTGGAAGTATTTGCTGATATTGACATATATTATTATCTATAGATGTTTTCACTTTTCAGAAAATTCAGAAAAACATCCCAACAAAGTATTTTAAGTTTTTTTCTAAGGAAACATCTTCAAAGTATTATAAATCTTATTATTTGATAAAGTAAAAATATTTACACAGTTAAATAACTTAAAAATAATTCACAGGTGAATATTTATAGTTCTTACTTCTTACTCCCTCCATTTTATTTTTTGTGATACTGATTGATTGAACATGAAGTTTAAAATTATTTTAAAAAAATAACTTTTGAAACTTATGATATGAAATAAGTCGTATACGTTTTCTTGGGTATAGACTAAACAACAATAAATACCCGGTGTAATCCACAGGTGGGGTCTGAAGAGTGTAGTGTGTACCTAGATCTTACCCATACTTTGAGAGACAGAGAGGTTATTTTCAATAATTCTTCTGCTCAAAGAAAGGCAAACAAAAACGATCAAAAAAAGAAATACTCTAACAAAAGTAAAGAAACAAAAGATAATAAAAAAACAATCTAAAAAAGATTTTTTCGATATAGACTAAAAAATTAAAAAATTAAAAATAAAGTAGTTTTCAATATAAAAATATAGTAATTTTTTTTTGTACACTAAAAAAGTATGTCACTGAAATTTGGATAGGAAGAATATGAAATGATAAAGTCCAGGAAATAAGCCTATTTAAAAGGAAATTAAAACGTGAGAAAACGACAACAGGTAGTCACAAGACCTTGCGCCTGGACTTACTCACTAAATTTATAATTAAAACTTTCATATATATTTACATCATATGTTGAAACGTAATTCTAATATAATCTATGAAACATTTAAATGAATTGAAAGTATGTGTTGGAAATTTGTCTTTGGCGGGGAGATGCGTCCACCATCTTTGATGAATTAAACACTAGTGTTCCGCATGTTGGAGACTTTGTCTCTTCGCACATGCATGATCTACGAAGTGAGTAGATGACCGTAGGACCAAGAATCGTCAAATTTCGTTGAGAAATGAAAGAGATATTGGTCCACGAAGTAAGGTGTTTGAGGCATAGAAATGTTGTGTGGGACAAATCTACCACATCGGTGGGAATAGGAAGAATTGCTCTCTATATAAGTCTCTAATTGGTAAAGGGTTTGGGATCCCAAGGGGTATCCCATGTGTTTAAAGGAGGGAGGACCTAGATGTGCTTAGGTTCAAGGCTAAGCCCACACGCGGGCCGCGGGCCGTGGGGACTTTTTGATATTATCTTTTTGAACCAGAGAACTTTGCCAGATGTACAGTTTGATCCCTGAAGTTTCATATGTACAATTTGGATCTGAATTCTTTCATATGTACAGTTTGGTCCCTGTAGTTTCAATATTTACAGTTTGGTCCCCAGAGTTTTTGGAAAGGTGACGGAAGGCTGGAACTGTTTTTTGAGGCATTAATCAGCCATTACTTGGCTGATTAACTCCTCCATTATCAGCCCTTCTTTATTGGCCATGAACAGCCCATTAACCACCCATTAATCTGCCTCCTAATGGCCATTAACAACTCTCACTAATGGCTATTTACAGCCTTGTTTGTGGCTGTTGGGCTGCCCTCCTCCATGCTATATATTGGTGCCTCTTTTGGCTCAATAACGTGAGAGAAAACACACGAAAATAGCAGCACATTTCAGTCACAAAAGAGCACGAAACAGTGGCCAAAATCTGTACAAAATAGTGGCGAAAATAAGTGCAAAACAATGACGAAATACAGTGTGATATACACAAGATATACACTACAGAGACACACTATATACACAGAAACAAAACAGAAGAGAAGATAGAAACTCTTCCTTCCTTTTCCATATCTTCAGCAAGTCGATTCATATTTGTTTTCTTCGTCAGGCTCAACCTATTGGCTTTGTAGCGTTGAGATTAAAGTGTTGTTTTATCTTGGGAGACTATTGCCCGCTAACGTAAAAGCATATATACGGGGCAATATTGTCTTAAGGACAGAGGACAATCACTCGACTCAACACACAACGTTGTAACCGTCTAGATTAAGTTATTTCTTGATTTCAGGTTATGAAGATTCAAGACACAACAAGCTTGCGGCAGTTTTGAAGATTGGCCTATTTTTGTTCAACAAGATTCAATTTCTGAATATTGAATATTTGTTTATCCTTTCGAATACTTGTAATAGTTATTTACTTCCCGTACTGCTTTATAAAGTACCATAGAGTACCAACAGTATGTATGTCCTAGAGACAATCTATATTAGGGATAAAACATATTTGAACACATTCGTATTATTAATGAGATTAATATTTATGACATTTGCAATTATTGAATTATTATTTGGTTGTTTGCAATTATTCATATATGTGCATCCCTTGAGCTTACGTTGTCATTAATAGAGTGAGATATTAATGATAGAACGTAACTCTCAAAATAGCCTCGACTAATGATCATCGAGAATGAGATATCGATTATATGCTATAAGTCGATATGTGGTCTGCATCACATTCTTGGAGGATGTAGTATTTCTCACAGCTGCGAGTAATGGTTACTCGTGATGGACACATGGATACTTTGGAGAAGTATTGGTATACCCTGCCGATAAACTATTTGTTATACATGTCTATAGTGTTATCGGCGTGTGAAATATAAATGTCCTTTGACTTGAGGTCAATACGCACTTTGTTTGCAGAATGATGTACTTTGACCAAGTTTTAAGCTTAAACTCCTTCTGGATAAGATACGACTTGTGTTGGGTGCTTCAGGATGTAAATCAAGGTGGTAGTTGAGCAAAAAATATGATTCATTCCTCGATTGAAAATTCGAGAGAGCACTCAACTTCTTAATGTTATTAGGTTGACTAAAGTCACTGGCCAGTGCAAAAGACAAATTTAGAATATGGTCTAGTTATCAACTAATAAATGTGAGATAAAGTGATTAAGCCATTTGGATAGACACTTGGCAAATCCTAAGCTTAATCGAGTGTGTCGCGAATGAAAGGAATTTATAGTTCCTCATAAATGTTAAGTTTGTTGGATTCATGTAAACGTACTTCACATATTGAGTTCATCATACGACGCAGTCTAAGAGTTTCGTATGGACCTTAATTAGATTAATGTCGATATGTGAAGGCATGCAGGATCACACTATATGCGATTGTTTCTTCGATCTAAGAGTGTATTGAGAAAGTATTAAATATTCGATTTAGAATCGAGATATTTAATTTATAATAATTATGGAATATTTCTATTTGATAGAAATTATTTAACTAAGTCGAATTGGATTTCAAATTTAATTAAATGTGTTGGATATATTATATGGGTACTCAGACAAATACATGGAAGCAATTGGGCCAAAAATTACTGGCCCAATTGGGAGTCTGGTCGTCCACACTTGGGAGTGTGAAGTGGACCAGCCCAAACATTAAAATGGGTCAGGTTTTTCTGTTTTAAATTTGCATAGGTTTTGTCCTGAACTCCTATATAAATAACACATACCCCATAATTATGAGGTTACATAAAATTACTTCTCAATTCCTCAAGCAAGATTTCCTAGCTTTCTTGCAAAGGAAATACACTGGAGTTGGAACTTGCAGTCGAGGATTCAATTTGTGTGGATACCTTAGTATTGAATCCGGCGCTTGAAAACCTGTAAGTTTTCTTCTATTGTGTTTTGAACTTTATATGATTATCGTATAAGCCATTCCATAATCATTGTTGGGTAAGTAAATTTTTTAAACTTTCGCTATGCTTACGAACCCAACAAATCCCTACATGAATCTTATTAGCTGGTCATACATTCCATATGCCTCTCAATATAGTCTTATGGCCTTATAGTTGTATTGACTTGAAAGAGCTAAGCTTTCTCTTCTTTTGGTTTTGACAAAATCAACCGGAGATTGTGATCTATTTGTTTCTTGTGATAATAGACAGTTGCAAAAGTAAGTTCCTCTCTTCCATGTCGTATTTTTTATATTGTTATCTACGTCTTTTGTTTATTATGGTAATAGATGTAGGTAGAAATCGGGGTAAAGTGTATTCGAAAGGTTAAACAAAAGAAACGTTGGGTCGAGAGATGACTCTCTGTCTTTAAGACAAAATTGTCTCGTATAGATACTTTTACGGTATTGGACAATAGTCTCACAATATAAAACAACAACTAATCAACTGTACAAAACAAATATAGTTGATTCTAGCGAAGAAAATAAATAAGAACAGATTGCTGAAGAAGGACTTCTGCTTTTTGTTTCAGGAACAAATTAGAAGAGTCTTTTCGTTTTCTGCTTCTGTGTGTCGAACAAAACAGAAAGGAAAACTTTCAGTAATTTGTTGTGTGTTTTATATTCTTTGTTTCGTGTTATTTCTCTCCTCTTCTTCGAATTGAAAAGACATATTGAATTTATAAGAGTGAAAAGGAAGACAAACAGTCATAAGGAGGCAAACAATCATAGGGATCTGTTGGTGTTCTGTTCTCTTGAACAATCATGAATGTTGGAGTCTTCAAGAACCATTAAACTTCAGGGACCAAAATGTAAATAGTTAATATTCTAGGGATAAAAAGAAAGTTCCGAAAGAGCTTAAGAGCCCCTGAACCCAAACCCGAACCCGAGCCCGGACGGGCGGAGGCAGCGCGCGTGTGGGGCTTAGCCCCGAACCCAAACTCACCTAGGTCCTCTTCCTTCTAAACACATGGGTTACCCCTTGGGGGTCCCAAACCCTTACTCAAACTTAGAATTTATATATATCACAAACTCTCCATCGTTTACCAATGAGGGAGATTTGTCATTTTTTATCAAAGACCCTTCATCTTTTTATGTCTCAAACACCTTACTTTGTGTACCAATATCTCTTTCATTTTATTAACGAAATTTGATGATACTTGGCACTAACATCATCTACTCACTTAGTAGATTAGACATGTGTGAAAAATGATGTTTTCGACATGCGGGACCCATATGTTTAAGTCATTAAAGATGGGATAAATTCAATCCCACATTAGTAAAATTTCCAACAATCCCCTCTTGAAAGAGAATTGGTGCACACAGGGTGCAAAAGTTCAGCAATCTTACAGTAGAAAGATATTGCATCAGGAAAGGTAGCTTTCGACTTTGAACCTTCCTTAGTCGATTACCATCGGATTTACTTACTGCGCGGTGAATGCGATGTCTTGAACCATCAGTGTTTAGTGTAAACCAAGACAATGATATCAACACAATAACTCTCCTTATTCATTTATTCTTATTGTTTTGTCCGTTGTGGCCATGGACAACGCTTGGATTCTTAAGTGCGTACATTTGAAGCGGCATGTCTTCGCACTTAAATATGTGATCTCCTATAAGGTATAGTTCTCTACCCCACTCGCAAGTTTTAGCAATCATTAAAAGTTTCAAAAACTTATCATTTACCCATCATGCATGTAGCACTTAATGTCAATCACGGGAACGACTTTTGAGTTATCTTTCTTTAAAGAATGATAGTTCGAAGTGCTCTTACTTCAAGTGAAGCGCTAAACTGAACCTCTATAGCTTAGTTTTTCCATGGAACCAAATTCCTGGGATCTCCAGTCAGTAATGTTGGGTTACCACAATAAAGGTTCTTATTGTTTGTGTTTTAAGCTCATTCCCCTAGATAGACAAAGTATTTGATCTTTGGTTAGGCCTTTAGTTAAAGGATCCGCTAAGTTATCATTTGATTTGACGTAATCAATGAAAATGAAACTCGTACTGATCAACTGCCTAACGGTCTTATGTCTCCGACGAATATGTCTAGACTTGCCGTTGTACATATTACTTCGTGCCCTTCCCAAAGCCGATTGGCTGTCACAGTGAATCATCACCGAAGGCACGGGTTTATCCCAACAAGGGATATCCTCTAAGAAGTCGTGAAGCCATTCTTATTCTTCTCCTGTTTTGTCTTAAATTTGAAGGTAGAAATCGGGGTAAAATTTATTTGAAAGATTAAACAAAAGAAACGCTAAGTCGAGAGATGACTCTCTGTCTTTAAGACAAAATTACCCCGTATAGATACTTTTACGGTATTGGACAATAGTCTCCCAAGATAAAACAACAACTAATCAATTGTACAAAGCAAATACAGTTGATTCTAGCGAAGAAAATAAATAAGAACAAATTGCTGAAGGACTTCTGCTTTTTGTTTCGGGAACAAATTAGAAGAGTCTTTTCATTTTCTGCTTCTGTGTGTCGAACAGAACAGAAAGGAAAGTTTTGAGTAATTTATTGTGTGTTCTATATTCCATGTTTCATGCTCTTTCTCTCATCTTCTTCGAATTGAAAAGAAACATTCAATTTATAAGAGTGGAAAGGAAGACAAACAGTCATAGGGAGGCAAACAATCATGTATATTGGTGTTATGTTCTCTTGAACAATCATGACTGTTTGTGTCTTCAAGAACCATTAAACTTCACGGACCAAAAAGTAAATAGTTAACATTTCAGGGACCAAAAAGAAAGTTCCCCAAGATCCCAACAGCCCCACGACGGTGGCTGCGCGCGTGTTGGGCTTAGCCCCGAACCCAAGCTCACCTAGGTCCTCTCCCTTCCAAACACATGGGTTACCCCTTGGGGTCCCTAACCCTTACTCAAACTTAGAATTTATATATATCATAAACTCTCCATTTTTTACCAATGGGGGAGATTTGTCATTTTTGGCCAAAGACCCTCCAACTTTTTATGTCTCAAACACCTTACTTTGTGTACCAATATCTCTTTCATTTCTTAACGAAATTTGACGATACTTGGCACTAACATCATCTACTCACTTTGTAGATTAGGCATGTGTGAAGAAACGATATTTTCGACATGCGAAGCCTACATGTTTAAGTCATTAAAGACGGGACAAATTCTTAGTAAAATTTCCAACAATAGATAGTTGCAAAAGTCCCTTTCTTCGCTATTATATCCTTTTATGACCAGAATTACTTTGAGATCCTCCTTCATTTGTATACTCGAGAGTTCCTGACAAAAATGTTTTGTACGCTTAAAATGTTACCTTAGAAGAAGTCTAATGAACCAATGTTTTCTGATCTGAGAAACTTAATTAGATCATGGTTTACTCGATCAAGAGATGCCAACACATCTATCTAAAAGTGGTATAAACTTCTTGCATCCTTATTGCTGATATAAAATGTTTTCCCTTTATACTGATTCTTGAATATTTTTTACTCGGAGAGATCTCCTTTTATGTTAGAGCTGCTTCTGAATCAACATGCACATTGGGTGAAATAAGGCAAATTAAAGTTGTACAGTGTTCCTGTGCTGTTTTTGGTCAAAACTGTATTTTAGTTGTCATGATGGTGTATTTGGTTTTTGAAAATGTTGCTCTAGACTTATTAACCAATCTATACTGTTCGACGTTCCATTTTGGAATAAATTGCTCCAATTATAAAAAAATTATAAAATTTCTATCCCCCCCCCCCCAAAAAAAATCTTCTAAGAATAGTATAGCTTTCTCTGTAGTTGCTGATACTGTGTGTTCTTTAGTGTAATTTATTTATCTTATTTAGTTGTGTTAACTACTGCTTCCTGTTGTTAGAATGCACTACCATGGCGTATTCAATTTTATTATATGTATGTTCATAATGTTTTAATTTCTTGTCTGAGTCTGACCGTTTCTCTTGTTTTGCCTACTTTGTCTGTGATTATGCTTTGTCTTGAGCCAATGGTCTCCCGGAAACAACCACTCTACCTATCAAGGTGAAGGTAAGGTTTGTGTACACTCTACCCTCCCCAGACCCCACGTTTTGGGATTTCACTGGGTATGTTGTTGTTGTTGTTGTATTTTTTATTATTTTAAAAAAAATTATGTGTATTATTAAATTTGAAGAATTTTTTCGGAGAGAAAATAAAATAACTTTTTACATTTTAATGTGGTGATCATTGCAATAATTGAGAATGAAATAACTTTACGTGGTAATTGAGTAGCTATTTTATTGTCTCATTTATATTGTAAAAATTGATATGGTCCAAATTATTATTCATATGTTTACCTTTTTCATTCTCCCTCTCTCAAACGACAACTTACTGCGGCTTACAAGTTACAAATAAAAAGACTTGGTTCTATTCAAATACATAAATTGCTTACAAAATAATGTAAATAGTTTCTATAATTGTTGCCTCAACAGAAAGAAGTTCTCCGAAATTAAAATTGATAAATTATTATTTAGATCAACAATGTCTTAGGAGAGATGGAATGGATTAGCGATATTATCAATTGAATGAAAAGAATTTGTTAACAAGTCGTGAAAATAACCTCTTGCAGAAATGATGCGTACAATAGACCCTTGTGGTCTGGTCTGTTCCCGGACCCCACACATAGCGGGAGCTTAGTGCACCGGGTTGCCATTTTTAGTAATTAATGACTACGCATCTAAAAAAAGCTAGAAAAATAGAATTTAAACAAAAATGTATATGACGAACTTTAAAAAAATTAGGGCCTATCTATGAAGTTTGAATTTAGCCCCCCAATCTTGTTGAGATGGCCCTGTTCTTACTGAGTGAAAGTGTATCATAATATACATACCTCATATACATGGTATACTATCTTGTGTATACCGTGTATATCACGGAAACCCAAGGCAATTGGGAGACCATGATATACATGGTATACACATCGTGTATATGAGGGTTTTTGGTAAAAGCTTTTTGTATATAATTAGAAAATTGTACACTTACCATAATTATAGAATTCTTGTACAAATAGAATAGGGTTTTGGGAATAGAATAGGAATAGGATTTTTCATATTATAGAAATTGTAAATTGTATATATACTCATTCATTAATGAAAATAATCAAGAGATTATTTCTTTCATAGTATCAGAAGTCTAGGTTTTTCATACCTCTCATCTCTTTGTCTTCCGCTGCCCTCGGTTTCCGAGCTTCCTTCTTGGTTTTCGTGCCCGACTTCTCTCTTCTCTTCCAAAATAAGTCTAAATCCCTTCTTCACCTTTTGTTCGTTCGTTATGTCTAAGAACGTATTTCATCCTGCTCTTTCTGTTTTCAACATCAAGAACCACATCCCTATTGTTCTTGAGATGGAAAACGTCTAGTATGCGACGTGGGCAGAGTTGTTTAAAATTCACGCAATTTTACATCAAGTCCTCCATCACATAATTCCTCCCGCTACCCCTACTCCTGCGAAGGATCCTCAGTTATGAATTACTCTTGATGCTACCGTCATTCAGTGGATTTATTTCACTATTTCTACCGACCTTTTACAGACGATTATTGAGCCAGACACTACGGCTATGGGTACATGGAATAGATTGCGTGATATATTCCAAGATAACCAACATTCCAGAGTTGTCACCCTTGATCAAGAATTCTCCCAAGTCAGCATGAAAGATTTCTCGAACGTTTCTGCTTATTGTAAACTGCTCAAGGAATTGGTGGACCAACTCCGTAACGTTGGGGCGCCTGTTACCAATAATCATCTTGTTCTACAAATGATTGCAGACCCTTTCTGAGGCCTATAATGGCGTTGAGACTCTCATCCGTCAAAGTAATCCGTTTCCACCTTTTTATCAAGCCCGCTCGATGCTCACGTTAGAAGAATCCGACTTGGTAAAAAAGGCGGCTACCGACGCCAGTTCCATGGCGATGATGACTTCATCTGCTAACTCTCACGGGTTTATTGACAATTCGTGCCAAAACCGCCCCAACGGTGGCGACAAGAATGGTCAAAACCGTAAATATAATGGCAAGAATCGCAGCGGCAACAACGGTGGCGGCCGGAATAGTGGCACCATTGGCGGGAATAGTAACAACGGCAGGGGTGGACCTCGGAACAGTGGCAGTGGGCCGCAGGTCGCCTGATCCCAGCCTTGGGCTCCTTGGCCATGGAACTGGGCCTGTGGCCCTTGGCCCAACATCCAATATTTTCCATCTTCTCCTTTCCCTGGGAAGTGGGACTCTCAGTAGCCAAGCACGCCCAATTTTTCACAATCCAATGGGTTTCGAAACACTGCTGGGCCTGGACAGCAAGGAGGCTTGCTTGGGCCTCGGCCCCCGCAGGCTTACCATGTTACGAGACCTAATCCGATCTCGACTCCGACAGATATTGAGGCTGCCATGCATACATTAGGATTAAATCATCCAGACGCGAATTTGTACATGGACACCGGCACCGCTTCTCACATGACGTCCGACCAAGGTACTCTCTCGTCTTATTCCAATTTGAGCAGAAATTGTGACATAATTGTTAG
The DNA here is from genome assembly GCA_029783415.1 of Anisodus acutangulus. Lineage (NCBI taxonomy): Eukaryota > Viridiplantae > Streptophyta > Magnoliopsida > Solanales > Solanaceae > Anisodus > Anisodus acutangulus. Next base: position 3,959,420 of record CM056504.1, read on the forward strand.
TAATGACAACTCAATTCCAATTCGTGGTTACTGCCATACAACTTTGTCTCCCCCCCCCCCCATCCACCTCTTGTCTTTAAAAACACCCTTCGTGCCCCTAACTTAATTAAAAATTTGGTGTCGGTCCGTAAATTCACCACTGATAATTGGGTTTCTGTTAATTTTGATTCTTTTGGGTTTTGTGTGAAGGATTTCAAGACGGGGATACCTCTCATGAGATGTAATAGTAGGGGAGATCTTAATCCAATCACGCCTGCATCTAGTCTGTCGAGTCAAGCCTTGTCATCTACTTTTCCTGCTCTAGCTCCTTCCTTATGGCATGCACGTTTGAGTCACCCTGGGTCGTCCATTGTTTCTTCTTTGCATAAAAAACAATTTTATTTTTTATAAGGGCACGCATAGTACCCCAATTTTTCATTCATGTCCTTTAGGAAAACATGTTAGATTGCCATTTGTAGCATCTACTTCTCGTACTTTGATGCCTTTTGATATTATTCATAGCAATTTATGGACCTCTCCCGTTCTTAGTTCTGTGGGCCATCGTTATTATGTTCTATTTTTGGATGATAATTCTAATTTTTATGGACCTTTCCGTTAGCGAAAAATCACAAGTTTTTTCCACCTTCTTAAACTTTAGAGCATTCATCCGTACCCAATTCGAACGAGAAATAAAAAATATTCAATGTGATAATGTCAAAGAATTTGATAACGGGTTGTTTCAGGATTTTTGTGATACTAATGACATAAAGTTTCATTTCTCTTGTCCTCATACGTCCTCACAAAATGGGAAAGCCGAACGCAAAATTCATACCATTAATAATATTTCCGCACTTTATTGGTCCATGCTTCCGTACCCCATTCGTTTTGGCATCATGCTCTACAATGACTACTTATCTCCTTAACATACTTCCTACCAAAGGATTGACTTATTCAGCCCCTCTTAAAATCCTCTATAATAAGGATCATTCGTATTCACATCTTAGGGTCTTTGGGTGCTTATGTTATCCACTATTTCCGCCAACAACTATTAACAAACTTCAAGTCCGTTCTATTACTTGTGTATTTTTGGGTCATCCATCTAATCATCATGGTTATAAATGTTTTAATTTATCATCTAATAAAATCATAATTAATCTCCATGTTATTTTTGATAAAACCTAATTTCCGTTTGCTAGAGTAAGTAGTCCCGAGCCTAGTTCGTATAATTTTTTAGATGACGATATATCCCCGTATATTATCCATAATTTATCGGACTTGTCCCACACCCAAAATCCACCAGCGGGCCCACTGGCCGCTAGACCTCATGTCCCATCGCATACTCCCTTCATGGGTCCAAAGAATCGGGCCGCCTATCCAAATTACGCGCTCGCTTCGCTTTCCGACATCGGTCCGATTCGATTTTGGCTTTGCTTGGCGATCCGTCATCCATCTGAATTTTCCCCTAAAATCCATTTAATTCTCTCCCGAGTCATAGACCGGTCACTCATAGTCTACGAGGTATTTTTAAACCAAAGAGACATTTTAATCTAAATTTTAATGTTCTTAAATCCCCCTACCCCGTAACCCACTGTCTGCGTTAAATGACCTGAATTGGAAATTGGTCATGAACGACGAATATGATGCTTTTATTGAAAATAAGACATGGGAGTTGGTGCCCCGTCCTTCTGGTGTTAATATTATTCGATCTATGTGGATTTTTACTCATTAAGATAATTCTGATGGTTCTTTTGCGATGCATAAGGCTCGTCTTGTAGGTGATGGTAAGACTCAGCAGGTTGGCATGGATTGTGGTGAGACTTTTAATTCGGTGGTCAAACCGGCTACCATTCGCACTGTTCTCAGTCTGGCTCTTTCAAAGTCATGGCCCATTCATTAGTTAGATGTGAAGAATGCTTTCTTACATAATGATCTTAATGAGACCGTTTACATGCATCAACCCTTGGGTTTTCGAGACCCCAAATATTCTCATCATGTCTGTTTATTGAAGAAGTCCTTATATGGGCTTAAGCAGGCCCCACGGGTTTGGTATAAGAGATTTGCAGACTATATTTCATCTATTGGGTTTTCTCACAGCAGGTCTGATAATTATTTGTTCATATATTATCATGGTACTTTCCTGGCTTATATTCTATTATATGTGGATGATATTATCTTGACTGTCTCTTCTGATGCTTTGCGCAAGTCTATCATGACAATGCTCAGTTCTGAGTTCGCTATGAAAGACTTGGGGCCTTTGAGTTGCTTTTTGGGGATTGTTGTCACTCGTCACGTTGGTGAGTTATTCTTATCACAACGAAAGTATGCCGCTGAGATAATTGAAAGGGCTGGTATGTCCTCGTGTAAGTCTACTTCCACTCCAGTTGATACTAAGCCCAAACTGGGTGTCGCGACTGGCTCACCTTATGAGGATCCCACTCACTATCGCAGTCTTGCTGGAGCTTTTCAGTATCTTACATTTACTAAACCGGATATTACGTATGTCGTACATCAGGTGTTTTTGTTTACGCATGATCCTAGGGTGGAGCACATGAATGTGCTCAAACGCATTATCAGATACATCCAGGGGACACTTGACTATGGCTTGCATCTATATCCATCATCGGCCACTACACTTGTCTCATATATCGATGCTGATTGGGGTGGCTGTCCAGATACCAGACGCTCCACGTCTGGTTCTTGTATGTTTTTTGGTGATAACTTGGTCTCATGGTTTGCCAAACGACATGCTACCTTATCACGCTCCAGTGCAGAGACCGAGTATTGAGGGGTAGCCAATGTGGTTTCTGAATCATTATGGTTATGTAATCTTCTTTTGGAGCTTCACTTTCCCGTTCACAAAACTACCTTGGTATATTGTGATAATATTAGTGCCGTATTTTTTTTGGGAATCCGGTTCAACACCAGCGCACTAAACATATTGAGATGGATATCCATTTTGTTCGCAAAAAGATAGCACATGGACAAGTACGTGTCTTACATGTCCCTTCCAGGTATCAAATTGCAGACATCTTTACTAAGGGTCTTCCCTCGGTCCTATTTGAAGATTTTAGGGACAATCTCAACAGATAAGACCGCCTCTCCGCTATGATCAAGTGTGAAAGTGTATCATAATATACATACCTCATATACACGGTATACACACCGTGTATATGAGGGTTTTTGGTAAAAGGTTTTTGTATATTATTATAATTGTACACTTACCATAATTATAGAATTCTTGTACAAATAGAATAGGATTTTGGGAATAGAATAAGAATAGGATTTTCCATATTATGGAAATTGTAAATTGTATATATACTCATTCATTAATGAAAATAATCAAGAGATTATTTCTTTCACTGAGCACCATTGTACCGAAGGTGTATATATTTCTAAGAAGAGAGCTTGCAAAATTGCTTCACACAAAAGAGAGCTACTTCATTTTATGTTCATATTTTTTATTAATGATCTGCTGTGAAGTAGAATCAATCCTTGCTGCTTCAGTTTGTAACAATTACTCTACTATATTTTTCTTTAGGGTGATTGATTAAAACTATACTGAGAAAAGCTAATGAAAGACAAAAGTTAGTTACTGTGTCGCGTGGTTTGCGTTCTCTGGCCATGGTTCACTTCTGCCAAGGTAATTGTGGGTTACAACAATTGCAGGGAATGAGAAGTAAGTAAATATTACAATTGCTAGAAATGATACACTAAAGATTAGAATAAAACTGGAAATCAAGAATGGAACAAACTCCTTGTATGATTTGCTGAGTCGAGTGATGCCACTCTGTCTTTAAGACAAGATTGCCCCGTATATCTCCTTTTACGTTGTCGGGCAATAGTCTCTCAAGATACAACAAAAACTTAACAATTGAGCAAAGGAAACTCAAGTGTTACTCTTGAAGAACTTTGAGTGTAGTAGACTTGCTAAAGAGGAAGAAGAAGATGTTAGAAATTTCTGTAAATATTTCTAAGTGTGTAATGAACAATTGAGCCAAAGACCTCAAATTATAGTGTAATGAGATGACCTTTCAACTAGCCAACTAATGGCCTTCAATAGCCATGTAATGACACTTATTGAGAGGGGTTACATTCAGCCAAATAATGGTTGAATTCATGTGACAAGTAATGGAGATTCAATGCTCCAAAACTAGCCCAAAGGTCAGAACTTTTCAACTTCCCATCGCAGCACTCTGCCTCCGAAACGCCGTTGCTCTGCGAATTAGCGCCGCGGCTCTAGTGGCTGAAGACCCAATTAGCGCCGCGGCGCTCCATGGGAGGCATCGCGGCCCTTCGCGACTCCGCGAGGACTTCCGACTCATTTCATCTTACACTTCTTCCTTCGTTTAGCAACGTGGAATACTTTGTCATGCCAATAATCGTCTATCATTCTATGTCTCAAACGTATTACATACGTATCAATATCTCTTTCACTAATAAAATTTGCGATACTTGGCACTACGTGTGTACGTGTGTGGAAACAACGTTTCCGATGTACGTGGGCCCAATTGTTTGAGTCATAAATAATGGGATATACTTAATTCCACATTAGTAAATTTCCAACAATCCTCTCTTGAAAGAGATTTTGGCGCACTCATATGGTGTCTTTTCCAGCAATCTTTTAGCGGACCGATGTTGCAACTGGATAGGTAGCTTTCACTTTGAACCTTCTATAGTTGAATACCATCAGACTTACTGCGCGGTGAACGTGATGCCTTGAACCGTCAGTGTTTAGTGTAAGTCAAGTCAATGGTACCAACACAACAAATTTCCTTACTCTGTTCTTCGTAATGTTTTGTCCGTTATGGCCGTGAACACTTCTTGGATTCTTAAGTGCGTTCATTTGAGGTGGACTGTCCTCGCACTTAAATAGGTGGTCTCCTACAAGGTATTCTGCTATACCCCACTTTACAAGTGTTAGGAACCATTAAAAGTTTCCCCAAACCTAACCTCAACTGGTGAGGATCATTAAAGGTTTTGGAAACTTAACCTTTACCCACGCTGTAGATAGCACTTATAGTCTATCGCGGGAACGACTTTGGAGTTGGTGTTTCTTTACAGAAATCACTATCCGAAGTGCTCATGCTTCCATCGAAGCACTCAATTGAACCTTTACATCTTAGTTTTCCCGTTGAACCTAATTCCTGGGATCTCCAGTCAGTAAGGTTGGGTTACCACCATATTGGTCATTATACCTTGGGTTTTTAGCCCATAAGTTCTTTGTCATTGGGTCCGCTATGTTATCCTTTGATTTTATGTAATTAATGGATATTATACTCGTGGTGATCAGCTGCCTAACGGTCTTATGCCTCCGTCGAATATGACGAGACTTGCCATTGTACATAAAACTCCGTGCCCTTCTTAGAGCCGACTGACTGTCGTAGTGGATCATTACAGAAGGTACGGGTTTGTCCCAGCAAAAAACATCTTCTAAAAAGTCGTGAAGCCATTCAACTTCTTCTCCTGCTTTGTCTAAAGCGATAAACTCTGATTCCACCGTGGATCGGGCGATGCAAGTTTGCTTAGAGGATTTCCAATACATAGCCCCACCACCAATAGTAAATACATACCCACTAGTGAACTTGGTATTCTCTATATTAGATATCCAGTTTGCATCACTGTACCCCTCTAGTATAGCTGGATATCTCGACTAATGCAACCCGTAAGTTAGCGTGTATTTCAGGTATCGTAGTACCCGATTCAACGCCTTCTAATGATCATTACTAAGAATTATGAGTAAAACTAGCCAACTTGTTGACTGCATAAGCAATATCAGGTCGGGTGCATGTTTGTTATGTACATCAAACTCCCAATCACATGTGCATATCGCTCCTAGCATACGGGTGCACCATGATTTTTATCACACTTTTGATTTCTATCCATTAGTGACTTCATAGGTGAACTGTCAAATATCTCGAACTTTCTCAACACATCCTCGATGTAGTGAGACTGAGATAAGACCAGTCCATCAGACGTCTTAGAGATCTTTATCCCTAAGATGACATCTGTGATACCCATATCCTTCATGTCGAAGCATTATTTCAACATGTTCTTAGTCTCTAGAATCAAGCTAGGACTGCTCTCTGTGATCAACATGTCATCTATGTACAGGCATATCATGACGAACGAGTCAGAGTTACCTTTCCTGTAGACACATTTGTCACACTCATTAATGGTGAAACCCTTCGATAGTAGAGTACTATCAAATTTTTTGTGTCATTGCTTCGGGGCTTGTTTCAGCCCGTACAGAGATTTGACAATCCGACAGACTTTCTTCTCTTGTCCTGGAACCACATACCCATCGGGTTGTTCCATATAAATTTATTCTTTCAAATCACCATTGAGGAAGGTTGTCTTGACATCCATTTGATGTATCTCAAGGTCATACAACGCTGCGATTGCAATGAATACTTGTATGGACGTCATCCTAGACACCGGAGAGTACGTGTCAAAATAGTCAAGACTTTCTTTCTGCCGATAACCCTTAACTACCAACATGGCCTTGTACTTATCTATAGATCCATCTGCTTTATACTTTCGTTTGAATATCCATTTATAATTGTCCTTGGTTCATCATCAACCATATAAGCTATAAAGTTAGGACCGAATGATTTATCCTTCCTGGCCCTTTTACTTCACATTGGTTCCATCTCTGGAGTCTCCAAGTTCTGAGAATTTAGAACACTAGATTTCGGGTATTCAGCCACTTCGAAGTCCACTAGATCTGAACCATCTAGATCCGGGCAGTCAACGACTCCCGGTTCCTGAGAGCTTTGTTCATAACTTCATTTGTGAGAGGTTATGTCTTTTTCCTTTCTAGAAAAGGTATCTTCAAAGAATTGAGCATTCCCTGATTCCATCATTGTACCCCCGTGGATATCTGGAATATCTGACTTATGCACTAAGAAGCAATAATCACTACTGTTATTTGCATATCCGATGAAAATACAATCTACAATCTTAGGCCCAATCTTGACCTGCTTTGGCTTGAGTACTTTAAACTTTGCGAAACAACCCCACACCTTTAAATATTTATAGGTGGGTTTCTTTCCCTTCCATGATTCATATGGAGTTTTGTCCTTACCCTTATGTGGGACTCTGTTAAGAATTATATTAGCGGTAAGGATGGCTTCTCCCCACATATTTTGGGAAAGACCAGAATTGATGAGCAATGCATTCATCATTTCCTTCAATGTGTGGTTCTTACGTTCCGCCACACCATTCGACTGAGGTGAGTATGGAGTCGTCGTTTGATGAACAATGCCTGATTGGGCACAATATTCCTCAAATGGCCCTACGTATTCTCCCCCTCTACCGCTACGAATGGATTTAATCTGCATGCTTAGTTGGTTCTCAACTTCTGCTTTGTAATGTCGGAATGCTTCAAAGGCTTCATCTTTACTTTTCAACAAGTAAAGGTAACAATACATTGTGCTACCATCAATGAATGCCACAAAGTACTTGTTCCCCCCTAGTTTGTGCAAACTTCAAATCACATATATCTATGTGAATAAGTTCTAGAGGAGCGGTATTCCTTTCGACGGATCGAAAATGAATCTTTGTGAGTTTTGCCTCTACGCACACCTCACACTTATATTGAGGGTTTACGTCGATAGACGGCAACAACTCCAACTTGACCAACCTTTGGATGGACTTGTAGTTAACATGTCCTAATCTATGATGCCATAAATTAGAGGACTCAAGCAATTAAGAAGAAGCTTCAATATTATTGCTTGCATGTAATACAGACATGGCGTTATCTTTGAAGAGGCCTTCACAGACGAAGCCCCTTCCCACAAACGTTCCATTCTTGGTGATTACAAATTTATTGGACTCAAACACTAGCCTAAAACCAGCATTAACCAATAAATGGCCTGAAATTAAATTTCTCATAATCTCAGGAACATGCATCACCTCCTTCAGAGTGAGCTCCTTTCTAGAAGTCATCTCCAGGACTACCTTTCCTACCCCCAGCACATCAGAGGAAGCGTTGTTACCCATGAACAACTTCTTGTTAGTAACTGGTGTATAAGTGGAGAGTGCATCTCTATTGGAAAAAATGTGTCTTGTAGCACCTGTGTCCATCCACCATTGCATAGGATTCTCAACAAGGTTTGCTTTAAGCACCACCGCTGAGAACTCCTCAATCATGTCATCCAGAAGCATGTCTTTGATGACGTTAACATGTGTCTTGCCCTTAGCTTGGCCTTCTCTTATTGCTCAGTCTTGAGCTTGCGACAGTCCTTGATCATGTGACCAGGTTTCCCACAGTGGTGACAGTTTCCTTTGAACTTCTCCGCTGCTTAGGTATTGCCGTCTTTCTGGAACTTACGCTTCTTGCTTGGGTTCCATTTGGCCTCAGCTAGATTTGCCTTTGCCTCAGCAGGTTGTTTACCCCTAGGCAAGACCTTCTTATTATCTTCCTGAATTTGGAGTTTGTTAATAAGTTCTTCAAATGTCATCTCTTTTGTCTTGAGTTTTAAGTAACTCATTCCACGAAGGAGGTCAATTTTCAATCACTGATGCAACAAAAAACTGCTCATTTGGTTTCATACCTTCCAAATCCAGGTGATGTAGAATCATTTGGAATTCCTGGACTTGGGACATCACTGTTTTACTATCCACCATTTGAAATTTCAGAAATTTCACAACGATGAATTTCTTAGTACCTGAATCTTGTGCGTTGTACTTCTTTTGCAGCTTCTCCCATAACTCTTTGGCGGTGCCAACGGTGCAATACACCGTGTGGAGAGGGTATGACAAGTAGTTCAAAATATAGTTCTTACACATGAAATCACTATTACTCCATGCATTAAGAACCATCTTCATGCCATGAATGACACGGATACCTTTGCCCCCTTCAGCCATTTCAGTAGGCGAATGGTCCATTTTATCTCCAGTTTGTGGAGGATCTTCTGTTAGGAAATGAACCATTCCCATAACAGTCAGATAAAAGAGCATCTTCTGTTGCCATATCTTAAAATTGGAGCCCATGAACTTTTCTGGGCGTTCATGATGGAATCCAGCGGGTGGAGGAACTGGAGCATTCCCTTAAGCAGCAGAAAAGGCGTTAGTTGAGCCTTGAGCAACCGGAAAGGCATTTGGTGTGCCTTGAGCAGTGGGGAAGGCAGAGGGGATGCCTTGAGTAGTAGTAGCAGCAGAATTAGAAGCGAGTTGTTCTCTTCTAGTCATCTCTAAGTACTTACAACAAATCTTGTCTTAAAATTGTGGGTTACAACAATTGCAGGGAACGGGAAGTAAGTAAATATTACAATTGCTATAAAGGATAAACTAATGATTACAATAAAACTGGAAATCAAGAATGGAACAAACTCCTTGTGTGATTTGCTAAGTCGAGTGATGGTACTCTGTCTTTTAAGACAAGATTGCCTCGTATATCTCCTTTTACGTTGTCGGGCAATAGTCTCCCAAGATACAACAACTTAACAATTGAGCAAAGGAAACTCAAGTGTTACTCTTGAAGAACTTTGAGTGTAGTAGACTTGGTAGAGAGGAAGAAGAAAATGTTAGAAATTTCTGTAAATATTTCTAAGTGTGTAATGAACAATTGAGCCAAAGGCCTCAATTTGTAGTGTAATGAGATGACCCTTCAACTAGCCAACTAATGACCTTCAATAGCCATGTAATGGTACTTATTGAGAGGGGTTACATTCAGCCAAATAATGGCTGAATTCATATGACAAGTAATGGAGATTCAATGCTTCAAAATCAGCCTAAAGGTAAGAACTTTTCAACTTCCCGTCGCAGCATTCTGTCTCCGAAGCGCCGCGGCTCTGCGAATTAGCGTCGCGGCTCTATTGGTTGAAGATCCAATTAGCATCGCGGCGCTCCCTGGGAGGCGTCGCGGCCCTTCGCGACTCCGCGGCGACTTCCGACTTGTTTCATCTTACACTTCTTCCTTCGTTTACCAACGTGGAATACTTTGTCATTTGGCCAATAACCGTCCATCATTCTATGTCTCAAACGTATTACATACGTACCAATATCTCTTTCACTAATAAAATTTGCGATACTTGGCACTACGTGTGCTCGTGTGTGGAAACAACATTTCCGACGTACGGGGCCCCAATTGTTTGAGTCATAAATAATGGGATATACTTAATCTACATTAGTAAATTTCCAACAGTAATTGCATCGATAATTTTCTAGGATACTTCAAAAATGTCGGATCCTCCAACAGTAGTGTGTTTTTGGAGGATCCTGACACGGGAAATACCTTTTTGCGTTAGCTGTTCAAGTTAGCATTGTGTCTGTTGGATGGCAAATGTGGTGATCCAATTAAGACATGAGTATGTTCGAATGAGAAAGACATGATGTTAAGGCAAAAAAAGACATTTGCACTTTTTCTTACTTGTGCTAAATGATACAGGAATGAATTTCTAGAGGTTGCATTTCTCATAGCAGATGCTAATCTTCATGTTGGACCCTTGCACAGCACGGGCAACTACAATCAGCTCAAGAATTTATGTCCAAATGACCCAGATGCTTCTTAGAAATTGAAGGAATGTCAGAAAGCTGTCATGAAGCTAAAATTTGAAGAAGTTATTGCATTACATAATGTTGAATTGCCAAGTTTCTCAATATCCTCAAAATGTTGAATTTATTGGCAGGAGCCCTACTTATAAGTAGGGGTTTATGCCTCTGTTTGCTCTTGAGTATGCTAAGCTAATACTAGATTTGCAGAATATATAGATCTTACTTTATTTTATTCCTCTGTTGTAATCTGCAGATGTTACCCACTCACCTTTCCCTACATCTTTCTGCAATATAGACCAGTTCATGGTGCAGCTTATGCCATCGTTGAGATACAGATAGTGCAAAAATAAGAAACCTCATTCAATTAAATCTACATCTTTGAAGATGTACTGAGGAGCTCCGGATTGTCTCAAGTATCCAATACCGCACGTTATAAGAGGTAATCGACTTTGGTTAGAGCTTGCTGTAATCCTTCCTCTTCCTTGCGTTCTCTTGAAATTCTGCATTCTTGAAACAAAATATTGGCAAGCGTGGATGTTAGATGAGGATTTTCGAAGAAATATGCTAGTTGGATTCTAAGCTCATTTTTATTTAAGCATTAACAAATATGAAATTTGGTTCAAGCCAAAGTGTTCACTTACCTGTATACTGAAAGTTCAATAAAGTGTACACATGTTTTGCAATATGACTGTTGATGAATGATCAATGAAACAATTGTAGTCCAATTAAACATATTGCTCGATACTTGAAGATACAACATTTTTGTTACAAATCACCATTTAACTAAAGAGAATTAGTTTTATTTTTCTTCTCGGAACTTATTGTCATTGGGCCCGTGTTGGCACGGGCTACTCCCATCTAGTTTAAATTGATATCGGAAGGGAGTTATATTTAAATATTGCAATCACTTGATATACAAATATATAATATATTGTTTATGTAAGATTTTGTCTTAAAACTTGTAGGTATAAAACCGGATTGTAGGTAACGAAAATAGGGTTAAAGTGTATTCGAAAGGTTAAACAAAGAGAACGTTGAGTCGAGAGATGACTCTCTGCCTTTAAGATAAAATTGCCCCGTATAAATGCTTTTATGGTATTGGACAATAGTCTCCCAACATAAAACAACAACTAATCAACTGCACAAAGCAAATACAGTTGATTCTAGCAAAGCCAATGAATAAGAACAGATTGCTGAAGAAAGAGAGCAGAAAATGTTTACTGCATGCTTTATGTACTTTCCGTTTTCTGTGTGTATGTTTTGGACGATGAACAGAACAGAAAAGAAAAGCTTGTTTGAGTTTCTGGACAGAAGAGATGTGTTCTGCGTGTGTCATTGTATCTCTGTGTCTTTGGGTGTGTCTCTTTTAATTTGAACTGAAGTGTTCAATATATAAGACCAGAAAAGGAGGCCAACAGTCATGACTATTGATGTCTTCAACGTCTTGACCTGTTGAACAGTCATGACTGTTGATGTCTTCAACGTCTTGATCTGTCGAACATTCATGACTGTTGGAGACTTTTAGACTGTTGTGATGTTCCGAAAACTTCAGGAACCAAAATGTAAATAGTTAATATTTCAGGGATCAAAATATAAATAGTTAACATTTTAGGGACCAAAAAGAAATTTTTGGAAGAAAGCAATGACCCGTGAACCGAGCCCGGACTGGACGGGCGACAGCGCGCGTGTGGGGCTTAGCCCTGAACCCAAGCTCACCTAGGTCCTCTCACTTCTAAACACATGGGTTATCCCTTGAAGCCCCAAACCCTTACTCAAACTTAGAGTTTATATCTAACATAAACTCTCATTCTTTTACCAATGAGGGAGATTTGTCATTTTTGGCCAAAGACCCTCCATCTTTTTATGTCTCAAACAACTTACTTTGTGTACCAATATCTCTTTCATTTCTCATCGAAATTTGATGATACTTGACACTAACATCATATACTAACTTAGTCGATTAGGTATGTGCGAAGAAACAATGTTTCCGACATATGGGATCCACATGTTTAAGTCATTAAAGATGGGATAAACTCAATCCCACATTAGTAAAATTTCCAACAATCCCCTCTTGAAAGAGAATTGGTGCATAAAGGGTGCCAAAGTTCAACAATCTTTCAGCGGAAAGATATTGCATTAGGAAAGGTAGCTTTCGACTGTGAACCTTCCTTAGTCGATTACCATCAGATTTACTTACTGCGCGGTGAACGTGATGTCTTGAACCGTCAGTGTTTAGTGTAAACCAAGACAATGATATCGACACAATAACTCTCCTTATTCATTTCTTATTATTGTTTTGTTCGTTGTGGTCATTGACAACACTTGGATTTTTAAGTGCGTGCGTTTGAAGTAGCCTGTCTTCGAACTTAATTATGTGATCTCCTATAAGGTATATAGCTCTACCCCACTCGCAAATATTAGGAATCATTAAAAGCTTCAGAAACTTATCATTTACCCATTATGCAGGTAGCACTTAATGCCTATTGTGGGAACGGCTTTGGAGTTATCTTTCTTTAAAGAATGATAATCTGAAGTGCTCTTATTTCAAGTAAAGCGCTAAACTGAACCTCTATAATTTAGTTTTTCCATTGAACTAAATTCCTAGGATCTCCAGTCAGTAAGGTTGGGTTACCACCATAAAGATTCTTATTGTTTGCGTTTTAAACTCATTCCCCTAGATAGACATAATATTTGATCTTTGGGTAGGCCTTTAGTTAACGGATCTGCTAAGTTATCCTTTGATTTGATGTAATCAGTGGAAATGACACATGTAGTGATCAAATGCCTAACGGTCTTGTGCCTCCGATGAATATGTATAGACTTGCCGTTGTACATATTACTTCGTGTCCTTCCTAAAGCCGATTGACTTTCACAGTGAATCATCACTGAAGGCACGGGTTTATCCCAACAAAGGGTATCCTCTAAGAAGTTGTGAAGCCATTCTACTTCTTCTCTTGCTTTGTCTAAGGTGATAAACTCTTATTCCATCGTGGATCGGGCGATGCATGTTTGCTTAGAGGACTTTCAAGACACAATCCCACCACCAATTGTAAAAACATACCCACTAGTGGATTTGGTGTTCTTTATGTCTGATATCCAGTTTGCATCACTGTATCCTTCCAATACGGCTGGATATCTAGAATAGTGTAATCCGTAAGTCAACGAATATTTCAGATATCGTAGTATCCAGTTTAACGCTTTCCAGTTATAATTTCCAGGATTATGAGTGAACCTAGCCCACTTATTGACTGGATAAGCGATGTCGGGTCGGGTGCAGTTTGTAATGTACATTAAACTGCCAATGACCAGTGCATATCGCTCCTGGGATACGGGTGCACCCTGATTTTTATTAATTCTATGATTCATATCCATTGGTGACTTCATAGGGGGACTGCCAAATTCATCAAATTTCCTCAAAACATCTTCAATGTAATAAGATTGAGATAAACCAGCCTAACAGATGTCTTAGAAATCTTAATTCCTAAGATCATATCTGCAATACCCATATATTTCATCTAGAAACATTGTTTCAACATATTCTTGGTTTCCAAGATCAACTTAAGACTACTTCCGGTGATGAGCATGTCATCTACATAAAAGCATATCATGACAAACGAGTCAGAGGTCCCTTTGATATAGATACATTTATCATATTCATTTATGGGAAACCTTTTGATAATAAAGTATTATCAAACTTTTCATGCCATTGTTTCAGAGCTTATTTGAGTCCGTACAGAGACTTCACAAGTCGACATACTTATTTTCTTAACCTAGAATCACATATCCCTCGGGTTGTTCCATGTATATTTCCTCTTCCAACTCTTCATTTAGGAAGGCTGTCTTAACGTCCATTTGATGTATCTCAAGGTCACACAAAGCTGCTAAGCTATGAATACCCTCATGAATGTTAATCTAGACACATGGGAGTATGTGTCGAAGTAATCGAGGCCTTCCTTTTGACTGTAGCCTTAACTACTAATCTGGCCTTATACTTGTCAATAGTTCCATCTGCTTTGTACTTTATTTTGAGTATCCACCTACAACCCAAAGGTTTGCTTCCCGGATGAAGATCAACCATTTCCCAAGTATGATTTTGCATGATGGAATCTATTTCGCTTTCTATAGTTTCTTTTCAAAGCGGCGCTTCTGGAGTTGACAATGCTTCTTTGATTGTCCTCGGTTCATTTTTAACCATATAGGTTAGAAAGTATGGACCAAAGGTTTTGTCCTTATTAGCCCTTTTGCTCCGTCTTGGTTCCACCTATGGAACCCCCAAGTTCTGTAGGTCTGGAACATTAAGTTCTGGATAATCAGAAACTCATGAGTCCTGTAAATCTGGAACATCTAGTTTCGGATAATCAGAAACTCTCGGGTCTTGCTCGTTTTGAGCATTGTGTTCATAACTTCGTTTGCGCGAAATTATTTCTTTTTCCTTTTTAGGAAAGATCTGTTCAAAGAATTCAGCATTCCTTGATTCCATGATTGTACCCTCATGGATATCAGGTATCTCCGACTTATCCACTAAGAAGCGATAAGCACTACTGTTATTTGCCTATCAGATGAATATGCAATCTACAGTCTTAGGTCCAATTTTGACCTGTTTTGGTTTTGGTACTTCGACCGTTGTCAAGCAGCCCCACACTTTCAAATATTTGTAAGTGAGTTTCTTTCCTTTCCATGATTCATATGGAGTTTTATCCTTACCCTTATGCGAAACTTTATTAAGAATTACATTAGCTGTAAGAATCGATTCGCCCCGCATGTTTTGGTCTAAACCGGAATTGATAAGTAAAGCATTTATCATTTTCTTTAACGTGCGGTTTTTGCGTTCAACAACACCGTTAGACTGAGGCGAGTAAGGAGCGGTCGTTTGATGAACAATGCCGAATTGAGCACAGTATTCTTCAAACGGTGCTACGTATTCTCCCATCTATCACTACGAATTTCCTTAATCTGTAGGCCCCTCTATCACTACGAATTTCCTTAATCTGTAGGCCCCTCTATCACTACGAATTTCCTTAATCTGTAGGTTTAGTTGATTTTCAACTTCTGCTTTGTAACGTTTAAATGCTTTAAAATCTTCATCTTTACTTTTCAACAAGTAAACATAACAATACCTTGTACTATCATCAATGAAAGTCACAAAATACTTGTTCCCCCCTCTAGTTTGCACAAACTTTAAATCACATATGTCCGTGTGAATAAGTTCTAGAGGAGCGGTGTTTCTTTCGACTGAATGGAAAGACGACTTGGTTAATTTTGCCTCTACTCACACCTCACATTTATGTTGAGGGTTTATGTCGAATGAAGGAAACAATTCCAACTTTACTAACTTTTGAATGAATTTGTAGTTAACGTATCCTAATCTATGATGCCATAGATTAGAAGACTCAAGCAAGTAGGTAGAAGGATTTATTTCATTCGATGAACAAATTACAGACATAACATTCATTTTGAAGAGGTTGTCACATGCGTAGCCCTTTCCTACAAAATTATCATTCTTAGTTATTACAAACTTGTTGGACTCAAACACTAGTCTAAAACCAGTTTTGACCAATAGTGGCCCTGAAACCAAGTTCTTGCGGATGTTAAGGACGTGCATCACTTCTTTTAGAGTGATCTCTTTGCCTGAAGTCATTTTGAGGACAACCTCTCCAACCCCTTGCACTTCAGAGGTGGCGTCGTTGCCCATGTACAGTTTCATGCCCGTGACTGGGGGGTACGAGGAGAATGCATCCTTGTCAGATCGATGTGATGGGTTCCACCCTTGTCTATCCACAATTGCTTTAGATTCTACACCAGATTAGCCTCTAGCACCACTGCCGAGAAATCCACAATCTTGTCGTCAAGATCCGGAGGATTACCCTCGTCTTGTACAACGTTAGCCTTTGCCTTGCTTTTCTTGGCCTTCAGGTCATTTGTTGCCTGGGTATTTTGGCCCACTTCAGTCGTTGTGTTAGACTGAGTGTCCATCGCATCCCCACCAGAAGGAGGATCTTCTGTCTGAGATCATGACAGGCTCAACGCAGTAAGATAGAACAACATCTTTAGTATCCTTCTCTTGTTGTAATTGATGTCCAAAACCTTACTTGGGAGTTTGCTCTGCAAATTGTCAGGTGCAGGGACAACAACATTTCCTTGAGCAGTGCCAGAGGCAATGCCTTGATCTACAACGGCATAACCAGCAGTAGTGCCTTGAGCAGCAGAAGTAGAAACATAGTTGTTGACAAGAGTAGAACCAGAACCAACAACGTAATTGTTAACAGAACTGTCAACATAACAGTTGGTCGAAACAGAGCCAAACCCAGAGTTAGAACCACAACTGGAAACACAACCGTTGACAGACATCTTTCGAACACTTAGAAAATAGTAAAATTTTGTCTTAAAATTGTAAGCTTTTGTCTTAAAACTTGTAGGTATAAAACCGGATTGTAGGTAACGAAAACAAGGTTAAAGTGTATTCGAAAGGTTAAAAAAAAGAACGATGAGTCGAGAGATGGCTCTCTGTCTTTAAGACAAAATTACCCTGTATAAATGTACGGTATTGGGCAATAGTCTCCCAAGATAAAATAACAACTAATCAACTGCACAAAGCAAATACAGTTGATTCTAGCAAAGACAATGAATAAGAACAGACTGCTGAAGAAAGAGAGCGGAAAATATTTTCTGCCTGCTTTCTGTACTTTTCTTTTTCTATGTGTATGTTCCGGATGATGAACAGAAAATAAAAGCTTGTTTGAGTTTCTGGACATAAGAGATGTGTTCTGCATGTGTCAGTGTATCTCTATGTCTTTGAGTGTGTCTCTTTTAATTTGAATTGAAGTGTTTAATATATAACACCAGAAAGGGAGGCCAACAGTCATGAATGTTGATGTCTTCAACGTCTTGACCTGTTGATCAGTCATGACTGTTGATGTCGTCAACGTCTTGATCTGTTGAACAGTCATGACTGTTGGAGTCTTTTTAGACTGTTGTGATGTTCCGAAAACTTCAGGGACCAAAATATAAATAATTAACATTTCAGGGACCAAAAAGAAAGTTTCAGAAGAAAGCAATGACCCGTGAACCCGTGAACTGAACTCGGACCGGACGAGTGGCGGCGCGCGTGTGGGGCTTAGCCCCGAACCCAAGTTCACCTAGGTCCTCTCCCTTCTAAACACATGGGTTACCTATTGGTGCCCCAAATCCTTACTCAAACTTAGAGTTTATATCTAGCATAAACTCTCATTCTTTTACCAACGAGGGAAATTTGTCATTTTTTGCCAAAAAACACTCCATCTTTTCATGTTTCAAACACCTTACTTTGTGTACCAATATCTCTTTCATTTCTCAACGAAATTTGACGATACTTGGCACTAACATCATCTACTCTCTTAGTAGATTAGGCATGTGCAAAGAAACAATGTTTCTGATATGCGGGTTCCACATGTTTAAGTCATTAAACATAGGATAAACTCAATCCCACATTAGTAAAATTTCCAACCGTTTATTAAATGACATATCTGAAAAGGAATATTGTTTAAAAACTATATAGTATAGAAGTAATTATATATGTCCAAAAGAAGTAATTACTTTATTTAAGTTTTAAAGAAGAATTTTCTCAAGGAAATAACAAGTGTTGTCAGTATTTCAAACGTCTTTTCGCCAATTTAAATCTTGCTCCACATTGTATCTCTGCAAATATTGATGTCATTTTAATTTTATTCTGCATTGTTCATCTCAAACAAATTTTATTAATTACCCTAAGGGCCATGGCATAAGGTCCAATTTTTAGTGCATTAATTATATTAATTTAACATATACAATATATTTTCTATATGTGAATTTATTCAATTCGATTTGGTATTTTTTTTTATATTTTTTATAAATAAGAAAACCAACATTACTTTTCGATACTTTAAAATTTTATTTTAATCCTTGCGTATTTACTCAAAAAATATTAACAATTGATTCAGTGAAATTCAGTTAAGAGCCTGTTTGGCCAAGCGGCTAAAATCTACTTAATTTGAGAAGTGTTTTTTTTTTTTAAAAAGTGCTTTTTTAAAAAATATTTTTTTGTGAAAAGCAATTTGTGTTTGCTGTTACGAGACATGCATGTGGCTTATTTCTTTGTCAAATGAAGTATGCCAAAGAGATCTTTGACAAAGCAGGCATGACGTCTTGCAAACTGGCCCACACGCCGATGAACACTAATTTCAAACTCAGTGCCTCTTCGGGTTCTCTATATGCCGATTCGACTCACTATCGTAGTTTAGCAGGAGCATTACAATATCTCACTTTTACGAGACCAGATATATCCTATGTTGTGAAATAAATATGCTTACATATGCACAGCCCAACGGATGCACATATGAATGCGCTCAAACGTATTTTGCGTTATGTATAAGGCACTCTTCACTTTAGCCTCCACCTGTACAAGTCCACACTCTTTGGTCTCACCTCTTATTCTGACACTGACTGGGGTGACTGTTCGGACATTTGTTGATCCACTTCAGGTTACTGTGTCTTCCTTGGAGATAACTTGCTTTCTTGGTCTTCTAAAAGATAATCTACTTTGTATCAATCCAGAGTCGAATCCGAGTACAGAGGAGTCACAAATGTTGTCTCTGAGTCTTGTTGGATACGCAACCTTCTGCTGGAACTTCACTGCCCAATCCACAAGGCTACATTGGTCTACCGTGATAATGTTAGTGCGATATATCTCTCCGGTAATCCCGTTTAACATCAGCGTACTAAACACATTGAAATAGATATTCACTTTGTACGTGAAAAAGTGGCTCGTGGACAAGTTCGTGTCCTTCATGTTCCTTCCAGGTATCAGATTGCTGATATATTTACTAAAGGACTTTCGCGTATACTTTTTGATGATTTCTGAGCAAGTCTCAGTATACGAGAACCTCTCACTTCGACTGCAAGGGTGTGATAGAATATTTTCAAAAATTATGTTACACTTTATATTCTGATTGTAATTAGAAAGATTAGTTACCTAGTTTGTAGTCATGTAATAATTATGTAACACTATATATATTGTACACAATAATCAATGAAAGACAAGGCAAGAAAACATATATATATATATATATATATATATATATATATATACATGGACCGATGGTAACAAATTACTCTTTTATTTCTAAAGTACCATATTAGACTTATCATAAAGATTTACTCCTATCTATAATATATATATATATATATATATATATATGTGATTTAAATTAGTACCATATTAGACTTATCATAAAGATTTACTCCTATCTATATTTTATATATATGATTTAAATTATATACATGGACCGATTGTAACAAATTACTCTTTTATTTCTAAAGTACCATATTAGACTTATCATAAAGATTTACTCCTATCTATATTATTATAAGTAAACTTAGAATTTGATGCTGAATGTATAAAATTTATATTCATATAATAAGCAATAGGAGTAATAAAAGTTTTTGAGGCCTTCCAATATTAGTACCCTATAGCAGTGGCTTTAGCAGCCTCGTCCTTCAGCCGTCCATGCTGGGTGGGTGACAAGAGTGGGTGGTGGGTACAAGATCCTCCATATCAAGTAAATCTTATGACTATATCTATTTAACTATTTTACTGTATGCCAAAAATATCTGTATATCTATGTGACTATGTCTATATATTTCCCCGCGCTAGAATTATTATTATAGTGAAAAACAGTAGCGATGACATTAGCTGTGTATCTAATATTTTTTGCAAGCCTTGTCTTCTTTTTCAATCTTATCATAAAAAACAGAAGAAAGTCATCAAACCTTCCTCCCGGCAGCTACGGATGGCCAGTGATCGGAGAAACACTTGAATTTCTCGGATTAAACCGGGATGGAAGGCCGGAGAAATTTGTAAAGGACAGAATGGACAAGTATCAATCTCAGGTTTTCAAGACATCAGTACTGGGTGAAAAAATGATTGTGTTGTGTGGTCCTGCAGCAAATAAGTTCTTGTTTGCAAATGGGAACAAGTTGGTCACTGTTTGGTGGCCAAGTTCTGTGAGACAGCTGCTTGGGAAGAGTTTGACTAATAGTAACGGGGACGAAGCTAAACTCTTGAGGAAGATGCTCTACTATTTTGTTAGCCCAGATGCTTTTTCCAAGCTCTATATTAAGGCCATGGAGTTGAGTACTCAGCAGCATATCAAGAATCATTGGCAAGGTATGCATTTTCAATGACAAATTAGGATGCTTTTAAGGTGTCTTTGCTAGGAAGGAAAATGTTTTTCAAGAGATATTTTTCTAAAAAATAAGTGATTTTTTTACTTATATTTTGTTGTGTTCAGTAGGTAGGCAAAAAATATTATTTCAAAAAATATTAGTATATAATCTAGACAAACACTATAGGGTAACAAGTGGGGGGTAAGGTGTGGGGTGGTGGAAATAGGTGCTATGGGGGTGGAGAGTGTGTTGGAGGGTGGTGGATAGGAATGACAACGGATCGGATCTGGACCGGATCCTACTAGATCCAGATTCAGATCCGTTTTTCATAACTAAATTCAGATTCGGATCCAGATTCGTCGGGTCCATAAAAATCAGATCCACCGTGTCCACGGATCGGATCTGGATCCAAATGTAAAAAATTTATCATGCTAAGAATGTAACCTTGCTAAGAATTATTTTTTGAACTGACAAATGATTTTTACTTAGTTAACAGTTTATTGTGTTTCAATTTTGAAATGTTCATATGAGATATTTTGTTCGTTGTCTCGTTTTGATTGTGAACTATTAATTGAAAATGTTGGACAATGACAATAGTTGTGAAAAATGCTGACTAGTATTTCCACAATGCAGAACTTGCATGTGCTTGAAATATTCACAAATGAAGTGAATATAATTTTAACCACTTGTCTATGGAGATGTTAATCATTCACTAATATAACATTGATTTTATTATCGAAGTTACCTCTTTATTTTTTTATTTTTGAGTTAACGCGGTGATAAATTAAACTTGTTTTGAGAATTAAACTTGCAAGAATGTGCTTAGCAATTTTAAGAAAATACTTATAAAATTGCATTCTAGGTTATGAATATATTTAATAAAAAATAGATCCACGGATCGGATCTGGACCGGATACGGATCTCAAATATAAAATTCAGATCCAGATTCGATCCGTCAGAAATGGATCCGGGTCCGATCCAAATTCGTCGGATCCAAATTTTGAAGATCCATATCCTATAAAACGGATCTTGATACATAGGATTCGGACCGGATCCAGGATCCATTGCCATCTCTAGTGGTGGAGGACACAATTAATATGAAATGTCGCCTGTGCAATTTATTTTTCCTAATTCCACTAGAAAAGTCATTTTCCCATTTAAAAAAAAATATTTTCCTAAAAAATATTTTTTTCCTAAATTTTGTAACGAAATATAGGAAAATTGAAAAAAAATCATTTACTTTCATATAAGTTACAATACAAAAATTCGTAAGCCATGATGAGACTAGGGCTGGCAATTTAACCCTGATTCGATGGATATTCGATTCATCCGATCCGAATATATGAAAGAAAATTTGATAAAACACGAATTTTAATCGAGTGACGGATCGGATGGACATACATCCAACCCACCATCCGACCCATCCATCCACTCGTTTATAAATAGTTAGATAATACTTTTTATCATTAAATTGTATATATTTTATTAAATAAAAATTATAATGAAACTTGGCAAATCAAGAATAACATAATTTTGGTCCAGAGTTCACTTCCATAACAGTAAAGTTTTATAATGTTCTTGTAAACATGTAAATATAGAAAACAATATATTCCCTACCCATAATTAGAATATTTTCATATATTGTGTAAATATAATTATGGTAAGACTAGAATTTCTCTTTTGTATAGGCTTAGGATTTCTATTGTATAAGGGATGAATATTGTACTCTATATATACCTTGATATTAATGAAAGACTCCTCAAGGGAGATTAATATCATCATACATGGTATCAAGAGCCAAATAAACAAAACTCTAAAAACCTTTCTCTTCCACAGTCGCCGGCTGCCTCTCATACGCCGCGGCCCTCCCGAATTTTCTCCTTATTTTTCGAGTTTTGTTCTTCCTTTCTTCTCTTCTCTAAATGGTTATCCCTGATTCTTCCACACTTTCTGACGCATCTACCTCCACAAATCCCACCACAAAGTCATCACCACCGTTTCATCCCGCCCTTACTGTTTCCAACATCAAGAACCATATTCCCATTATTCTTGATCAAGAAAACAATCAGTATTCTTCCTGGGTTGAATTTTTTCGCAATCATGCATGTCTCTATAACGTGCTTGACCATATTGATGACACTATTCCGCGCCCTACGGAGGTTGATGATTCTATCTGGCATCGTCTCGACGCCGGCATCAAACAATGGATATATGGTAGTATCTCTCAGGATTTGCTCCTTACTATCATGAAATCTGACTCCACAGCCCTTGACTTGTGGAATCGTTTGAAGGAAATTTTTCAGGACAACAAGCACACTCGTTCCGTGTATTTGGAGGAACAGTTCAACAAAACACGTCTTGAAAACTTCTCCAATGTCTCTGAGTACTGCAAACAACTTAAACTTCTAGCGGATCAACTCTCCAACATCGGCGCTGTCACATCGATTTATAAAATGGTGCTACAAATGATTTCTGGCCTTACTAAGGGCTTAATATGATACTTTGGCCACCATTATTCAACAAAGTGCATCCGCTATCGAAGTTTTAACAAAGCTCGCCACAATTGTTGCTCGAAGAAACCCGTCGTGCTAAGCGAGGATGAGCACGCCCAGAGTGTTAGCCGTCGACACGCAACCCCAAGATCGACGCCACCGGACAACTCCCAACACGCGTAGCGGCGGCAAGGAGGAAAAGGTCCGCGGCGGTAGAGAGAGGTCGTGGTCGTGGCAAGGGTCGCGATCAACGTAACCAACAAAGAACAGAGATCGCAGAACAACCGGGCCGCGGCTCTCGCTGTTTACAAAGGCCGCGACGCCTTGAGTCAGCGGCGCCAAGTCCATTCCAGCATCAGCAGCCTATACAATCCGTATTCTTACCCGCTTTGTTAGGCCCCGCTCCACCCACAAACAGACTCCACTTCATGCAAGGTCAGTCCCGCAGCCTCCTCCTGCATGACACCCATCGAAGTTGGGTCAGCGTTGACACCCTATCTATGCAATACCGACAATACTTGGTACATGGACTCAGCGCCACATCTCACGCCACCCACCTGCAGTACTATTCCTAAACTGTTTTGTTTAAAGCATCCTCAATATGTTACAGTTGGTAGTGGACAACGTATTCCAGTTAAGGGTTATGGTACCTCATATACACAACCTCCTCATCCACCCTTCTCTCTAAAAAACACCCTATATGCCCCACATATGATTAAGAACCTCATATCTGTCCGCCAATTTACTCGTAATAACTCTTGTCTCTGTGGATTTTGACCCTTTTGATTTTATTGTAAAGGATCTTCATACGGGGACACCTCTTACGAGATGCAATAGCACGGGGGATCTCTATCCATTCACTTCCACCTCCGTTGCCAGATCTTGCTCTCCCGTCACTCTAGCGGTTGTTTCTTCTTCAACCTGGCATAATAGGCTTGGTCATCCAGATGTCCCAGTTTTTAATTTTCTTAGAGGCAACAATTTCATTGCCTGTAATGGGAAACTTACCCAAAATTGTGTTTCTTGCTCTTTAGGCAAACATATTCATCTTTCGTTTAAATCATCTACTAGTGTTACATTTGCTCCTTTTGATATCATACATGCTGATTTATGGACATCTCCTATCTCTAGTTCTCTCGGTCATAAATACTACCTTGTGTTGCTTGATGATTTTTCACACTACGTTTGGTTATACCCTCTTAAATTTAAATCGGAAGTGTTTGTCAAATTTCTTGAGTTTCGCAATTTCATTCAAACACAATTTGGAAAAGGCATAAAATCATTTCAGTGCGATAATGGTCGTGAATTCAATAACTCTATGTTTCACCGCTTTTGTACCAATAATGGCATGGTCTTTCGCTTCTCTTGCCCTCACACCTTACCACAAAACGGTAAAGTTGAAAGAATCATCCACACCATTAACAATATGATTCGCACCTTATTGATTCATGCCTCCCTCCCTCAACCCTTCTGGGTCTATGCTGCTAAAATATCAGAATACACTCTAAATATTCTCCCTACTAGCACTCTTCACAATATGACCCCTACCGAAATCCTCTACCATAGAATCCCCTCTTATGATCATCTACGGATTTTTGGTTGTCTGTGCTATCCCAACCTTAGCTCCACCGCCCCTCACAAGCTCGCTCCTAGGTCCACTCCATGTGTCTTTCTAGGATTCCCGCCGAACCATAGGGGCTATCTATGCTATGACTTGTCGACTCGTCAGATCCACATATCTCGTCACGTCACATTCGAAGAGACCACATTCCCATTTTTGAATCTTCCAAAATTTCAAAAACAGGACTACTCATTTCTTGACGAGTCTGCCATCTCTCCCCTCATAATTGAACAACTCACATCCTCTGTTCCGTCGTCAGAGCCGCGGCACCCAAACTTCAGAGAAGCCTGTCAACCTTCTAGCGCCGCGACTCTCGATCCAGGAACCGCGGCACCTCCGATGGCTTTGCCCCCACCCTCTCCTTATCCGACTTTACCCCCCGTCTCAGACACCACTCCGCCACCCACTGTCCCTACCCATCCAATGAAAACTCGTTCAAAGCATGGAATCTTCAAACCCAAAGTCCATTTCAACTTGTCTGCCCAAACCATCTCTCCACTTTCAAAGAACCCAAAATTGGCCAAACAAGACCCTAATTGGAATGCGGCTATGTATGAGGAATTCAATGCTTTAACTAAAAAGCACACGTGGGATCTAGTACTTAGACCTGAGGGGGTGAATGTCATTCGTTGTATGTGGCTATTTCGTCACAAGTTCAGAGACAATGGAGATCTTGAGAGATATAAGGCCCGTCATGTGGCTAATGGCACAAATTAGTAGGAGGGCATTGATTGTGGTGAGACCTTCAGCCCGGTTGTCAAATCGGCTACCATCCGCACAGTTTTGAGCATAGCCATGGGCAAACACTGGCCGATCCATCAGCTTGATGTGAAGAATGCATTCTTACATGGGGATCTGAGAGAGACAGTCTACATGCATCAGCCACCAGGGTTCACCCATCCAGCAGTTCCTCACTATGTGTGCCGTCTCCGTAAGTCACTATATGGCCTGAAGCAGGCCCCCCGTGCGTGGTATGATCGCTTTGCCAAGTATATCTTGCAGATTGGGTTTGTATGCAGCAAGTGTGATACATCACTTTTCATTTTTCATCGAGGTAGTAGCACTGCTTACTTATTACTTTACGTGGATGATATTGTTCTTACTGCCTCCTCCGACGGATTGAAAAATGAGATTATTGCCTTGCTCAAGTCCGAATTTGCAATGACTGATTTAGGGAAGCTGAGTTACTTTTTGGGGATCTCAGTGACCAGGTCTGTCAATCATATGTTCTTGTGTCAGCGTAAGTATGCAGAAGAGATTGTGTACAAGGCTAA
Source organism: Anisodus acutangulus (assembly GCA_029783415.1). Lineage (NCBI taxonomy): Eukaryota > Viridiplantae > Streptophyta > Magnoliopsida > Solanales > Solanaceae > Anisodus > Anisodus acutangulus. The sequence goes on from CM056504.1 coordinate 3,985,462, forward strand.
GATGGCGAACTGCAAAGAGGTGCCTACTCCAGTTGATTCCAAATCTAAGCTCAGTGCTATGGATGGTGCTCCAGTCTCTGATCCTACTTTGTATAGGAGCCTTGCAGGTGCACTTCAGTATCTCACATTCACCAGGCCAGATATAACTTATGCTATTCAACAGGTGTGTTTATTCATGCATGTCCCTAGGGAGTCTCATTTCACTGCTCTTAAGCGTATCATTCGATACATTAAGGGCACTCTTGATTATGGTTTGCACCTATACCCCTCTACACCAGACATGTTGCTTTCATATACGGATGCAGATTGGGCAGGGTGTCCGGACACGCGACGCTCCACCTCCGGCTTTTGTGTTTTCTTAGAGGATAATCTGATTTCTTGGGTTGCCAAGCGACAGGCTACCCTATCTTGCTCCAGTGCCGAGGCTGAGTACAGAGGCGTTGCAAATGTAGTAGCTGAGATTTGTTGGCTAAAAAATTTACTGTTAGAACTTCAGTGTCCTTTGTGTCAGACATCTATTATGTATTGTGATAACATCTCTACCATCTATCTTTCTCATAATCTATTGTGTATTGTGATAACATCTCTGTCATCTATCTTTCTCATAATCCGGTTCAACATCAGCGGACCAAGCATATTGAGATAGACATACACTTCGTTCGTGAGAAAGTTGCGTTAGGCCATGTCAGAGTGTTACATGTTCCATCATCCTATCAGTATGCAGACATATTTACCAAAGAACTTCTCAGACAGTTATTTCTTGACTTCAGAGTCAGTCTCAGCGTCCGGCCTCCTCCCGTTCCGACTGAGGGGGTGTGTAAACATGTAAATATAGGAAATAATATATTCCCTACCCATAATTAGAATATTTTCATATATTGTGTAAATATAATTATGGTAAGACTAGGATTCCTCTTTTGTATAGGTTTATGATTCCTATTGTATAAGGGATGAATATTGTACTCTATATATACCTTGATATTAATGAAAGACCCCTCAAGGGAGATTAATATCATCATACAGTTCTTAGCTAGTGATCATTTAGGAAAATATAATAAATTATTCATTGTTAGGTCTGATTAATTTTATTATTTATTTTGCAACGTAAAGTATGATTTGTTTGAGCTAACATAAAAATAGAATATGAATAAAAATATTTAAGGTGCTAATCAGATGAGACACTGCTACGTTGAAACTAAGAGTATTTATATTGATTTTGGTCACTCCATTTTTGTTGTTAATTTAAAAAAAAAGATTTAAGAACACCAATTACTAACATTGTCACTGATTTTAAACTAGAACAAATGGTTAAACTTATAATAAATTTCATCCGCGAAGCACCCGATTCACCCGTGAATAATGGGTGGATCGGATGTGGATGAAGAAAAAATAGGGTGATGGATGGATCGGGTGGTGGATGGATGGTTGGCAGGTGAAAACGAATTGAGCTCCACCCGATCCACCTCCGATCCATTGACCGCCCTAGATGAGACCTATACTCCAATTCAATAGGCATAACAGTTTCAGTTTTATATAATTTTCGTCAATAAAAGACAAAAATAAACATTTGAAACATTTATAGTTCATAAAAGATGTCTCGGGATATCACAAGTGCAAAAGAAATATAAAAAATCTTAAAATTTGGCGATGTGAGTAGGGCTCTACAAAATCGGAAATAAATACAACTGTGGATCACAATTCACTGTCTAAGCAGATAAGAAAGAAATGTGTAATAATAATACGGGGAGCAAGAATAACAACTTGTGTACCTTAATGCAGGGGAAGATTAATCGTTAAACTTGCCACTAAAATTCGCCCCAAATGGAACTTTAATCTCTAATTGGAAACAAAGTGTATTCCACAAACTAGATGCCTTAATATTACAGTGTGTTTCAATCTTTTTGTCTAAGGGAGAATCAGTTTCTTGTATATTACTGATTTCTTTTCTGATAGAAATATAAAGAAGAGGAGTTGGAGGAAAAACAACCGATGGAACCACGGTTAAACAAAGTATATATACCTGTGATATACACTTGATATACAGAGGTGTATATCACGGGAATACAGAAGTCACGGTGGCCCATCTCGGGAGCCCATCACGGGCAGATTACAAGATTGTAATCTTGTATATATATTTGGTGTATATTGTAGTGTATTTGTTACCTAAATTAAGATTATACACTTACCATAATTGTATAGTTAGAATTATGGTAGAATAGAAATATGATTCTCCTATTTTGTAACTTGTATAAATAACTTTCAATTAATGAAAATAATCAAGGGGATTATTTCTTTCATGGTATCAAGAGACTAGGTCTAACAAATTTTTTCTCTCCCAAAGTTTTGTACCCTTTCTCAATAAACCCCCCCCTAAGCCTCTGGGCCCAAATTTCGTCTTTCGCTCTCATAAAATCTCTCTTACTATTTCCAAATTTCTCCTCCTTTGTTCTTTCAATATGTCTAAGAACAATTTTCATCCTGCCCTCATGGTTTCCAACGTCAAGAACAGTATCCCTATTGTGCTTGAGATGGAAAACGTTCAATATGCGACGTGGACAGAATTGTTTAAAATTCACGATATCTCCCATCAAGTTATCCATCACATAATTCCTCCCGCTATACCTTTTTCCGCGGATGATCCTCAGTTATGGATTACTCTTGATGCTACCGTTCTCCAGTGGATTTATTCCACTATTTCGGTTGACCTCTTACAGACGATTATTGAGCCAGATACCACGGCTATGGCTATCTGGAATAGATTGCGTGACATATTCCAAAATAACCAACATTCACGTGTTGTCACACTCGAGCAGGAATTCTCTCTCGTTCGCATGGAAGCAATTCCAAACGTCTCTGCATATTGCAAGAAACTCAAGGAGTTGGCGGACCAACTCCGTAACGTTGGCACACATCTGACAAATAATCGTCTGGTTCTACAACTGGTTGTTGGTCTTTCTGAGGCCTATAATGGCGTTGGGACTCTCCTTCGTCAAAGCAATCCACTTCCCGCTTTTTATCAAGCCCGCTCCATGCTTACTTTGGAAGAAGCCGGTTTGGCTAAAAAGGCGGCTACCAGAGCAAGCCCCGTCGTCCTAATGACGTCCTCCACAAATTCTTCAGGTTTTGTTGATAATTCGGGCCAAAATCATACTCATGGTGGCTGCAAAAATAATCGTAAGAATAATAACAAAAATTGCGGGGGCAAACGCGGCGGTTCCGGTGGTGGTTTTGGTGGTCACCAAGCAGGCAGTGGGCCCCGTCCAGTGAACAATGGCCCACCACCCTACTGGTCCTAGCAATGGGGCACATGGCAGTGGGGTGAGGCGATGGGGCGGCAGCCCTACGTTCAGCGACTCCGGCGGTGGTGGCCGCCTTTCAAGCCCAACAATCGCCAGCGGGCGGCCACCAGCCACCGCCCAAGAACGCTGGCCCATTCAGCCTACGACCCAGTTCAGCCCAGTCCTGGAATACTTGGGCCCCGACCTCCGCAAGCTCACCACGCAGCAGGCCCCACTCAGATCAATATCGAGGCCGCGATGTACACATTGGGTTTGACTCAATCGGACCCAAATTGGTATATGGGCACCAGTGTCACTACCCACATGACTTTCGATTTAGGTACTCTCTCATCTTATTCCAATTTGAGCAACCCTCGGGGTATAATTGTTGGTAATGACAACTCTATTCCAATTCATGGTTATGGTCAGAAAACGTTGTCTCCCCCCAATCCACCCCTTATATTGAAAAATACTTTACATGCCCCCAAATTGATTAAAAACTTAGTGTCTGTCCGAAAGTTCACCGCTGCCAATTCCGTTTCTGTTGAATTTGATCCTTTTGGTTTCTCTGTGAAAGATTTCAAGACGGGGAGTCATATAATGAGGTGTGATAGTAGGGGGGATCTTTATCCTATCATGTCTGGTTTCAGTCCATCGAGTCAAGCTTTGCCATCAGCCTTTGTAGCCATTTCTCCTTCCTTGTGGCATGCTCGCATTGGTCATCCGGGATCCTCTATTTTATCAACTTTAGATAAAAAATAGTTGTATTTCTTGTAAGGGTACGAGTCGTACTCCAATTTGTCAATCTTGTTCGTTAGAAAAAAATGTTAAGCTGCCATTTGTGGACTCCAATTCTCATACTTCAATGTCATTTGATATTATTCATAGAGACCTATGGACGTCTTCTGTTCTCAGTTCATTGGGTCATCGATATTATGTTCTCTTTTTAGATGATTATTCTAAATTTTTGTGGACATTTCCAATTGCAAATAAATCTCAAGTGTTTTCAGTCTTCATAAAATTTAGAGCGTTCATTTATACCCAATTCGAAAGAGAAATAAAAAATATTCAATGTGATAATGGGAGAGAGTATGACAATAGGGAGTTTCGGGAGTTCTGTGCTAATAATGAGATTAATTTTCATTTTTCGTGTCCTCATACATCTTCACAAAATAGGAAAGCCGAACGCAAAATTCGTTTCATAAATAACTTTGTCCGAACTCTCTTAATTCATGCTTTCATACCCCCATATTTTTGGCATCATGCTCTACAAATTGCCACATATCTCCTTAACATATTTCTTCCAAAGGTCTGACATATTCTTCCCCCCTCCAAATCTTATATAATAAGAACCCTTCTTATTCTCATCTTCGGGTTTTTGAGTGCTTGTGTTATCTATTCTTCCCATCCACCACAATTAACAAACTTCAGGCCCGATCTACTCCGTGTGTGTTTTTAGGTTATCCGTCTAATCATCGTGGTTACAAATGTTTTGATTTATCCTCCAAGAAAATCATAATTAATCGCCATGTAATTTTTTATGAAACCCAATTTTCATTTACTAAAGTTCATACTCCCAAGCATAGTTCGTATAATTTTTTGGATGATGGTATATCTCCGTATATTACTCACCATTTTTCGGACATATCCCGTACCCAAAATTCTCCAACTGCCCATCGCCACCGGCCCCATCGCCTCGCCACATTTTCCGATTATTGGATCGGTTCAGCGATTGGGCAGTCATTGCACCTGGGTCCGATCGCTCTAGATTTTCGATTTGGGCCAGCAGGCCCACTGCCTGCTGGCCAGTCCGTCCCGAGCCTAGCAAATTCCCAAAATTCACTCAATTCTTCTTTCAGTCATAGACCGGTCACTCGTAGTCAGCGGAGTATTTTTACACCTAAAAGACATTTTAATTTACATTATAATGTCTCTAAATTCCCCTTGCCCCGTAATCTTGTGTCTGCATTAAACGACCCGAATTGAAAAATTGCTATGACTGATGAATATAATGCTCTTATTGATAATAAGACGTAGGAGTTGGTGCCCCGTCCATCTGGTATTAATGTTATCAGGTCTATGTGGATTTTTGCTCATAAGGAGAATTCAGATGGGTCATTTGCTCGACATAAGGCGCGGCTTGTGGGTGATGGTAAAACTCAGCAGGTTGGAATAGATTGTGGGGAGACGTTTAGTCCGGTGGTCAAGCCGGCTACCATTCGCACTGTGCTTAGCTTGGCTCTTTCTAAGGCATGGCCTATTCATCAGTTGGATGTCAAGAATGTTTTCCTACATGGTGATCTCAAGAAAACAGTATATATGCATCAGCTGTTTGTTGAAGAAATCCTTATATGGGCTTAAGCAGTCTCCACGAGCCTGGTATACAAGGTTTGCTGATTATGTTTCGACTATTGGGTTCACTCACAGTAGGTCAGATAATTTCTTGTTCATCTACCGTCGTGGTTCATCCTTGGCCTACATTCTGTTATATGTGGATGATATCATTTTGACTGCCTCTTCCGATGCATTACACCAGTCTATCATGGCCATGCTCAGCTCTGAGTTTGCTATGAAAGACTTAGGGCCCTTGAGTTACTTTTTGGGGATTGCCGTCAAGCGTCATTCAGATGGATTGTTTTTGTCTCAACAAAAATATGCAGATGAGATCATCGAGAGAGCTGTGATGTCCTCATGTAAGTCCATTTTCACTCCAGTTGATGTTAAGCCTAAGCTTGGTGCTGCGTCCGACGTCCCTTACGAGGATCCGACCCGCTATCGCAGTCTTGCAGGGGCACTCCAGTATCTTACATTTACCAGACCGGATATTGTGTATGTTGTTCAGCAGGTGTGTTTATTCATGGATGATCCCAGAGTTGAGCACGTGAATGCAATCAAAAGCATCATTCGGTATATTCAGGGTACACTGGACTATGGTTTGCATTTGTATCCTTCATATACATCCACACTTGTCTCATACACAGATGCTGATTGGGGTGGTTGTCCAGACACCAGACGGTCGACGTCTGGCTACTGTATGTTCTTTGGCAACAACTTGGTCTCCTGGTCGGCGAAGCGTCAGGCAACTCTATCCCGCTCAAGTGCAGAGGCCGAATATCGAGGGGTAGCAAATGTGTCTCAGAATCATGTTGGCTACGTAATTTGCTTTTGGAGCTTTATTGTCTCATTCAGAAGGCAACCTTAGTATATTGCGATAACATTAGCAGGTAATCCGGTTCAGCACCAACGCACTAAGCATATCGAAATGGACATTCACTTTGTTTGTGAAAAGGTTGCTCGGGGTCACGTTCGCGTATGCCATATCCCGTCTCGATATCAAGTTGCAGACATCTTTACAAAGGGTCTATCCGCGATCCTTTTTAAAGATTTTAGGGACAGTCTCAGCTTTCGAAAATCGCCTGCTATGACTGCGGGGGAGTGTTAAACTGTGGTATACACTTGATATACAAAGGTGTATATCACGGGAATACAGAAGTCACGGTGGCCCATCTCGGGAGCCCATCACGGGCAGATTACAAGATTGTAATCTTGTATATATATTTGGTGTATATTGTAGTGTATTTGTTACCTAAATTAGGATTATACACTTACCATAATTGTATAGTTAGAATTATGGTAGAATAAGGTTTTAGGAGTAGAATAGGAATATGATTCTCCTATTTTGTAACATGTATAAATACATTTCAATTAATGAAAATAATCAAGAGGATTATTTCTTTCAACCACGTTTCATGTAGTCTAATACCTACGGTAGTTTTTAGGAGTTAAAGTAACTTTCCTAGGAAACCTCTTTCAAATTTATCTCATCTAAACGGGTCCACATGGGTGACACACGACCGAACCCAATTTCCAACAAAATAAAAATATACATAGGGGTCAATTGTTGTGGATAAGTTAAACAACTCACCTCGAGACTCCAACAACAACTCAGTAGACATGATCTCGAACTCCGCTAATGCCAATATTCAAATCTGCACTTAAAAAATGCAACAAGTGTAGTATGTGTACGTAAACAACCTATGTACCCAGCAAGTATCAACAGCCGACCCAATCAAGATAGTGGCTAGGGTTGACGTTTTAAAATACTAGCGTTCAACATATTCATTTTGTATGATCTCAACAGATAGAGAAATAATTGCACACAAAGTAAATTCATCTGAACAACATAATAATGCACATATCAACCTTTATAAATGATATGCACAGATTCATACGAACCACATAATATAATGCACAAAATTACATATATAGATGATATTCACATATAAGAGTCATGATGCAATGCATATGATGTTTACTCTTTACTACAACTATTTCGAACTAGTGCTTCCAGCACTTTGTGCACACATTGGTCCGATTAGGGTTGTGGGAGAGCTATACAAACATCGTGCTGCTAAGAGAAGTAACCTGAATGATGTACATGGGAGGTTTAAGAAAACATGTATGAATTATTCAAATCATATTTTTATTAGGTACATTTTCTCTTTGTGATATTCCATCTCTCGCTTGTTTTTGGTCAAAAGATAAAATTCTTAATAATAGTTGTATTCGTCAATTTTCACAATAATATCTTGGCCATGATGAGATTAACCATATTTTATATGTTTCAGATCTATTTACTTACTTTTGAAGAGCATTTAAACGTTCCTTTCCAAAATTATGGTGGAAAACAAAAACCTCTTTCTATTCAATATCTTATGGGGTAAAAAGGGTGTGGGTGTTAAGAAAAGCTCTTGCAACCATGTTGTCCATAGGCCCGCACGAAATGCCCCATCATGCCAATAATCATCATATCAATCTGCTGGAACAAAATTTCATCAGCCATAGTCATACCATTTCGTCCAGATTAAGGTCCCATCAAGCCATAATCACCTCAAACATATTAGAGAATTTGAAATATATTTCATAGAATAAACATGAATTACATCTGCAGTAGTATGGCATGTAAACAGTGCATAAAATAAATATATGCAACTCACGTATCATCAAGTACACAAAATATTCTGAATAGTACCCTAACTTGTTCAATCATGCTAGCTAATTATTTCAAAATCAAGTAGCACATAGTAATAAGCATATAAGTTAAAAATACCTGAACATGGCACTCGGTAACCATGTAAGCGCTCGTCACCCCGTCTATATGTTACTCTCATACCCTTAGTTCATTTCATTAATCATTTAGTTGAAAATAATTTCCCCATCGAAGTCAAATTCTAAATTTACCTTAATTCGAAGCCTTCCAAACACCACGAATGACTTTCCCCTTCCCCGTAGCCTAAAAAAGCTCGCAATCTATTAGATACTATACGGGGTTAAACAAGTTCAGCAATATTCATATTACAATATAAAATAGTTGGGTCAAAAAGTCAACAAAAAGTCAAATTCGAATCATGATGTCAAAATTGTATCTTTATAACATAAATACATTATCCATACGAGTTCAAATCTGTGCTCAAAACTCAAATCCGATATCAAATCATCCTTCATACTCTTAACTTTAATGCTAAAATCCTAATGTTCACAATTAATCTTATGATTTAAAGCCAAAAAGCACATAGGTAACCATGCTAATCATCCAAATATGCGATAAAACACTAACCCGATGTTTGAAATCATTTCTCGCACTTTATCTGATCTATCTCGAGCTTCAAAACTCCAAAAATGGTGAAATAACTTTAACATAGTGTTACTCATTTTTATACATGAAGCCTAATTAGCGCGATCACAATGGTCTTGGCGCAAGGAGATAGCGCCAACACCGCAATCAAGGCTTACTGCGGCGATCGCTCACAGACACACGCATGTATGTGCGATGGCGCGTGGGAAAGGACCTTTCGTGATAGCGCACCAGTGCCGACCAATGTTTGTGCGTAATTTCGCACTCCTCGCACGATAGGGTTTTCCATCCCCAACTCCTGCAATGTGATTGCCCATTGTGCACGGTAACTCGTGAAATCATGCACAATTCAGATTTGTTTTTGCTATCCAAACCTCACCCAAACCTTTGGGTCTCAAATAAAACCACTCAAACAAGTCTTAAATCATTATACGGACCTATAGGAACCTTTCAACAATGCATCTAAGTTTGTTAACTCAAAATGTTGACTTTGGTCAAAACTATGAACTTTAAACCACTAGTTTAGGTTCAAGTGTTCCGAATGCACCCGAGCCCTTGGGACCTTGCGACTCGTAACCCCAATGCATTACACGTCAAATTGAAATAAGAAGTCTCAAATAAGAAAAAGGAATTCTAAAACTCAAAACGACCTAACGGATCCTTACAATATACTCCACTCTATTAGTTAGAATTTAATTTACATACACTGTTAGTGTAAAACTATTTTACATTTTTGGTGTAAGTTACCCTATTGTACTAGGTTGTACTTGCCTCATTTTTATATCAATAATCTCATTTATTATGTACGATTACCAATAATTGACACCCTATATATGTTACCCTCTAGTACTATAGTTTATACTTGCCTCATTTTTATATCAATAATCTCATTTATTGTGTATGATTACCAATAATTGGTATCTTTTTGTTGTCAATTATAGAAGTTAAACTCCTTTTTGTACTAAATACATTCGAGTAAGTGTTTTGGACTGCCATAGATTTTATTATGTCTGCTACAATAGATTTACAATAAAAATCTAGATGAGTATACTTTGTAGCATATATCGAAGTTAAATTTTTTATAAAGAAATGCATGTTTTTAAGTGAACGAAATCCATGTTTTAATGTGTTACAGCTACATCAAAAAGAGACAACAAAAGGTTTCTCAAGTGCTCCCGGGAGGGGTAAAATAAATACGCCAAAAGGAAAAAAAACACTATTGAAATTCGTGGCATTTTAATAAAAATTGTGTTGAAACAAAAAATAAAATGATGGATTCAAATTGGAAAACAAGAGTGTTGTCCACTTCACGATGAAGGACCTCAACCAAACAAAATGAAAGTAAAGTTTTCACTTGTAGTGATAACCTAAGTTCAAATTAATTGAGAATATACTGTTTTGCCTTTAATTTATTCCCGAAAACATATTACTGTACTTCTTTTCATAAAGATGAAGGGCCTCAACCGACCGAACTAGTAAATAGTAAAATATAAGCGAAAACTTTCTTAGGTAGTTATAGCACCGGCTACATTCTCACATCTATGGTGGCCATTGAAACTTTTTCAAAAATTTGCACCAAATTGTTTGATGTTTTGACTTTTAAATTGTATTCCAAATGTAATTTAATTGAAACAATTAAGACTTTGATAAATTTTTGCTAGTAAATATTTATGTATGTGAATGTTGAAACTTTCTCTGTCTATTTATGGAGGCAAAGAGGAGCTGAAAGTTTTCCCAACTGTCAAATTACACACATTTGATTTGGCATGTTGCATATTCATGAGCCTTGAAGACCCAAACTTCATTTCAAAGCTTTTCAATCTGTTCAACATTTTCTTGAAAGGAGTCATATCTATAGCCCTAAACTTTCCTGGAACTACATTTTATAATGCAAAGAGAGCAACAAACACTATCCGAAAAGAACTTCTATTAATTGTGAAGCAGAGAAGAGAGGCCATAGAACAGAAATCAGATTCTCCTCCACAAGATCTTTTATCACATTTACTTCTATTCCCTGACGAGAATGGTAAATTCATGTCTGAATTGGAGGTAGCAGATAACATCTTGATGATGATCTTTGCCGGCCATGACACCACCTCTGTTACTATAACATTAGTGATGAAGTATCTTGCGGAATTGCCTCATGTTTATGAGAACGTTTTACAAGGTCAGTCAAACACTGTCATATAAAATGTAACATATCAAAATATTAATATTAAAATTTCTCGAGAAAAGAATATTTGATTGAAAATGTCAATGCTCCACTAACAACTAATCTTTTGGCTTGATAATGAGCAACAGAACAAAAGGAGATTTCATCATCAAAAGGAGGAAGGGAATACTTGAACTGGGATGACATACAGAAGATGAAGTATACGTGGGATGTAGTGTCTGAAGTTCTCAGGTTAACATCACCAATTTTTGGAAGTTTCAAAGAAGTACTAGTGGATTTTAACTACCAAGGTTATATCATTCCAAAAGGATGGAAGGTACTTTAATATTTGTTTCAGTTGCTATTTACTGTATTTTTTTGGCTGTTGTTGTTTATGCTCTCCTACAATTCACATATCTCAAATTCAAGTTTACATAGGGGCTACCTGGTCAAAGAGATGGACTTATATGGTGGGATTTTAAGAGGCTAAATTTTTTAGTGCAAAATCAAAGGAATAATTTTTTGACATTACAGACTTGTTATGTAATTCAAATCTTGTCTTCAAATTGAATAGCATGGGGTGAAATACACGTGCAAAGAGTTTTTATTTTACTTTTTTACATTAGAGGAGGGAAGGGGATACTATGCTATCGATGAAGTTTGTGTAATTCACAAAGCGAGCTAATTCTCAACCCCACGTAAAAAGAGTTTATTATGATTTTAATCCGAAGAATCTTTAGACTGTGAGTAGAGTAAGATTCAAGAGCATGCCTTCTTTCTATTTGCTTAGATTAAGATTTACTTGCAAAATGGTATATCCACATTTTTTTGCAACTATTAAATGGTTGTTTGGTCTAATGCGACAGATATACTGGAATGTCCCTGTAACACACATGGATCCTAAGTTGTTTCCAAACGCCAAAAACTTTGATACATCAAGATTTGAAGGTGCAGGGCCGACACCATTTTCATATATTCCATTTGGAGGAGGGACTAGAATGTGCTTGGGGAAAGAGTTTGCACGGCTGGAGATTCTTGTTTTTATCCATAACGTGGTCAATGATTTCAGATGGAAACTATTGATTCCAGATGAGAAAATATCATATGATCCCATGCCCACCCCAATTGAAGGACTTCCTGTTCTTCTTCTTCAATCGAGCAATCCTTAGAAGATATACCTTCACTTACCCTCCAATTCTATTTGCCACTTAAAGAAAATAAGATGCTACTAGAAATGTGCACTCGGTTTCAATGTGCTTCCGAAGAGCCATCCATATGTATGATCCATACAAGATCTGACAAACTGTCAATCTTACCTCCTCTATGTGTTTGATCGAATTGTTGGCAAGTCAAGTATGGAAAGATCTGTTTATTTGTCCAGAAATATATTTTCAGCCTATCTAGCTATCTATTAAACCGTGAAACATTTTCGGAAATGTGTTGTCTTTTATTGTACTTAAAAATAGTCTTGGGATTTAGAGACATCTTGTATGTACACTACTCTAATGTTGGAAGAACCTTTGTGTGTCTTGAGAACCAAAAATTCCCTATTATATTTATGTATGTGTTGCAAGTCAAGTGTAATGAATAACAAAATACAATTGTTTCTGTGAAAAATAGAGTAGCCAGTTTTCCATAGAGTTACTGAAAATTTACTGCAATTTGTTCAAAATTTACTTCTCAGTTTTCCTCTTTTTTTCCTACTCTCCCCTCTCGTAAATATATTGGTATTTGAAGGAAATAAAAATGCTCGAACGAATAACATATGCACAAGTGAAAGACCCAACAATGACTATATAGAAGAAATTTATCAAATTAGAAACACTGAGTTATAAGACTTTACTAAATAATTCAAAACTCTTGTATCTCTCTACAATCAAAGCTACCTCTTAACCTGAAAAAATATGTAACAGAACAACCCTATTTATAATACTAGAAAATAACATAGACTAGGACTAGAAAAACTATTCCCATTAGACTTTGATAAATAAATTCTAACTAGACTTCGATTAAATAAACTATCAAATATAAAAATTTAATTAATAATTATTAATCTTGGTTTAATTCCAACATAGCCTCCTTTAAACCAAGATCTTCAAATTTGAGCATGCCATGAACAATATCATATCTTGTAAAAGTCAACCACCTTTGACTCTCGAATAATTTTCTGAAATATGTAGCATCGACAAAATTGCGGGTGCCATCTTTGGTCAGCTTCAATTTCTCTTCAACATGATTCAAAGTTAATTTGAACTTCTCTATGGTAACATCTTCGAAATACCATCATCATATGTTTTCTTCTTCTTGTATCCTTGAATAACTAGTCTTGCCTTAAAATCATATGTTTCTCCAATTGATTTGTACTTGATCTTGTGTGTCCATTCAACTTCAAATTGCCTTTTTTGTATGTGGTAGAATAAGTATCGTCAACTAACAAAAGTTTCATGCTCTTAAAAACATACAATCTTAACTAATGGCTCGAAATTGATTACATCTTCAATCTCCATAACCATGCACGTCAATTGTGGATATGAGCCCTTGATTACTTCTGCTTCAATTTTGGGTAAATCATCAAAAACTTTCTCTTGTTGAAATCTTTTGCTGCTCTCATTACTAGATTCATCTTCAATACCTTCAAATATTTTTTCTTGTGTAATAATGGATGGTACTTCTATTCCTTTTTTAATTGCTCCATCTTGTATAGACCAATCATGTCTATTACATATCTCCTGACTTATAACTTTAGTAGCTTCTATAGAAAGAGCATCAGTTCCAACCAAATTATCCCTTTTATCCATTTCAGAAATCATTGATAAATTATTTTTATCCATTTCAGAAATCATTGATAAATTATTTTGGACATTATTGGAGTCCGCTTTGCAATTAAAGACATCTACACCACAACAAAAATTACCTCTGTTTTCTATTCTTTTCTCCACTATTTCTGAATTCTGACCTTTTTCATTTATTTCTGCCAGATTCAATGACACTTCATTTTCTTTTGGTTGTTCATCCTTTGTTTGCAATGCCTCCTTCTCTATCTCATATATTTTTTAAATTCAGGGGAATCTCATATGTCACCAATACATCTTCTAGATCATCAAGTTTCAAAGTATTAAAATCCTAGGTAGCCTCAAGAATTGTCTTCTTGGTGTGAAACTCTAATTTTAAAGATTGCAATATCTTTTCAACAACTTTAACCTCTTTCAATTTTTCTCCATTGACCTTCACATCATTAACAATTTCTCTAATTCTTGCAAAAAAACTCTATGACAAATTTCATTGGTTTCATCTGGGTCAACTCATACTGCCCAAAGTTCTTGAAGTTTCTCTCTCCCTGTCTGCAACACGTCGATATGATTTCACCAATATTGTTCATGCCTCCTTTGTTGATTTTGCATGCAAATATTTATTGTATACATGCGATTGAACTTTGCGATTGAGGTAGTAGAATGCCTTATAATCCAATTGTCTATTTTTCTCTAATTATGTAGCGGCTTCACCAGTCAATATTGTGCCTTCTGGGGCTTCCACGAATCCTTTATCAATGATGGAGCATAGTCCAAAAACTTTAAAAAAAAATTCATCTGTTGATACCAACTCTCAAAATTATTTTTGCCATCAAACACAAAAAAATGACAATTTGGTAAATATAAAATATCCATATTCTTTTATATGTGTTGGATATCACAAGAGGCTTTGATCGGATCTCACAGACTCTGATATCAATTTGAAGGAAATAAAAATAGTCAAACGAATAATATATGCACAAGTGAAAGACTCAACAATGGCTATATAGAAGAAATTTATCAAACTAGAAACACGAGGTATGAGACTTTACTCAATAATTCAAAACTCTTGTATCTCTCTACAATCAAAGCTACCTCTTAACCTGAAAAAATATGTAACAGAACAACCTTATTTATAATACTAGAAAATAACATAGACTAGGACTAGAAAATCTATTCCTATTAGACTTTGATAAATAAATCCTAACTAGACTTCGATTAAATAAACTATCAAATATAAAATTTTAATTAATAATTATTAATCTTTATTGCAACAGTATTAGAGAGGTCTGATAAGAAGAGAATCTGAGTGCGGAATAGAAATTTTTGAAGAAGAAGAGCCCTAAGAAGAAAAGGAAAGCTAAATAATGTTTGGCAAGAGTGATCAATGAGTAGCTACATGATTTTTTGTATTTAAAGGTCAAATTAATTTTCCGATCACAAGAATCGTGGAAAACAGTAGAAAGTGAGTATGAAGAGCCATATTCTACATAAATAACTACTCCCTCCATTGTTGCCTAAAATTTGTTTATTAAGAAAAAAAATTAAATTTATTTGGAAGAGATATTTAGCAACGTAATTAATCAAAATAATATAGAGGTAATCTTTCACAAATACTGCATTAGCGTCCGTTTTTGCAAATATAGCGAGATTTTGCTATATTTCAAAAACATAACAGCATTTTGATTTCAAGTGTAGCAAAATCCATTGTACCATGCGTATACAAAATCTAATCCGAACTAAAATTGTGTGGATCCAGTATCTTGTAACTGTATGTGTATGTGTATGTGTATAAAGCCATCAAATGTATCTGTGACCAACTGAATGCAAGCTATGTGTTTTCAAATTGTATGTGCTCAACACTGACCAACTATATAAGAGACCAACTGTATATGGGGGATCCACCTAGACACACTAATAAAAACAGGGCCAGAAAATACTAAAAAGCTCGAGGGACTCAGTTGGTCAAAAACCGACTCAAAACCAACTCTCTATGTCGGTTTACCTTTTTTAAAAAAATATATTTTTACAAATAACCGACGGACGTCCCTCTGTTTTTTTCGCGCAATTTTGCTTTGAATTTATTTTTTAGTATACTCCATCGGTTAAAGACATGATATATTTTGCCAAAAAAAAACTGACAGACGTGTCAATTTTTGTAAAATAAAATTATAAACTACTCTAGATAAACCGACTCTCTCACCGGTTTATTTAATGCTTGAATTTTCTTTTCTAAAAAATAATTAAATAAATATTTTTCATTTCTTTTTAATTAGATAAAATATTAAAAATACAAATAATTATATTTTATTTAGTTAACCAACGGACGATGTCGGTTTGTCCATCGATTTTCTAGTCAAACCGAGATCAATTCATTTAATTAGTATTAATTAATTTAATTAGTAAATAGACAGATAGATCGACCTTGTCCATCGTTTTTTCTAAATAAATCAAACTCAATCATATCTTCTTCCTTATTTCACCTTTCTCTCTTCAAATCCACTGACTAACCCACCCCACACCGACGATTCCCCCACCCTCACACCTTACCAATTGTTACACCCCGTCGTTGATAAATACCGATGTCCCTGGAAGAGGTACGGCTTTACGAAAGGGTAATGGAGGTTTACATCTTGATTATAGAAGTACCGGAGTATTGGGAAGTCAAACGAATCGAATAAAGTACATTTCAACGAAATCCAAAATTTTGGGCATTTGACGCCAAAGTCGACGGACCGTCAATTTTCCCCAAAAGTTTAACGGGAAGATTGAAGAACCGTCGAAGTATTGAACGGTCCGTCGATCCCACCATTGAATTCCGGCGGTGGAAAATATTTTGGGTTTATATACGGGTTATGCGATTTTCTCAATCATTTTCTCCCAAAACCAGAGCAAACACACTCCTAAAAATCCTCTCTAAAGTATCCCAACCTCCGAAGATCGAATCTAAGCCGAATTACGTAAGATTAACACTACTAATTCCATGATTATCATAGTAATTACTTCCTTCCCATTGAATCGGGTTTAGAAACCCTTGAATTTGGGGAAAAGTGTGGCTTCGAGAAGGCTTGGGTGTATTGAGGTAAGATTTACTTTCCTTTATTTATAATTATGGTTAATTGACGATTTGGAGTAAGTTGTGAAAGAATTTTCATAATTGAAACTCATAAACCTAAGAAATCATTATATAAAGGCTTGTGGGCTGTTTTTATAAAGATATTAGTTGGAATTAATTAGTATATTAGTTTTTGGTGTTATTAACATAAAACGTATGTTTCAGAGAATGGTGGGATCAAATTTGATAAAGTTCCCTTTTGTTAACTAGTCCAAGGACTCTCTGTGTTAAGATTATCAATAAAGATGCTTAAATGAAGTTTCTTATTGGGAATATGGATTCGATATTGATATCGACTCTTTGTTGCTATAGATAGTTATTTATAAGGCATGCGAGGGCGTGTAAGACAATTGTAATCTCAAGGATAAGGTATGTAAGGAAAACCTTCTTTCTTGGCATGAATCGATACATTGTCTCTTTAAATGAAGATCTCTCAGCAAAATGAAGTATCGAAAGATCTTCTTTGATGAATCAATCATAATCCATGACTACTCTTTTGTTCATAATATATCTCGGGTTACATAAGTCCCAAATGTTTATATCTATATCCTTGAACGTAGCGCCAATAACAATAGTCGGAGGATAACGATAATAGGTCACTCTGGCTTTGCTTGTGGTATCTGATAGAGTCTATCTTGCATTGCACACACACACACACACACACACACACACATATATATATATATATATATTTATTTATTTATTTATTTTCTTACCGAGCCACACTATAGTCAGCCGGGTACGACACATAGATGTGCACCCAGCTGCAGTTGGTTTGATATCAGATATTACCGAGTCCCACATTTGGGCTGGGTAGGGTCGAGTCCTCCGAAGGTATTAAGGTGGATCATCAAAAGATTGAAGTTGTAAAGAATTGGTAGAGACCCTCGACTCCTACCGAAGTACGCAGTTTTTTGGGCTTAGTAGGATATTATCGGAGGTTCATGGACGATTTTTCTTCTATCTCCGCACCTATGACCAAGCTCACTCACAAGGTAGTCAAGTTTCAATGGACATATGTGTGTGAGCGTAGTTTTCAAGAGTTGAAAGGCAGGTTGACATCTACACTGGTGTTAGTCCTTCCCAAAGGTATCGATGTGTATGTGGTTTACTGTGATGCTTCCAGAGTCGGCTTGGGATGTGTTTTGATACAACACGGGAAAGTCATAGCATACACTTCAAAACAATTAAGAAAACATGAGGTAAACTATCCGACTTATAATCTCGAGTTGGCAGCAGTAATCTTTGCCCTGAAGATGTGGCGTCACTATTTATATGGAGTCCATGTCAACATATTTACGGACCATAAGAGCCTACAATATATATTCTTCCAAAAGGAACTGAATTTAAGATAAAAAAAGGTGGTTGGAATTATTAAAAGATTACGACGTGGATATTTTATACCACCCCGGCAAGGCAAATGTCGTGGCTGATGCCTTAAGCCGTAAGTCTATGGGAAGCTTGGATAGGATTGAATCTAATAAGCTAGAAATGACCAAAGAACTGCGCCACTTATCCAGTTTAAATGTGCGACCTTTGGAGACGGATAACAGTGGAGCAATAGTGCAGAACACCACAAAATCATCCCTGATAGTAGAGGTGAAAGCGAGACATTTTGAGGACCCCGAGTTAGTCCGGATGAAAGAAGGAATTCCTCTACAGAAGAAACCAATATTGGGGCTTATAGGAGAAAGAGCCCTTAGGTATCATGGTCGACTATGTGTACCAAATGTAGGAGGACTACGAGAGCAGATTATGACCGAGATTCACCAATCCAGATATTCTATTCATCCTGGATCGACAAAGATGTATCATGACCTTCAAAAGGTTTATTGGTGGAATGACATGAAGAAAGATATCACGATATTTATAGCTCAGTGCCTAAATTGTCAGCAAGTTAAGATCGAGCATAAAAAACCTAGAGGTTTTCTATAGCATATGGAAATCCCTACTTGGAAATGGAAAATGATCAATATATATTTCATCACTGGATTACCCCATTCTTATTGAAAGTTTGATTCCATTTGGGTTATCATCGACAAGCTAACAAAGTTGGCTCATTTCCTATCTGTTCATACTACCTTCTAAGTTGAAGATTACGCCAAGTTATACATCAAGGAAATAGTCCCGCAACATGGTGTTTCAATCTCTATCATATCTAACAGAGGTGCTAAATTTATGGCTCGCTTTTGGAGATCATTCCAGAAAGGTTTAGGCACTTAAGTGAACCTTATTACAACCTTCCACCCTCAGACCAAAGGTCAGGCCGAGCAAATAATTCAGACACTTGAGGACATACTACGAGCCTATGTATTGGATTTTAAAGGTAGTTGGGACGATCATTTTCCCCTTATCGAATTCACTTATAATGACAAATATCATTCTAGTATCAAGATGGCCCCATATGAGGCATTGTATGTGCGAAAGTGTAGATCCTCAATTGGCTGGTTTGAAGTGGGTGAAGCTGAGTTATTAGGTCTCGATTTGGTCCAACAAGCGGTTGAGAAAGTGAAGCTAATTTAAGAGCGCTTATCGACTGCCCAGAGTCGGCAGAAATCTTATTCAAATGTTCGACGTCGTGACTTAGAATTTTTCGTTGGCGATTGAGTATTCTTAAAGGTTTTCTCCAATGAAAGCAGTTATGAGATTTTGCAAGAAAGGAAAACTTATCCCCAGATACGTCGAACCATATAGGATTATTCGCAGGATAGACGGGATGGCTTATGAGCTTGAATTACCTCCGAAATTAGAAGCAGTTCACTCGGTGTTCCATGTCTCGATGTTGCGAAAGTGCATAGGAGATCCTTCTCGTATCACTCTCATAGAGGATTTACATATCACCGAAGATTTGATCTATGAAGAGACTCCAATAGTTATTGTGGATCGGCAAGTTCGAAAGTTGAGGACTAAGAAAGTCGCCTCCGTTAGGGTGTTATGGAGAAATAACAATACAGAAGAGATGACTTGGAGGTCAAAGAAGATATGCGATCCAGATATCCTTACTTATTTCATCTCTCAGGTTGATACCAATATTCGTGTGATACAATTCTCTCATTTCTATTCTATTCGACAAACCTAAGTCATATGTCTTATATAGGTGTTAACATGAAGGTAAATGTGGCAGGTGTAGCTCAGATCATGATAGAGGATAATCGAGGTGAGTTATAGCTAACTTTCTTCATTATGGTATATATAGGCGGTCGTGTGAGGCCTAGTTGATATGAATTTATTATTATATTTCCCTGTGTGGCATTGAATATATATTTGGGATGTTTAACAGATTTTGGATAGTCCCGTGTACAAAGGAAACTCTGCCAAAAATTTTAGAACCCTCGAGAGTTAAAGAATATCCTCAACATTCGAGGACGAATGTTCCTAAGGGATGAATGATGTTACACCCCATATTTCACGTTTCAACGCGTCGTTGATAAATACCTATGTCCCGGGAATAGGTACGACTTTATGAAAGAGTAGTAGAGGTTTACAACTTGATTATTGAAGTACCGGAGTATTGTGAAGTCAAATAGTTCAAAAACATATGTTTCGACGAAATTAGAAAATTTGGGCATTTGATGGGAAACTTTGACGGACCGTCAAATACTTTGACGGACCGTTTCCTCTCTGCACCATTAAATTTACCTGGATGTTTGGCGGGAATATTTATGGACCGTCAAAGTATTTGATGGTCTGTCTATCCCACCTTCGAATTCCGGCGGTGGAAAATTTTTCAGGTTTATATACGGGTTATGCAATTTTATCAATCATTTTCTACCAAAACCAGAGCAAGCACACTCCTAAAAATCCTCTCTAAAGTATCCCAACCTCCTAAGATCGAATCTAAGCTGAATTACTTAATATTAACACTACTAATTCCATGATTATCATAGTAATTACTTCCTTCCCATTGAATCGGGTTTAGAAACCCTTGAATTTGGGGAAACGTGTGGCTTCGAGAAGGCTTGGATGTATTAAGGTAAGATTTACCTTTCTTTATCTATAATTATGGTTAATTGACGATTTGGAGTAAGTTGTGAAATAATTTTTGTAATCAAAACTCATAAACCTAAGAAATCATTATATAAAGACTTGTGGGCTGTTTTGATCAAGATATGAGTTGGAATTAATTAGTAGATTGGTTGTTGGTGTTATTAACCTAAGAAAGTATGCTTCGGAGAATGGTGGGATCGAATTAGATAAAGTTCCCTTTTGTTAACAAGTTCAAGGACTCTCTGTGTTAAGATTATCAATAAAGATGCCTAAATAAAGTTTCTTATTGGGAATATGAATTCGATATTGATATCGACTCTTTGTTGCTATAGATAGTTATTTATAAGGCATGCGAGGGCGTGTAAGACAATTGTAATCTCAAGGATAAGGTATGTAAGGCAAACATTCTTTCTTGGCATGAATCGATACATTATCTCTTTAAATGAAGATATCTCGGCAAAATGAAGTAGTGAAAGATCTTCTTTGACGAATCAATCATAATCCATGACTACTCTTTTGTTCATAATATATCTCGGGTTACATAAGTCCCAAGTGTTTATATCTAGATCCTTGAACGTAGCGCCAATAACAATAGTCGGAGGATAACGATAATAGGTCACTCCGACTCTGCTTGTGGTATCCGATAGAGTCTATCTTGCATTACACACACACACACACACACACACACACATATATATATATATATATATTAATTTCTTACCGAGCCACGCTATAGTCGGCTGGGTACGACACATAGATGTGCACCCAGTTGCAGTTTGTTTGATATCAGATATTATCGAGTCCCATATTTAGGTCGGGTACGCCCGAGTCCCCGTCGAGGTCGGGTACGACCAAGTAAAAATAGGGCTTAGATAAAAGTATTTCAATTTTGGGAGGTTGATAAAATAGTTGTATATCCTACTCAGTACTCCCTTCCTGTAGTATCTTCTCGCTATGTTTATCTTTAAATCATTAAATAGTTATCTCCAAATAATTTTTTTTTTCTAGACTAAGTCCAGTCACTAGTCTTAACTTTACTGTTCATCGTCCCTGCCAGTTGGTGTATTTTTTCTTACTATTTGGTCTTACTGTACTATTATTCCTATTCACTTCTTTCTTTTGAACTGTTCATCTCGTCCTTTAGACTTTACCCTAATAATGAATGTAGTCTTTAGCCACACCCAATTTTCAGGCCAACACAGTCCTTCCGCGGACATCAACGGCCATTCTTACCAACCACCGCTGGTATAGGAATTTACAGGCTAATCCATGGATGTCATTATAGAGAATAAAGGATAACCATATACTAAGTTCATTGGGCAGTCGTGATTAGGTATAAGAGCTAATAAGATTTTAACAGTAACTAATACATTCTTTGGCAAAGATTATAACTAGTAATTTTAAGATTCATGATGAAAATAAAAACATCATATTGTTATAACAAGATAAACTTGCATATCTGCAAGATAGTACAAACATAATATACATATGGAGATGACTACTTAAAAAACTTTAAAGACTTACATAGTCTGAAGTACAGGGAGGTTTCCCTTTCGGGAGTCCCGGGGAGATGTGGTTGCTACGGGGGAATGTGTACCACCCTTATTCCACTTACATCGGGATTTATACAAGTGAGGGGAGTTTATTGGAGCAAAGAGGTGTCCGTGGAGGGAGTTTTTCTATGTAGTGATTTCTCTATCTGTCTCTCGCTCTCTAGTTTCTTCTCTCTCTACTCATCTCTGAAGAGAGGTCTCTTATTTGATGACTTAAAGATAAACATACCGAGAAGATACTACAGGAAGGGAGTACTGAGTAGGATATACAACTATTTTATCAACCTCCCAAAATTGAAATACTTTTATCTAAGCCCTATTTTTACTTGGTATAAACGAATAGACAATTAAGTGAAGTTATAAACGTAGAAAGAGATATAAGTATTTTTCAACAAAATCAATTAAATTTGTTGAACCCCAGAACTCTATACAATGCTGGAAGATTTACGTCTACAGCACAACTATATAGACATTATAGAGAAGAACAGCTATCAGTATTAGGTGGCCAGACCCAAAATTTAAACTTAGTTAGCGAAGAATCTTTTAGACAAATTAGAAGTAACACCAGGACCCTAATGCATATGGGACTGATGGTAATAGGGATTAAAGGACTAACTAGAAAGAACCTAGGTAGTAAGGTTTTAATAATGATATATGATGACCGATGGACAGATATTAAAAAATCCATCATCGGAATGACTGAAATAGACATGACTGACAAATATTCTATATCAGTCCAGATTTCTTAATAAACTTAAAAGAATTCGGTAGACATATAAAAATCGGCATACAGACCAAAGGCTATGAAGAAATGCATAGCGGAAATAACCTGTTATTATGTTTAGGTTTTTTAGGAAAAATGACTACAAATAGTAATACAAAATTTAAGATTAAGATTAACGATGTAGTGGAGTTAATGAGCAACAAGGGCATAAACTTAATTAAGCCCACTAAAATACAAACTGTAAGAATATGCGAGGTTAGAATGGAAACTAGATCAGTTTACCAAGAAAGAAAGACTATTACAACCAACTCGCTCATCCGAATATACAAATAGACATGGAGAAACTTCCATAAGATTTACGTAATACAACTACACTCCAAAAAGATTAGCAGAAAGTACAATAGATGAAGAAGAATTAAATTTAATGAACATAGAACTAATCCAAGAAGGTTTTGAGGTAGACATAGCCATAGAAAAAGCTCGCGACACGAAAAAGACAACAACCCAAGATATTATTTAAATGTAAAGGTTGTAAGTTAGATAACATGGAACTAGATGAGACAATAACCCATTTTAAATTATGTAAACAAAGGACGGATAATCTAGGATACCAACAAGAATGATAACTAAAGAAAAGAATGAAATGTTGGAAGAAATTTGGAAAGATTTCTCTTCAATAAACAGTTTAGACTCGGACTTTGAAACCACCTCAAATAAGTCAAAAAGAATTAATGGAAGCTAGTATGCGTCTAGCTCTAGTCCATTTCAGAGAACTGAGAACCGATTCACGGTAAATACTAGTACAGTAACGTACTAGAAGGCGAGTATGGAGAAATTTAGAAGAACCTATAGCGGTAGTTAAACCATCCGGAAAACGAATGCCTATAGAAGAAAACATAGTCCTCCAAGAAGGAGGAAGTAGAGAAAGATCCTTAACATAGCGACCCATGATCCACAAAGGTGGAATTGTAATAGATATATGGAAGGGTATAGTAGTAGCGCTACATACAAAGTTACATAGAAACAGATTCGGAGACTATGTATAAATATTTAGAGACTTTCCTAGGAGAATCAACAAAGGCATTATGGGAAGCTTACAAAACAAATTTCCCAGAAGAATTTGTCCAATTGGTAGATATGGGATCAAACCTGCATAATTTCACCAATAAGATTCACACTCTTTATTACTTGGTGAGGACCCAAATAGCGGACTTATAATTCTACGGAAAATGCCCTAATTAAGTTAGAACAACTTAGCATAAGTAATTGGATATATATTAAAAGTTTCTAAACGATTTCTTTTATTCTCACGATCGTGAAACTCGTTTGATCAAGACTTAGGCAAGAAACTCTTCAATAAACTACCAGGAGCTCTAGGTAGAGAAATTGAAGAACGCTGGAGTAAGCGTGAGGGAATCCTACAAAATCCTACGGCCAAATGGTCCATAGGACACAAGATCCAGCACATAATGGAGATACTCCAGGAGAAGTGTACAAACCTCCAGATACAGAAACAGCTTAAACAAAATGAGCTAAGTTTCTGCAAGAGCGTAATATACACTACTCAAAGCTACGATAAAGACCCCCAGAAGAAAAAGAAGTATAAAAGAAAAAATTACAAGACTGATAAATATGATAAAAAGAAATATTATCTTAGGAAATCAACAGCTAAAAAGCCTTACTTAGACAAAAGTAAACATATTAGGAAATACCGAGACGATAGGACATATAAAAATAGACTGGAGTGTTTTACTTGTGGCAGTATAGAGCACTTGGCAAATACATGCCCTAAAAGATTAAACAATAATAGTAAAAATGCTCAGCTTATCGAAGACTTCCAAGAAACATTGATATGTGTAGACGAATATATGTCAGATACAGAAAGCATATATTCAGTAGTAAGTATACATAATGACCAAGATCAGTTAATAGATTCATCAGACTCAGAAGCAGATGAATTTATAAACGAATTAGGTATAAAAAATTTTAATATACAAGAACTTAATAATCTAGTAAATACAGAGTCAGACTGCGATCATTTATTCGAAAAAGAATAAAGGATTAGACAGCACCGCATGTTGCATTTGTAAATGGTTCCCGAGCAGAAGCAAACGGGCCAAATGCAAAAAATGCTACATGGAAGGCTGCATAAACTGTCTGCAAAAAGAATTAAATATAATTATTGGGCCCAAAAAAGATTTAACTATCTTACAAGACCCAATAACAGATCCAACGTTATCAATCAGACTAATGACTCTAGAAACCAGGGTTAATACTTTAGAAAAAAGATTAAATTTGGTAGAGCTACAAAAAGACGCTAAAAATCTAGAAGAAGCACTAGAAGAACAACTAGAAGAAATAAATGGCTCTGCAGAATTAATGAATAGAAATTTAATTTGTAACGAAGACAAAAAATTCAGTTCTTTAAGACTGTTAACAAAGATTAAAATTCAGAATTATGAAATTACTACACTAGCATTAATAGATACAGGCTGCACAAGCAGCATAATAAATAAAAAGATTGTCCCAGTTAGTCTAATTAAGACTCTAGACAAATCATCCCCAGCCATGCAAATGGATGGAACACACAACTTTTATAAATATTATTTACAAGAAACAGTAATAAGCTTCATTAATTCATGTGATAAGTTTTATAGTCCACACTATAAAATAAATAGGATATTGGTAAGAGACCTAAATATAAATACAGACTTTATTCTAGGTTTAGACTTCCTACTACACAATAATGGAAGCTGTACAATAACTAGAGATGGAATTATATTCCAAAAAGACAGTACCTACTCCCCGGTACAGACTCAAAAACAAGAAACAAGAATTAGTCAGATCTCAGATATAAACAAAATAAATAAAAATGACAGTTGCTGTAACGATTGCAACAGTAATGAAAAATACTGCTGCCAAAACAGTAATAAGTTAGAATTAGAAGATTTAGAAATCTATGACTTAATAGAAGACGACATCTTAGCAAAGAACTATACGCTAATAGAATTAGAAACAGATTTTGTAAATTTTAAAGATGGTTTAAACAAAATAGGAATTATAAAAGATCAGAAAGATCTAGATGAAATAGTTAAGATACTAGATAAACTAGAAATAATAGGTGAAAAGCCATTAAGACACTGGAAAAATAATAAGATTCTTTGTGAATTAGAAATTATCAATCCAGAATATATAATCAAGACTGCTTCAATAGAAGCAACCAATAAAGATCTAGAAGACTTTAAAATCCAAATTAAAGACTTAACAGATTTAGAGATAATAAGACGATCTACGTCCAAACATAGATCGACAGCATTTATAGTAAGGAACCATTCAGAAGAAGTTAGAGGAAAAGCTCGAATGGTTATTAACTATAAAAGACTTAACGATAATACTAGAAGTAATGGATACAAATTACCAGACAAGACTGAATTAATAAATAGAATTCAAGGAAAAACGATTTTCAGCAAATTTGATCAGAATCGGGATACTGCAAGTAAAAATGCATCCAGACAAGTATAGAATGGATCGCTTTCACTTGTCCGTATGACACTTTGAATGGTTAGTAATGCCATTCGGACTAAAGACTGACTCCCGATTTTTCAAAAGAAAATGGATATGATTTTTGGGGAATATAAAAGATTCACTATAGTATATGTAGATGACATACTAGTATTTAGTGATAATATGATAGAACACTTAGGACACCTTCAGACAGTGTTTAAACTTTTTGTAGACAACGGAGTAATTATTAGTAAAAAGAAGATGGTTCTATGTAAAAAATACATAGACTTTTTAGGGGTAACGATAGGAGAAGGAAAAATAAAACTCCAACCCCATATCGCTAAAAAAGTTCTAGACATGCCAGATAAACTGGACAAAACAAAATACTTACAGAAGTTTCTAGGAATATTAAATTATGCTAGAAATTTTATAAAAGATCTAGGAAAGATTGTTGGACCATTATACTCTAAAACGGGTTCAACAGGTTAGAAAAATTTTAATACTGAAGACATAAAGATTGTAAAGCTCCTAAAACAAAGGATCCAGAATATTCCGGATCTAAGTATGCCTCTCGAAAAAGACTACTTAATTATCGAGACAGATGGAAGTTTCGAGGGATGGGGCGCAGTATTAAAAGCAAAGACAAATAAATATTGTAATAAGACTTGAGCATTATTTGCTTATCAGAGTGGTAAATACAAAGAGAAAGGTAACATGAGTAGTATAGACGCAGAAATACTAGCAGTAATATACGGACTAAATGCTTTTAGACTCTATATTTTAAATAAGGCTGAGACGTTAGTTAGAACAGATTGTGAGGCTATTGTTAAGTTTCACCAGAAGATAAATGACAAGAGTAGTAGTAGACGTAGGTGGTTAAATTTTTTAGACACCATATCTATATACAATTTAGTCTTTGAACACATCAAAGGTAAAGATAACAACTTAGCAGACCAGCTTAGTAGATTAACAATCTCTACAGACAAAGCTAGAAGGAATATTAAAGTTTTTCCTAGCTAACAGTGCTCTCTTGTTTTTATCAGCATGAGTAGCTCAGCAAAGAAGACGGCAAAAGACAAAGGGAAAGGCCCGGCCATACCCCAAGACAATTATAGACAATCGGTATTGGGGAACCTGAATTTCAGGCCCATATCTGCCCTTGAGACTCCCCCTTTAGAAAGACTCATTTTCGGTAAGAATAATTTAATATCTTACCCACCGTCTAATATGACTTTTAAAGTTTTGCCAGACTTCGTTATAGACAAACAACAAAAATGCCTTGTGGATAATTTATGGATTTCACACACAAGGAAAGACAACAGCCATTTTTTGGCTACTTTAAATAGTACTTGTTCTTATTTCCATGAAAAGAATTTAGAAAAACGTTTTAAGTAAAAATAGGGCTTAGATAAAAGTATTTCAATTTTGGGAGGTTGATAAAATAATTGTATATCCTACTCAGTACTCCCTTCCTGTAGTATCTTCTCACTATGTTTATCTTTAAATCATTAAATAGTTATCTCCAAATAAATTTTTTTTTTTGTTCTGAACTATGTCCAGTCACTAGTCTTAACTTTACTATTCATCGTCCCTGCCAGTTGGTGTATTTTTTCTTATTTTGTCTTACTGTACTATTATTCCTCTTCACTTCTTTCTTTTGAACTGTTCATCTCGTCCTTTAGACTTTACCCTAATAATGACTGTCGTCTTTAGCCACACCCAATTTTCAGGCCAACACAGTCCTTCCGTGGACATCAACGGCCATTCTTACCAACCACCGCTGGTATAGGAATTTACAGGCTAATCCATGGATGTCATTATAGAGAATAAAGGATAACCATATACTAAGTTCATTGGGCAGTCGTGATTAGGTATAAGAGCTAATAAGATTTTAACAGCAACTAATACATTCTTTGGCAAAGATTATAACTAGTAATTTTAAAATTCATGATGAAAATAAAAACATCATACTGTTATAACAAGATAAACTTACATATCTGCAAGATAGTACAAACATAATATACATATGGAGATGACTACTTAAAAAACTTTAAAGACTTACATAGTCTGAAGTACAGGGAGGTTTCCCTTTCGGGAGTCCCGGGGAGATGTGGTTGCTACGGGGGAATGTGTACCACCCTTATTTCACTTACATCGGGATTTATACAAGTGAGGGGAGTTTATTGGAGCAAAGAGGTGTCTGTGGAGGGAGTTTTTCTATGTAGTGATTTCTCTATCTGTCTCTCGCTCTCTAGTTTCTTCTCTCTCTTTCTTTCTTCTCTAAGAGAGGTCTCTTATTTATAATGGCTTGCAGATTTCAGCTGCGGATTTCAAACTTAAAAAAGAATCTTCAATAGTTTAGGCTGGGTGCGCTGAGGACCCCATTTGTCCTTTCCACTTTTGAAGAATTATCTTCTTTGTTGTTTTCTGCTGTCGTCCTTTTGCTTTGTTGATTTTTCAACGCCGTTGTTCTGGCTTGTCTGCTACTTTCGGTTACTTTTTTAAAGTGGTTGTCTCTGTCTTGGCATCTTTCAACTTTGTAGTTGTCCATTGCTTCTGCTTTCTTTCATGTGTTCAGATTATGTTCTGCAATGGAATCAAAACTCATGCCCGAGTCGTCGTTTGGATCCTGAGCATCCTGAGCATGTTGGATTAATTCATTTTCTGAATCTGTTTCTGATACATGATCTAAATTGTCTGTATTTAGTCCTCTATTTTGTCTTGATATTTCCGGTGTTGTGATTTTCGGGTTCTCATATTTGTCTTCTATTACTGGTTTAATCTGTTCTTTGAAAATACTTTCCAAAGTATCTTTTATTATTTGTTCTACATTTTGCTGTGGTTTCTTTTTCCTGCTTCGTGCTCGGGATGTTGATCCAGTTAGAGTTTGGGGCAGTCTTCGTCTAGTCTTAAGAGGAATTTCCTCTTCTGATTCACTTTTTAATAAAGTGACAACTTTCAACGGTTTTGATTTGTCTTTACCGGCGACCGTTTGTACCGGACTAGTTGTACCCATACATGGTACAATAGGTTTCTTAACATTCATACGGGAATGTACACCGATCTCATCCATTTTTTGAGATGGAGAACTCTGTTGTGTTTGTCTCAGGAGTAATTCTAATTTTGTAGTCTTTTCTAGGAGGTATATGTTCTTATTCTGAAGCTCTTCTTTTGTGTGGTTTAATCTTTTAAATGACTCGGTCATTGTATCACAATGGTCACAAAAGATGATCTTATCTGTGTCTTTTTTGATGTTATATTGTGGGGTCTGATTAGGATTTTGTCTCAGAGCTGGAGAGAGGTAGTAATTGGGTCCAAGTATTCCTCTTGCATAATCAAGGGCCTCATTAAAGTCATTAAAACCTTTGAATAGTGGGGCTTTAATATCTTTAATTGAATCCACCACTTCAATCCAAGTCTGAAACACTCCTTTAGTCTTTCCATGAATCACAACGTAAAATTTAAAACGTTTTTCTAAATTCTTTTCATGGAAATAAGAACAAGTACTATTTAAAGTAGCCAAAAAATGGATGTTGTCTTTCCTTGTGTGTGAAATCCATAAATTATCCACAAGGCATTTTTGTTGTTTGTCTATAACGAAGTCTGGCAAAACTTTAAAAGTCATATTAGACGGTGGGTAAGATATTAAATTATTCTTACCGAAAATGAGTCTTTCTAAAGGGGGAGTCTCAAGGGCAGATATGGGCCTGAAATTCAGGTTCCCCAATACCGATTGTCTATAATTGTCTTGGGGTATGGCCGGGCCTTTCCCTTTGTCTTTTGCAGTCTTCTTTGCTGAGCTACTCATGCTGATAAAAACAAGAGAGCACTGTTAGCTAGGAAAAACTTTAATATTCCTTCTAGCTTTGTCTGTAGAGATTGTTAATCTACTAAGCTGGTCTGCTAAGTTGTTATCTTTACCTTTGATGTGTTCAAAGACTAAATTGTATATAGATATGGTGTCTAAAAAATTTAACCACCTACGTCTACTACTACTCTTGTCATTTATCTTCTGGTGAAACTTAACAATAGCCTCACAATCTGTTCTAACTAACGTCTCAGCCTTATTTAAAATATAGAGTCTAAAAGCATTTAGTCCGTATATTACTGCTAGTATTTCTGCGTCTATACTACTCATGTTACCTTTCTCTTTGTATTTACCACTCTGATAAGCGCAAATACGTTCTGAAGTCTTATTACAATATTTATTTGTCTTTGCTTTTAATACTGCGCCCCATCCCTCGAAACTTCCATCTGTCTCGATAATTAAGTAGTCTTTTTCGAGAGGCATACTTAGATCCGGAATATTCTGGATCCTTTGTTTTAGGAGCTTTACAATCTTTATGTCTTCAGTATTAAAATTTTTCTAACATGTTGAACCCGTTTTAGAGTATAATGGTCCAGCAATCTTTCCTAGATCTTTTATAAAATTTCTAGCATAATTTAATATTCCTAGAAACTTCTGTAAGTCTTTTGTTTTGTCCAGTTTATCTGGCATGTCTAGAACCTTTTTAGCGATATGGGGTTGGAGTTTTATTTTTCCTTCTCCTATCGTTACCCCTAAAAAGTCTATGTATTTTTTACATAGAACCATCTTCTTTTTACTAATAATTACTCCGTTGTCTACAAAAAGTTTAAACACTGTCTGAAGGTGTCCTAAGTGTTCTATCATATTATCACTAAATACTAGTATGTCATCTACATATACTATAGTGAATCTTTTATATTCCCCAAAAATCATATCCATTTTCTTTTGAAAAATCGGGGGAGCTGTCTTTAGTCCGAATGGCATTACTAACCATTCAAAGTGTCCTTCTGGACAAGTGAAAGCAGTCCATTCTATACTGTCTGGATGCATTTTTACTTGCCAGTATCCCGATTCTGATCAAATTTCTTTGAAAATCGTTTTTCCTTGAATTCTATTTATTAATTCAGTCTTGTCTGGTAATTTGTATCCATTACTTCTAGTATTATCGTTAAGTCTTTTATAGTTAATAACCATTCGAGCTTTTCCTCTAACTTCTTCTGAATGGTTCCTTACTATAAATGCTGCCGATCTATGTTTGGACGCAGATCGTCTTATTATCTCTAAATCTGTTAAGTCTTTAATTTGGATTTTAAAGTCTTCTAGATCTTTATTGGTTGCTTCTATTGAAGCAGTCTTGATTATATATTCTGGATTGATAATTTCTAATTCACAAAGAATCTTATTATTTTTCCAGTGTCTTAACGGCTTTTCACCTATTATTTCTAGTTTATCTAGTATCTTAACTATTTCATCTAGATCTTTCTGATCTTTTATAATTCCTATTTTGTTTAAACCATCTTTAAAATTTACAAAATCTGTTTCTAATTCTATTAGCGTATAGTTCTTTGCTAAGATGTCGTCTTCTATTAAGTCATAGATTTCTAAATCTTCTAATTCTAACTTATTACTGTTTTGGCAGCAGTATTTTTCATTACTGTTGCAATCGTTACAGCAACTGTCATTTTTATTTATTTTGTTTATATCTGAGATCTGACTAATTCTTGTTTCTTATTTTTGAGTCTGTACCGGGGAGTAGGTACTGTCTTTTTGGAATATAATTCCATCTCTAGTTATTGTTCAGCTTCCATTATTGTGTAGTAGGAAGTCTAAACCTAGAATAAAGTCTGTATTTATATTTAGGTCTCTTACCAATATCCTATTTATTTTATAGTGTGGACTATAAAACTTATCACATGAATTAATGAAGCTTATTACTGCTTCTTGTAAATAATATTTATAAAAGTTGTGTGTTCCATCCATTTGCATGGCTGAGGATGGTTTGTCTAGAGTCTTAATTAGACTAACTGGGATAATCTTTTTATTTATTATGCTGCTTGTGCAGCCTGTATCTATTAATGCTAGTGTAGTAATTTCATAATTCTGAATTTTAATCTTTGTTAACAGTCTTAAAGAACTGAATTTTTTGTCTTCGTTACAAATTAAATTTTTATTCATTAATTCTGCAGAGCCATTTATTTCTTCTAGTTGTTCTTCTAGTGCTTCTTCTAGATTTTTAGCGTCTTTTTGTAGCTCTACCAAATTTAATCTTTTTTCTAAAGTATTAACCCTGGTTTCTAGAGTCATTAGTCTGATTGATAACGTTGGATCTGTTATTGGGTCTTGTAAGATAGTTAAATCTTTTTTGGGCCCAATAATTATGTTTAATTCTTTTTGCAGACAGTTTATGCAGCCTTCCATGTAGCATTTTTTGCATTTGGCCCGTTTGCTTCTGCTCGGGAACCATTTACAAATGCAACATGCGGTGCTGTCTAATCCTTTATTCTTTTCGAATAAATGATCGCAGTCTGACTCTGTATTTACTAGATTATTAAGTTCTTGTATATTAAAATTTTCTATACCTAATTCGTTTATAAATTCATCTGCTTCTGAGTCTGATGAATCTATTAACTGATCTTGGTCATTATGTATACTTACTACTGAATATATGCTTTCTGTATCTGACATATATTCGTCTACACATATCAATGTTTCTTGGAAGTCTTCGATAAGTTGAGCATTTTTACTATTATTGTTTAATCTTTTAGGGCATGTATTTGCCAAGTGCTCTATACTGCGACAAGTAAAACACTCCAGTCTATTTTTATATGTCCTATCGTCTCGGTATTTCCTAATATGTTTACTTTTGTCTAAGTAAGGCTTTTTAGCTGTTGATTTCCTAAGATAATATTTCTTTTTATCATATTTATCAGTCTTGTAATTTTTTCTTTTATACTTCTTTTTCTTCTGGGGGTCTTTATCGTAGCTTTGAGTAGTGTATATTACGCTCTTGCAGAAACTTAGCTCATTTTGTTTAAGTTGTTTCTGTATCTGGAGGTTTGTACACTTCTCCTGGAGTATCTCCATTATGTGCTGGATCCTGTGTCCTATGGACCATTTGGCCGTAGGATTTTGTAGGATTCCCTCACGCTTACTCCAGCGTTCTTCAATTTCTCTACCTAGAGCTCCTGGTAGTTTATTGAAGAGTTTCTTGCCTAAGTCTTGATCAAACGAGTTTCCGCTGATCGTGCAGTAATAAAAGAAATCGTTTAGAAACTTTTTAATATATATCCAATTACTTATGCTAAGTTGTTCTAACTTAATTAGAGCATTTTTCTGTAGAATTATAAGTCCGCTATTTGGGTCCTCACCAGTAATAAGAGTGTGAATCTTATTGGTGAAATTGTACGGGTTTGATCCCATACCTACCAATTGGACAAATTCTTCTGGGAAATTTGTTTTGTAAGCTTCCCATAATGCCTTTGTTGATTCTCCTAGGAAAGTCTCTAAATATTTATACATAGTCTCCGAATCTGTTTCTATGTAACTTTGTATGTAGTCTGCTACTACTATACCCTTCCATATATCTATTACGGAATTCCACCTTTGTGGATCATGGGCCGCTATGTTAAGGATCTTTCCTCTACTTCCTCCTTCTTGGAGGACTATGTTTTCTTCTATAGGCATTCGTTTTCCAGATGGTTTAACGGCTGCTATAGGTTCTTCTAAATTTCTCCATACTCGTCTTCTAGGTACGTTACCTGTACTAGTATTTACCGTAACTGGTTCTCCAGTTCTCTGAAATGGACTAGAGCTAGACGTACTAGCTTCCATTAATTCTTTTTGACTTATTTCAGAGGTGGTTTCAAAGTCTGAGTCTAAACTGTTTATTGAAGAGAAATCTTTCCAAATTTCTTCCAACATTTCATTCTTTTCTTTAGTTATCTGTTCTTGTTGGTATCCTAGATTATCCGTCCTTTGTTTACATAATTTAAAATGGGTTATTGTCTCATCTAGTTCCATGTTATCTAACTTACAACCTTTACATTTAAATAATATCTTGGGTTGTTGTCTTTTCAGGTCGCGAGCTTTTTCTATGGCTATGTCTACCTCAAAACCTTCTTGGATTAGTTCTATGTTCATTAAATTTAATTCTTCTTCATCTATTGTACTTTCTGTTTCGCAATCTTTTTGCGGAGTGTAGTTGTATTCTGTAAATCTTATGGAAGTTTCTCCATGTCTATTTGTATATTCCAGATGAGCAGTTGGTTGTAATAGTCTTTCTTTCTTGGTAAACTGATCTAGTTTCCATTCTAACCCTGCATATTCTTCTGGTTGTATTTTAGTGGGCTTAATTAAGTTTATGCCCTTGTTGCTCATTAACTCCACTACATCGTTAATCTTAATCTTAAATTTTGTATTACTATTTGTAGTCATTTTTCCTAAAAAACCTAAACATAATAACAGGTTATTTCCGCTATGCATTTCTTCATAGCCTTTGGTCTGTATGCCGATTTTTATATGTCTACCGAATTCTTTTAAGTTTATTAAGAAATCTGGACTGATATAGAATATTTGTCAGTCATGTCTATTTCAGTCATTCCGATGATGGATTTTTTAATATCTGTCCATCGGTCATCATATATCATTATTAAAACCTTACTACCTAGGTTCTTTCTAGTTAGTCCTTTAATCCCTATTACCATCAGTCCCATATGCATTAGGGTCCTGGTGTTACTTCTAATTTGTCTAAAAGATTCTTCGCTAACTAAGTTTAAATTTTGGGTCTGGCCACCTAATACTGATAGCTGTTCTTCTCTATAATGTCTATATAGTTGTGATGTAAACGTAAATCTTCCAGCATTGTATAGAGTTCTGGGGTTCAACAAATTTAATTAATTTTGTTGAAAAATACTTATATCTCTTTCTACGTTTATAACTTCACTTAATTGTCTATTCGTTTCTTCTGGGGTTTTTCTGTTTAATATTCTTGATATTAAACTTGATCCTACCCTGTCTTCAGAGAAACTTTGTCTTGGTCTTTCACCTCCTGGTCTAGTTGGAAGAAAGTCCATTTTTGGAATTTCTTTATTACTTTTATTTTTTCTTTCTGAGGAGTTATTTCTATTTTACTTAGCTGGTCTATTAGATTATCTATAGCCTGAGATTCTTTTTCTTTTCCCAAATTTCTTTTATCTCTTTCTATAGTACTTTGAAAAATGTGTTGGTCTAACTTGTTTACTCTATCTGCTAGATTATCTATTTTTCTGTGTAAGTCTACTAATAGTGTTGTGATTACTATACCTTGTTGAATCAGAATCTGGTCTGATTTTTGAACTGGTATGTAATTTCTATAATCGTCTGTTAACGGAATAGATTTTTCTATTATTCTTGCTGCTTGTTCTTGAGCACTTTCAATACTCATGAAATAAGTGCAAGTCTTAATTCTTTAACCGATTCTTCTAATTTAAGAAACTTTTCTACTAAGTCTTTTCTTAACTCTTTATTTTCTTGACTAATCTTTAGTTCTAAATCTATTAGATTGTCTTTAAAGATTTTTTCAAAATCTTTTTTAGGTGATCTTTTACTACTAGTTTTACTATTTATGTAGTCTAGATTCCTTTTAGTTTCGCTAAACAGTTTTTCCTGTTTAGACAATAGTTCTTCTAGTCTTTGCTGACTATCTAAATATCTATATATATATATGATATGATATGATATGATTTGCTCCACAGAGTGGCATTATTTTTACAGAGATGCATACATATGTTCTGGTTATGATAGAGTAAGGCCCAGAGGTTGTTATGAGTTTCAGATTGATTCCTGTCTCTATACCTCTTATGTTTACATATGTTACCTACCTTACATATTCAGTACATATTTTGTACTTATGTCCTTCTCTGGGGCACTGTTTTCATGCCCGCATGTATAGATAGATAGAGTGGCGCTCCTCCTTAGTAGACGATCTACTCAGTTGTGATATTGTTGCACTCCCTTCCCTCAGAGTTGCGTTACATGAGTTTTAGGTACTGATGCATATGATACGAGTATTTTGGGGTATGACGGGCCTTGTCCCGATCTGTTGGTATGTTTATTTGACTCTTAGAGGCTTGCAGACCTATGTACACTAGATGTTGGTATGTTGTGGCCTTGTCGGCCTCTTTTGTTATCAGTTCACTCTTATTGTGGCCTGGTCGACCTTGGCTATATATATATATATATAGATATATCCTGTTGGGACTCTTTTGTGTGCAGGTTACCTTTCAGTCTTGTCATATATGGGTAATTGGATGCCTTGTCGGCCCAAGTTTCATGTTTCAGGGTTCAGATACTATAATGGTACGCTCAGGCGTTCAAACACTGGATGTCGGTCACACCCCTAAGGCTGGGGTGCGACACCGATGACCCCGCCCAGCCTCCCTCCCGCTCACCAAACCGTGAGGTTAGTTTTCTTCTATTAATTTATTAATTATGAATTTCTTGCAATTTTATTGTAATTATTAGATTTTAGGTTCAATTAAAATGAATTAGTCTATTTAGGTTGGATTTCCTCCATTAATTTAGGGCTTTTTATTGTTATTGATGTGTATGAAATTGAGTTTGTGAAAAAATAGACTTTATTTGTTAAAAAATGTGTAGTGATGACTTTTGACTCTTTTTGATTGAAATGACTATTATTCTTTAAGTGTTCCATATGAACTCTTGATTGGTTCCACATTCCGGACACCAACCCAAAAGAAAAACACAGAAAAATACCAAATCTAAACTAAATTTGCACCTCATTTAAAGGTTGATTTACTACCAATGGATACTCCAGACATCCAAAGTGCCACTTCACCCGTGGTTGATTTGATTAGCGATGAAGAAACCGAAGAGTCACTTCGAATAAAAATTCATAAGATTGAGGCAAAGATTGACTTGGCTAAAGGCAAGATGAAAGAGGTCAATTAAATTCTGTATTTCGTAGGGAACCTTCCAGAAGAGACCACCGAGCAGAAGCACCACCGCCAAAACCTCCCAAACGAGGTCAAAGACATGGTCGATAACTTCATCCCATTGTTCAAGACACATAACCAAGAATCTGATTTGCCCGAGAAAGACCATATGCCATACGCTAGGGAATCAAGTGGGTTACCTAAGGAATCACCCTAAATGCTGGCGAAGCAGTCAACTACTACGGGATGCCACAAGGGCCATCCCGTATATCATCTCCTATCTGGTTGGCGATCGCCATCAAAGCCCGTACCTCACCTTTTAGAGTCGCACCCTGGCCGGTGCAAAACATTGAAGTGTATGAAGGATTAAAATCTGCTAGAGCGTCGTGTTTCAGTCCCGACATCCTCTCAACTGGTGCACCCATTTATGCTCATAAAAGGTACCCCTTTCACAAAAACCAACCAGGCCACACCATAGATGAGTGCCTGGCCTTCAAAAGGAGAATCACAAGATTAATTAATGAAAATGTTATCTGTAACATGTGGAGTCCATATTCCCTCATGGTTTACTATCCCACCATGCCTGGTGGAGTAATTACCATCGACACTCAAGTTCGCTATGACTTTACTGTCTTTGAAGACTCGTATGCAAGCCTCTTATCTACCCTGGTTAGCACCGGCAAAGTCCAACCAATCAAGTCTACTTGGAAAACCTCCACCAGTACTTCAAGGAGGAAGATCTGTTTATATCACTCAGTGGCACTGAGACACGACATTGAAGAATGCAAGACATTCAAATTTGAGATGGAGCATCTATTGACACCTAATTTTTGCCCTTCAATAATTTTATTTAATTTATTCAGAATTCTCGAGTCGCAGACGGAACAACATATACCTTTTACAAGACAAATATGATTTTATGAAATTATCGTGGAGATATTTTGTCACTTTATTTGACACTATATCATCTGGTATATGTATTGTAAATCATATCTTATTTTTATATCTATTTTTATTATTAATTGCAAATTTTTAAAATGAAAGTAAAGATAATTGCGTAAATTGATAAGATTCTCAAATTTTAAAGTAATCAATATTTTACTCCATCAAAATTTGGGAAATTGTTTAATTAAATAGGGTATTTTAAATTACTTCTCAATTTAAATCATTTTTGTTTTAATTTAAATGAATTTTGCATGATATATGAGTTTTTATCTTCGATTAATGTCAAAATTAGTCATAATTTGAAGCTCTTGATCTAATAAGTTTATAATTGAATTTATTTTGGTTATTTATTAATTTAAAATATGGCCACATTTGCTTTGTATTTCGTTAAAACATGAGTTGGGCTCTTATTTCCTCTTTAAAATTGGCCAAGTCCAGGTCCATTGACCCAGACCTGACCTAATGCCTCAGTATTACGCACACGAGGCC
The DNA here is from genome assembly GCA_029783415.1 of Anisodus acutangulus. Lineage (NCBI taxonomy): Eukaryota > Viridiplantae > Streptophyta > Magnoliopsida > Solanales > Solanaceae > Anisodus > Anisodus acutangulus. The sequence goes on from CM056504.1 coordinate 4,024,373, forward strand.
GAGCCCCTTTTTCATTTGGCATTTTCCCTAAAATGGGAAGCCCGATCACGCTCTCATTCGTCTTCCATGGCCGAAAACGGCAAGCTCGCAGAGGTGTAGAGCTTTTACGGGATAATTCTCTTGCCCAGTACCACATTACAACTGCTAAGATGCTGGTAAGGGTCAACCCTCTGTATTTTTGCTTTTTCTGATGAACCTTAATGGTTTTCGTCCGATTTGGATTCTAAATCCATGTTTTCTATTGGCTACACGGTTTGGGAGGGAGATTTCCCTCCAATTTTCATTCGTCCCACACCGATTGAAAGCCCCAATTTCTAAGGTTATTGGGTGCTATAAATTTAACCCTTCCCCTTCACTGTTACAGGTCCGCAAGCTTGAATCATTTGATTTTATATTTGTAGAAGCCATGTTTGAGCTAAAATCGATTAATTATAGCTTAATCGGGATCCAAACCCTTTGGTGGAACCCGAATTAGCCTTAATTAGTTCTTACAAACTAAAACCATCTTGTTTTCTATCTGTGCTAGTGCATTTGGTCGTGGAAGTTAAAGTCCAAGCTCCTCCCTCGATCCTAGGCTGCCATCATAAAACGTAATTTCTATTCCTTTATGAAATTTCAATTATTTACTTGTTTACTGTGTGAATTTATGATTTTGAGAATGTTTAGTTTAATTTGAATATGTTAATTAGTAGAGAAGTTGATTAGATGCTAAGAATAGTCTCATATTGATTACCTTTGTTGAAATATGAATATGTTTTTATGGTTTAAGAGTATCATATAACTAGTTTAAGCATGATTTAGGTTTGTAATGAGTTTAGGGTGTTTAATCAACTTAACCATGTGCTAAAATCTGCTTTGATCAAGTTCATGTCTATACATTGGTTTATTAATCTTGTGGTTGAACATGGAAGGGTCTGAGATTGGCTTAACATGCATGTTTAGATAGTGATGCCCTTATAGAAACTAATTAGTTAGATATTATGATGATTTGGTGTTAACATGAGTTGTAATGATCTGGTTTACCTATGATGTGTGTCTCTTTGCTTGTATAACCAACAACATGAAAAATGTCTCCTCTATTTGCCTCCCTATGCTTATATTTTAGATAAATCTGAGTTAAGATGTGTTCATCATGGCTATGATTCTGTTTGAATGGTTTTGAACATAACAAATAGGTATTATTATAATTTTGAAGGCATGTAAGATTTAACTAATAATAAGTATGTCTGAAAAATGTCTTGGAACACCTATTTACTAACAAATCTTAGGAATATAGTAGTCTGCTTGGTATCATATGAATTAAAAGGAGTAGTATGGTTAAGATTTGAACCTGAGAGGTCTGTTTGAGTCACCTCAATGTTCCACATTTCCTCTAGGGATGTAAGAAAGGTCAGTATGAACTTAAAATGATTGTCTTGTGGTAGTAGGGTTGTTTAGATTCATGATATGTTTGTTTTATGCCCAAAGTAACTTGGTTTAAATATAAGGTATTACATGCTTTGGTGTATGTTTGATCCATGTTGTAGCTTGCACTGTCCACATTGTTTAAATAGACTGAATATAGGTGGAAATGATATTTGTCTATTGTTCCAGCCTTAACATATGAAAATCTGAGCCTGTATGTGTTTTTCCCTATCTGTTCATGGACCACAAATTCCCGTGTTTTGATTTTAGTCATGTATGATCATGTATTGAACCTATTTGAGTCTGCCTATACCTTGTTTATGATTCATAGTTAGTAGTCTTAGACTAAATCATTTTGTATACCAACTAAAATCCCGGCATGCCTTCTGGAGTCTTGTTTGTGTATTTTGGCTCACCTGATTAGGGAAAATGCTATGTGGCCATGTCATGTCTTCATCATTGTGACCTAAAGTCTACTGAACAACTTATCTGCTACATTAGTATGAATTAAATAGGTTTCCAGACCTTATATGACATGAATGTTCTTTGTGTGGTGTCAGTCCCCCTTGCCATATATTTATGTCGGTTATGCTAAAATCGTGATTAGCTAATTGATTATTCGAGTCTAAAATGGTAGTTAAAACCTGAGTAGGCCATCTGTTGAGTTTGAATGTCCAGCTTAGCTTAATGTATGATTAGTTACTCTACTTTTCCATGTTCAAACAAAGTGATGTGATTATCCATATGTTGAAATATTATTCAAGCATATATGATTTATCTTGTTCATTTGAAAGGTTAATTTGAACCTAGGATTAGGTAACTTAACAGTCGCTGGGGAGAATCGTGTATAGTTTGCTCCATGTTGGTTTGAAAATGGATCCCAAGTTTAGTTTGTCAACTTCTTCTTGCCCATTGCATGTTGTAGATACATTGATGATATTGATGACCCTTACCTAAGTTAGATTGACACTTGCTCCCTTTTGTTTGAAAGTGGTATGAACACAAGCCTAAGTTAAAGTATGGGTAGTTCACCTGAATGGACATGTGAATTTGTTAAAATAATTTGAGTGCTCTGTTATTGTAAAATGTTGTCAATGTTAACAGCCAAAGCCCTTAGCAGCATAAACCTTTGCTTGCAAATATTGAGACCTGCTATGCCTTTATGGACTCTTGTGCTGTGTTTCATTTGTTAGGACTAAGTCATCAAATTGACACATTTGGTTGAAGATAATACTCTGCACCTGTTTGCATATGCCTATGGTGTTTGATGCCCACCTAGCTAATGAATATTTGGTACGGTCTCGTGTTAACTGGAAAAAATGCATGTCTACATACTAGTATGTGTGCCAAGGTGTTTGATGTGCAATCGCTTGTTTAAAAAAATTTGAACCATCTGACTCCCCTCCTGTGCAACTGTTAGCTCACATCTTGTATAATCTCTTAAATTCTGAAACAACCAAGTGTCCTCTAGATGGCAGTATGCATTCAATATGCTGGCTCTGGTGAAAATGCTTTGTGTCTGGTCTTGTTGTCTACTGTTGGGACAGTGCCTTGATCAATCAATTGCTATAACATTGTTTCAAGCTATAAATGCTTGTATACACTGCCTAAGTCTGAATGTGTGTGAGCATGAAGTGTATGATTTAGTATGCTATCTATTCTTTGAATGCATACTCTACCCTTTAGTGTTTGTTTGTTGTTTGTGTCTTGATATACACCACAGTCTACAGGCTGCATACCATGTATACTTAGGATTCGCACAAGTTTTAATAAACTAAAACAGAAACCGACACTTTTAAAATGGGCTGAATAGGATTCGCACAAGTTTTAATAAACTAAATTGGATTGAAATATGCTTGTGGACTGGTTTTGAGCAAGCCCAACTAAGATGTTTTAAAAAGAAAACCAAAAACTTATAAAATGTATGTCTTGACTTTTGGGAAATAGCATGAAAAAGAAAAACTTATTTGTATCCTTTAAACTCTAAACTTGTCATTCAAAAAAATGAATTATATTCCTTTTGAATTAAAAGATTTTCATAAAATGTATAACAGAATATTTGAAAAATCATTGGACTAAAACTAGTAGGTTCTACTCAAATTAAGTTTGAGCGTACTTTTAGTCTGAAAATATATTAACGAAATTACCCCTATACGAACCATTTTAGAAAGAATTTAACTCCTCGTGATTCAAAATATTTTTTGAGTTTGAGATGAGATGAATGACATGAATTTTGCAGGAAAGTAGACATTTTTGAGCAATTTATAATTTTTAAACATGCTATATAATCCGAAGGTCAACAATATTCTACGGATCCTTAATACCGGAGTATCTAACACCTTCCCAGAGATCACCAGAACCCTTACCTTGACTCTGGTTTAAAAAGGATTTTTCATAGAATTTTCTGAATAAACCCTTTTAACTTGGTTTTCCTAATTTACCTATAAATTAGGTGGCAACTCTAAAAATAATTATCCGACTTAGAGCACCAACAACCTCATAGTAGCTTTTATGCTTCTGAGTAAAAATGAACCATAACAGATGGCGACTCCGCTGGGGATAAACCTAGGTTCTAACCATAAGGGTTCCAATACAACTTGTTTTAATTGATATGAATTGCTTATGATTTCCCGCAAATTATAACTATCATTCATGCATCTCATTATTTCGCCAAATGACATGCACACACACTTGCATCAGTGCACAAAGATGATTATACGGTTTCACAATCGTCCTCCAGTAAAAAATTAAAATCATTTCTTTGGAACATGTTGAAAATAAAGTTGGTTCACGATCGTCCAATAGTCAACAATGGTTCATCCTGAGTAGTCCACTCGGGTCCCTTAGTCATTTGCTAAATCACTCTATTTTTCCTAGGATAGAGCAAAGTCAAATCCCTACTGAACTAGTGCATGCTTTCCTAGACAGGTTCAGATATTTTAGACATATCTGGACCCATTAGCCTGATTACCTCGTGTTTTGACGGTCTATGACCCGATGGCACTACATCTAACTATTTGCTATGTGGAAGTATTGATTGTGCCTTATGTGATAAACCATTGTCCTTTAAGGGAGAATTAACCGTGCTCTGTTTTGTAGATGCATACCAACCTGAAGTTTGATATGGTTTTAGACACACCTGAGTTGTTGAGGTTTTGATGGTCGTGGATACACGCCCCATAACAAAGAGAAGTAACGAACTATCTAGAATACCTACCTTCACTTATGGACATAAAAGGAAATAGGGAATTGCTAGAAGTTCTTATTGGGTATTGCGATTATGATAGAATGGTGTTTAGGTTAAAGAGATTTTGAGATGACCCCGACCTTAGAGGAGATCCGGGATTGCATAGATAGTAACGGGGTGTGTATGGGAAGGAGGAAGAAACCCGACTACAACCTTCTAGTATCGCATAAGCATACTCTTGATGAGATCATGAAATTTCTATCCCTAACTAGCGCCAATTGTATAGTTCGCCTAACCGCAGCCTTTAGGCATCTTTACAATCGATCTGGGTCCAAACGGGGATATCTAGAACACTCTGTTGATTTTCGGTCTTACGCTAATTGTGATGCCACTCGACCCCTAGCTTTTGCCATATGCCTTCTAGGAAAGACGGGTCTTTCCCAAAGATCGACACCGAGCCATAGATACCCGTGTCATTTATGTCACCCATGCTATCTTTCATGGCATAACCTCAAACAGAGAAACCAAGTATTTTGACCTAGTATCTGTCATCCTATCCGACATATACTGAGCTTTAGGTCGATGCAGTCGTGTCTTCGTGTGTAATTATTCTCCTCCTATATCTTAGGATCTCTTTTGGGCTGCTTTTCCAAAAGTCTTATTTCTTTAGCTTAAATAAAAACTATATTAGGGTCAAATACTCAAATCTTAAGAATTCATTTTTCATTATAGTGTATTTTTAATAGCAATCTTTAAGAGTTCTATGTTTCATTATGATAATTTGAAGTCCTACAAGAAATTTATACGCACTGGTGAAAAAACGTTTCTTCCTATCAAATTGATAAGAAGTTCCATCTATTGTTAACTTTATATGATCAAATTTTCTTGGGAATAATTGGAAAATGAGCTTATTTACGAATAAACATTGATTGTTATATTCGAGTTGCTTCGCGTAGCGCGGCTTGTATTATGCTCCTACAATCCCATGATCAATCACCCATAAGAAGAATAACTTCGATGCAACAACGATTTTACCTGGTGGGGGCTAAACCCCCTACTTAAAATTCAATTCAAAATGTTAAATTTATGTTGTCGTGAGACTTTGGTTAGGCCAACTACTGTGAGCTAGCTGCTTTTAGATTTTATTCTCTATTTAAATAAAATAGAAAGAGGGTGCAGGTCAAATTCTTATCTTTGCATTTTTCATGACCATTTGCCACTCATTTTGTAGCTATTCATATATAGTGTTGTATAAGTCATTAAGTTGATAAGTTTCTAAATGGTTATCTAGATGGAACCAAGTTTTTGACTTTATAAAATTCTCATTAAGAATTTTTCTTTCTCTTCGGAATTTCTTTCATTATTCACAATATATATAGTTGTACAAATGTTGATTCCTAATATGGTACGAATCATAACTTACCTTACAAAGGTTGATTCCTAATACAATTAGAATTCTAAGTTACCTTAAATATACATCTATCATAATTACAAAATATACGGAGAATATTCGCTAATACTTCCCCCCAGACGGAGCGGGAGGAGGCCGAACGCTAAGGCTAGATCGGAAGTCGGTGAAGAGCTGTCGCGGTTGTCCCTTTGTGAAGATGTATGCATACTGATAAGAGGAAGGCACGTGTAATATTTTGACCTGACCACGGGCAACCTTCTCTCGCACAAAGTGGATATCCATCTCAATATGCTTAGTCCGTTGATGTTGGACCGGATTATGAGACATATAGATGGCAGATATGTTGTCACAATAGACTATAGACACCTTGCGGAGTGGACACATGAGCTCCAAAATAAGATTTAGGAGCCAACAGATCTCATCAACTACATTAGCAACACCGCGATATTCTGCTTCAGCACTCGAACGAGATAGTGTGGCCTGCCGCTTGGTGGACCATGAGATAAGATTATCCCCAAGAAATACACAGTACCCTGAGGTGGAGCGACGTGTGTCGGGGCATCCTGCCCAATCTGCATCCGTGTAGGCAAATAGCTTGGTTGGGGCAGAGGGGTATAAATGTAATCCAAAGTCTAGTGTGCCCTTAACATATCTGACAATACATTTGAGTGCAGTAAAATGGGACTCTTGGGGGTCGTGCATGAACAGACACACCTGCTGAACGACATATGCAATATCAGATCTAGTGAATGTAAGATACCGAAGAGCACCTGCTAGACTCCGATATAGAGTGGGATCAGAAACTGGCGCACCGTCATTGGCACTAAGCTTGGATTTTAAGTCCACCGGAATTGGCATAATTTTACAATTTGTCATCTTGGCCCTGTACACTATCTCTTCTGCATACTTACGCTGACATAGGAACATAGTGGTTGCAGATCTGGTCACCGATATACCCAAAAAATAACTCAGCTTGCCCAAGTCAGTCATAGCAAATTTAGTTTTGAGTAGAGCAATGATTTCATTCTTCAAACCGTCAGATGAGGTAGTAAGAACAATGTCATCGATATATAATAGCAAATATGATGTGCTTCTACCTCTGTGAAAAGTGAAGAGAGAGTTATCACACCTGCTACATACAAAGCCTATCTGCAGAAGATACCTGGCAAAATGATCATACCAAACGCGGAGTGCCTGTTTCAATCCATACAATGATTTCCTGAGACGACATACAAACTGTGGAACTGCCGGATGAACAAAGTCAGGGGGCTGATGCATATAGTTTCTTTCAAATCCCCATGAAGAAATGCATTATTGACATCTAGCTGATGAACCGGCTAATGCATGCCCATTGCAATATTGAGAACAGTCCGAATAGTGGCCGGTTTAACAACCGGACTGAATGTCTCACCACAATCAATACCCTCCTGCTGATTAGTGCCATTTGCAACTAGTCTTGCCTTATACCTCTCTAAGTCACCACTATCTCTGAACTTGTGACGAAATAGCCACATACACCGGATAACATTCACACCAGCTGGTCTAGGTACCAAATCCCAAGTGTTCTGCTTGGTTAAAGCGTTAAACTCATTGCACATGACCGCATTCCAATTAAGGTCCAGTTTAGCTAGTTTTAGATTCTTTGAAATGGGTGATAAGGTTTGTGTGGAGAGCTTGAAGTGAACCTTGGGTTTGAAGATCCCGTGTTGTGCACGGGTCTCCATCTTGATGAGAGGCGGCGGTGGGAGGTCGAGGCCAGTTCTTTGGGTGGAAAGCGGCGAGGTGCGGGGCCAGTTCTTTGGATTGAGGCGGCGAGTGTTCTTTGGAGATGCAGGAGACTTCGGCCGAGACAGAATAGGTGGTGCAAGAGACTCGACAGGCAGCACAGGTGGTGTTTGGGTATTTGATCGAGAGAAGCGGAGGCTGGGTGGGTGGCGATATTCTTCTTTGGAGGGTCGACGACATCTGCCGAAGACAACAATGGTGTTGTCGGCCAGAGCTTGATTGGTGAGGGAACACTTGATGGTGAGGGCTGTCAGCAGTGAAATTTCTTGTTGGTATAGATTTTGGATGACCGGGGACAGACTTGGTTCATCGAGAAAGAAGTAATCAGTGGTCTAAAATTTTTGGAGATTGGAAAAAGGAAAGGTTGTCTTGTTAAAGGTGACGTGACGGGAGATGATGATTTTACGAGTAGCAATGTCATAGCACAAGTAGCCCCGATGATTAGGAGATAGGTCAAGGAAGACACATGGCAGAGTGCGAGGGGCAAGTTTGTGAGGTACAGAGGAGGCTATGTTGGGGTAGCATAAGCATCCAAAAATATGTAGGTGATCATATTATGGTAGCCTACGGTATAAGATTTCGGTAGGGGTCTTGTTTTGGAGTGTGCTAGTTGGTAAAATATTAAGAAGGGATTCTACCATTTTGACAGCATAAACCCAAAAAGGCGGTGGTAGACATGCATGAAACAGAAGGGTGCGAACCATGTTATTGATGGTACGCATAATTTGTTCAGCCTTTTCGTTTTGGGAAAAAGTACAGGGACAAAAAAAATGGAAAACCATGCCTTGTTTAGAACAGAAATTGTGAAATGCCGAGTTGTTAAATTCACGTCCATTATCACATTGGAATGATTTGATAGATTTTTCAAATTGTGTTTTAATGAATTTTTGAAACTCGAGGAATTTTGCAAAAAACTTCAGATTTGAATTTTAGTGGGTAAATCCAGACAAAATGTGAAAAATCATCCAATAATACTAGATAAAATTTGTAACCCAAAGAGCTAATAATCGGAGATGTCCACAAATCAGCATGAACAATATCAAAGAGAAAAGTAACACTGTTTGATGACATAAATGGAAGACGAGTATGTTTGCCTAGTAGGCAAGAAAAACAGTGTTGGGCAATTTTTCTATTATTACATTTAATACGCTTAGAAGTCCTAAGAAAAGTAAAAACTGGGTCTCCGGGGTGTCCGAGTTTGTTGTACCAAGTTGAGGGAGAGATCGCCGCAAGGGATAGAAGTGCTTGCGGTCTGACAGCGGAAGATTGAGTGAATGGGTAGAGGTCTCCCACACTATTGCAGCGTGTAAGAAATTTCCCCGTATTGAGTTCCTTCACAGAAAAACCAAAAGGATCAAATTCGACAGATACATAATTATTGCTAGTGAATTTTCTAACAGAGATTAAGTTTTTAATGATGTTAGGAGTGTATAGGACGTGGTTTAGGGAGAAAAACGGGTGTGGATGTTTGGTGTGTGTGTGTTACCGTAACCTTCAATTGGAATGCGATGACCATTGCCGACAGTAATAAATTGAGGACACTTTAACCGACGTAGTTGAAATAGGTTATCTGACGACCGGGTGAGGTGTGATATGGCTCCGGTGTCCATGTACCAATTTTCGTCGGGCTGTTGAAGGTTCACGGTGTTGTAGGCCTGGCCCAACCCGGGCCGACCAGGCCGTTGGTCGCTTCTTCTTCTTTGGCCGGATCGCAAGATGGGCTCTTCCGCCGCCGCGGGCTCGCCTGGTGGCCGGGCAGGCCCAAGAGGCCAGTCGACCAAGGCTACTGGAACTGGGCCCTTGTAATCGGGTATGGGCCTGCAGGCGAGGCCCAGTTCTGCTGGTTGGGCCACGTTGGCTGCTGTCCAGCCCACTGGAAAGATGCAAACTGCTGGACTGGCTGTTGTCCAAGTCCACTGGTTGCGTTGGCCCTTGCCGCGGCCCTTGCCTTTGTTGTTGCGACCTCTGCCGCCACGACCTCCGTCGCTCTGCTACTGCTGCTGCTAGACATGCGGTGGTGGCGGGGTGGTGTTGGTTGCCGGTGGTGTCATCCCGTCAACGGCTAACGTTTTTTGATTGTGTTCCTCTTGTTTGACACGTCGGGTTTCTTCCAACAATAATTGTGACCGTGTCTTGGTGAAACTTGGTAGTGGGTCGGCCTGTTGAATCATTGTTGCAAGTGTATCGTATTCACCTTTCGGTAAACCCGCAACTAATTGGAGTACCATCTTGGTTTCAGAAACAGAATTTCCGACGTTGGATAGTTGGTCGGCTATGAGTTTCAATTGTTTGCAATATTCGGACATGTTGAAATTCTCGAAACGTGTATTGTTGAATTTCTCCTCCAAATACACTGCCCGAGTATTTTTATTATCCTGAAAAATTTCTTCCAACCTCACCCAAAGGTCACGTGCCGTAGCACATGTTTTCATGATGGTACACAACAAGTCTTTGGAGATGATGTCGTATATCCATTGTTTGACGATGGCGTCAAGGCGACGCCATGTCGGCAATGTCGGTGGGACGAGGAACATAGTCATCAATGTGGTCGAGGACGTTGTACGCACATGCATGAATATAGAATAGTTCTGTCCACATAGAATATTGACAGTCTTCTTGATCAAGAATTATAGGGATAGAGTTCTTGATGTTTGTAACAGCGAAAGCCGGGTGAAAAGAAGACGATGAACGTTGAGAGGGGTTGTCAAAGGTGCCAGTGGAGGAACCATAATTTGTGGGGGAAGACATGGTGCCTTGTTGCTGTTTCGGCCGAGGGAAGGGACAGAAAAATCCTGTTTTGGCCGAGAAAGAGAAAGAGAAGGGAGAAGAGTAGGGTTTTGGTTTTAGGCTCTTGATACCATGTAAGATAGAATAATTTCCTTTCGGGATTCCTTTCATTATTCACAATATATATAGTTGTACAAATGTTGATTCCTAATATGATACGAATCCTAACTTACCGTACAAAGGTTGATTCCTAATACAATTAGAATCCTAGGTTACCTTAAATATACATTTATCATAATTACAAAATATACGGAGAATATTCGGAGAATATTCGCTAATAATAACCCAAGAAAAATTATTCATAATCTGTGTGGGGTATCGTAGCGTTTGTGGCGAAAAGTTTTTTTTTAAAAAAAACACTCTTGTATGATTTGAAACTCAAGCTGAATTAATTATACCTTTTAAAGCAACTGCGGTTACATTTAGTCCACTTAAACTTTTGGGCAAGTTGTAACGATAAACGAAGCCAAATAAAGTTGGAGAGAATAATACATGCATGATGAAGTAAACAAAATGACTAGGTAAAGAGTCTGCATCTTAATCAAGTAGATGGCATTGATGCATGGAAAAAAATTAATCCGCACCAAATAGTTATACCAAATTAAATATAAGATATGTACTTTTCATGCATATATTTACCGTTTAACCATAATTGCCTTAATCTTCAACTATCAAAGTTAGATTGCTCACGCTGATGTAATTGTCGATTGTGAGTCATTATTTAACTAGATGTCGATCCGCTTAAGAAATGGTGACCTTAACAATGTGTTAGAGTTCCACATCGATTGGCAGTGAGTCATTTCGTCTTATTGTATGGTCTTGAACAATTTTCGTCCCATGTGTTGACTTTGAATTTTGAATTAGACCCAAGATCTATTTTTTTATCATGGTAAGAGACCGACCATCTCAGTTTTTGATTTACTGATGTTGGCTGCCATATATATTGTACGTGCTTCACATGTCCAGTTTTAAACGTACGGGAGGATATCAGAGTTCCATGTCGATTGTAAGTGAATTATTTAGTTTCTTTATATTATCTTGGATAATCCTCAACAGGAACTCTCACAAAGGGATTTAAAAAAATCTTTTGTCAAGGAGAATATTCAGCAACTTATGTATATACGAAAAAGAATCATCCGTATCTTATTTACATAGCATAATTCTATACGAAGATAATTCAATTAAACCCCTTTTCCCTATTATGCTTTAGCTCTGACCGCATGAGTTAGCTTTTATGGTTTAATTATGTCAATGTCTATTTTCTTATAGCAATCAATGGTTGAAATTGATTTTTTTTTGTTTCTCATTCAGCGTTCGGTATCCGCATTGGAGTCCGATTATATTCAGATTCGATCTGTGTAGGGCCCATTCAGGGAAAGCATTCCCTATCAAAAATTTTTCCATACCCAAAGCTGAAAATGAGTCAATGATTTGAAAAAACAAAAACATGCAATGCAACCATAGGGAAATTTCCTGGAAGATGCATAAATGCAACTGATTTTGAATCATTTTACAGTAACATGCAACTTCCCAATTTGTGTGGTGATTGAATCCTCGTGCTAATCAAGTTCTAAATTTGTGTCCAACTTTTCTTCACAAGAAAACAAAGTAAATACGCACATATTGAAAAAAAAAAGTCAAGCATACAAATGTAGACAGAAATGAACCACGTTTCATAATTTGAAGATAAAATAGTCACATTATTGCCTTGACTTTTATAATCTCTTCGATTTTTATTTCATAATAACTGAAGATTTAAAATTACAGACATGATATATATGTGTGTCTATTTGGCATGTTAATTCGATGGATGAATATTACCTCCCCATTATCTTGCATTGGATCAATATTATGAACAATAATATCTAAACTATCAAATCAATTCTTAATTCATCGACAAAATGATTGATTCATTGGTTTTATTTTATTTTTGGGAAGACGTCTGCCACTTATCAACCTGCCAAAAGAAGAAAAAAAAAGGCACTATAACCTACAAAATATATATATATCATAAAATTTGATTGAAAATAGAGAAATTAACTCACTAGAAATAAAATATATAAGATTTTTGTAAAACCAATTTCTTTTATGCATCAATTTGTAATTGATCAAAAGAGTAGTGAAAGTTGTATTTCTTTATACTCAGTGTGTATATGTTAGCAAACACAGGTTAGCACACGACAAGTTAACAGTTAGTACAAGACAAGTTAAGGACGTAAGGGAAAAAATACAAGTCGTAGGCATTCTTCCTTATCCATTAGTGAGTATAGTTTCAACAAGTCAAGAGAAAAGTAATTATAAGGATTTGACATTCATTAATACAGACAGTATAAATAATTTTTTTTTAGCTTTAGTGTGTTTCAATTACTTAATATGTTATAACAATAACTATATACCCTGTAATTTCAAGGTGGGGCCTTAGAAGACCAGACAGTACTCAGACTGTCTCGTGTAGATTGAGAGGTTGTTTATGATAGACCATTTGCTCAAGTAAAATATTTCAAACCGATTTGAAAAAGGGAATACGGAAATGAAGGACACGTGACAACTAATAAAGAAAACATTAAATAATATTAAAAAAGATATGTAACAACAATGAAATAATACGATAATTGAAGAATAAGAAACACCGGTGGTATCAAAATTGAAGATAAATATGTTATAACAAGTAACTTATTTTATTTTTCTGATTACTCATTATTTTTTCTGAACGGTTACTAATTTTTTTTTTAAGTGACCTAATAATTTAGTTTATTGCTGATTAGCCTATTAGGCATCTGCAAATCTCAGCCACTTGCTAATAAAAAAATAAAAGAATACCACTAAATATTACTTGTCCAATTGAAGATGAAAAAGAGAGTAATTTGGAGGTGTAAGATTCTAATTAGTCTTAGTTAAGGCTGATCAGTGGACCGGGACAACCCGATCCTACCCTGATCCAATTCGATCCCGCCCCAATTTCACTTGGTAAATTAGGGGATAGGGATTGACTCTAGTCGGGTTCGAAATCGGGATGGGACAAGCGCATGTCCTGCCTATCCCGATCCCGCCCCGTCCCGATCCCGCCCCGGCCCGTTTCTGTCAGAAAGTAGTCGTTGCACAAACGACCTTTTGCAATTCTAACCGTTGGCAACGGCTACAAATCGCCATTTTTCCCCCCTCCCTCCCAACACCCCATAAACCTCCTACCCCCTTAATATTTATTTTTAGCCCCTAAGTTAGTATATTTACACATTAACCCTATTTTTCAACTATAAATACCTCATTTTCCAATTCATTTTTCTCACAAATCTTCCTACCGTCTCTCTAATCTCCCTCTCTCTACAATTCCAAATTGCACACTAAATATTATATTTTATTTGCTAATTTCTATCAAAGTTCAAAAATTGGAAGTGAAGTTGGCAACTAGGTTGAGGATCATCGAGCAAAGTTTCAATTTTCAACCTCGATTACACGTCGACGTTACGTCGGCGTTTGGTACACTCGTTCCTTCTTTTATTTAAATTATCATTGTTTAATTTTAATTATCATACTTAATTTTCTTAACTTTAATTCTATATTTGCATAATTATAATGGAACGGGGTGGACGTTATTGGTGTTGTATTAAATCCTACTATGAAAGTAGACGGTTGTAATGTCCTTATTGAAATGATTTATGAATGCCTAGAAATACTTGAAACAGAACCAACTAAAGAACATGTTATCTTTAGCATACAAACACAATGCAAAATTATGTATATGTATTACCAAGAGAAAAGTGCAAATAATCAACCGGCTTCTGTACCATCTTCTTGTACTTCACTTCAACCTTATAAAAAATATGCGGTTTCTGCTTCAAGTATTCAAGGCCTTCGAAATAGAATGTATAGTGGTTCAAGTGCTTCACAAATTAGCGAGTTTGATGTTTATATTTCGCAGGGTGTTGTACCGTTCGAATCAATTGCTAATGAAAATGAACGTGAAGACTTGCTGAAATATTGGAGGGAGTTTAAAAGACATTTCCGACTCTATCAAAGATGGCCCGAGATGTATTGAATATTCAAGCGTCATTTATAGCTTCTGAAAGCGATTTTTATGCTGGAAGGTTTCAAATAGGAGAGCACATACACTCATTGGCGGGAGATAGTTTGGAGATTACAGTTTTATTTAGAGATTGGATTAGAGCGGAGCGTAGAAGGTGCGGTCAACCAGAGATCAATGAAGAAGACGACTACAATTACAACAAAATCTTATCCAACGGAGCAAAAAGCGACGTTGAACAATTTGACCAACAAATTCCAATTTCAACAGAAGATCCTCAAAAGATTGTCAGAAAATTAGAAAAAGTATGGTTGCATATGTAATTTTTTTTAATGCCAATTTTACTATGTGATTTGCAACTTTTGAACTACGAAACAAAGTTGCAATTTTGAAATTGTATTAGAAAAAAAATTATATTTCTATTAAATAATATAAAAGGCAATTAGCCTTGGAATATTTTTTCACTATCTTGTTTAATTATTTAAGTATTTAAATATATATTTTTTAAAATTAATTGTCTAAAAATAAGTTTTTAAAAGTCCCCCCAAATCCCTTTTCCCATCTCATCCCGTCCCTCCAAATCTCGTTCCCTCTGATAGTGGGATGTGGGATGGGATGGGACCACTTCTTATCCCCCTAATCCCGTCCCCCTAGTCCCGATCCCGTCCCACTCCATCATCCCCAAATCCCCATCCCCCTAATCCCGTCCTATCCCATCTCGTCCCATTAGTCAGCCCTAGTATTAGTCAACCAAAGAGTCATCAACTTTGATAAAGAGACAAGTTCAATAACTAGTAGATGACTAATTTGAAGCTAATATAACGAGTGCATAATAAAAAGTATACGAGGGCAATAAAATTATGTTCATTACATGTTGAATTAGAAGTTACACCACTTGCTTGCTTAAAATTTACGTGCAACAAAACGAATTAAGCAACTAGACAGGGTATTAATACTATACTATATATAAATGCAGCTTAATTAAGTTACATGTGCAAGTGGTCCATGGCAAGTTAGCAACAACTGGCTTTTAGTGGTTAATTTTATGAAGGGGAAAGTCCCGAAGGCGAAATCCCCCACCTGTACCAGAGGCCCCTTGGTCAGGTGGGATGTAAATCGAGGGATATGCACGAGTGGCAGCCCTGCAAGGGAGAGGACCAACGGGACACGAATTCAGCAACAACCCTTGCAATATTTCAGCAAAGACTGTCACCACACGGATTCGAACCCGCGACGTCGGAGTGGTTGTACCCCAATCACCTTGCCACTTACCAACTCGTCTGTGCTTAACTAATAGCACTTCATGAATACATTGTACGATCTAATAATGGATTGATGAGGTTTCTCCTAGCATAGGCGAATCGAAAATTTAAATTTGATATGTTCAATTTTTAAAAAGTTTATAATAAATTTATTAAATTTTAAAATTATGCGTTCAAATATAGTTTTTTGTTGATTTTTTTTAAAAAAATCACATATATTATTATGCTCAATATAAAAAATACCTAAGAATTTTTGGGGTAAACCAACCCAAAGCCACTCTTTAATATGATGTGATGCTGTATGTTTTTGGCCAAACGCGTATAATTTTTTTCTGAAAGCCTTACATCATTAAGAGTATCATATGTCTTATATATAACATTTTTTTTCTTTTCGATCATATATGTGAATCTTTAATTTATTCACACACCCAACAATCTCCCCTTCAAACTAAGTCTCACATGATGACTCATCACAATATTTTATTGAATTATATGGAGATATAATTGTTGACTTATATGTAACATCTTTGTCTTTTCATCTACAAATTTGGACCTTTAATTTGTTTGCATAAACAATATCCCCTTGAACTAAATTTCACATGATGTCCCTTACCAATATTTTATCGGCTTATATGGAGTTATAATTGTTACCAACCACACCATTTGAGTAATTGAAATTACCAAAGCCACAAATTTCTTTTTGTGTGTATACGTCTTCAAGCCAGGGGTACATATAGTAAACTAGCCCGAAACAGACTTAGGCAGTCAGTCGGGCTCCGCGTCATTATTTCGTCATCTTCATACTCGTCTCCATAAAGCATTCCCATAAAGCATTGACTATGATAGATACTAGTTCTTAAGCTAAAGCAACCCAATCAAATATTCTTAAACTAAAGTGAGGAGTTCATTAGCCATACATAGTTAAGGATGATGGACTCGAGCGTAATAACACTTTAATGGGAGAAACTTTAGTCACATCTTAACTCATCATCAAAAAATAAAGCGTCAAGAAAATCATGAGTATTGTAATGCATGTTGGAAATTTACTAACGTGGAATTAAGTATATCCCATTATTTATGACTCAAACAATTGGGGCCCCGCATGTCAGAAACGTCGTTTTCACACACGTGCACACGTAGTGTCAAGTATCGCAAATTTTATTAGTGAAAGAGATATTGGTACGTATGTAATACGTTTGAGACATAGAAGGATGGACGGTTATTGGTCAAATGACAAAGTATTCCACGTTGGTAAACGAATGAAGAAGTGTACGAAGTGTAAGATGAAACGAGTCAGAAATCGCAGTGGAGCCAGAAAGGGTCGCGGCGCAACACCGTCGGAGCCGCAGCGCCGGAGAGCCGCGGCGCCTCCCAGGCAGTGCCGCGGCGCTAATTGGGTGGCCAGTCAATAGAGCCGCAGCGCTGCGGTGCTAATTCACAAAGCCGCGGTGCTTCGGAGGCAGAATATTGCGATGGAAGTTGGAAAATTCTTACCTTTGGGCTGGTTTTGGAGCATTGAATCTCCATTACTTGGCACATGAATTCAGCCATTATTTGGCTGAATGTAACCATTCAATAAGTGTCATTACACTGGCTATTGAAGGTCATTAGTTGGCTAGTTGAGGGGTCATCTCCTTACACTATAAATTGAGGCCTTTGCCTCAATTGTTAAAAACTACACTTAGAAAATACTACAGAATTTCTGAATTCACATTTTTCCTCTCTAGCAAGTTTACTATACTCAAAGTTCTTCAAGAGTAACACATGAGTTTCCTTTGCTCAATTGTTATGTTGTTGTTGTATCTTAGGAGACTATTGCCTGACAGCGTAAAAAGAGATATACGGGGAAATCTTATCTTAAAGACAGAGTGTCATCACTCGACTCAGCAAATCACACAAGGAGTTTGTTTCATTCTTGATTTCCAGTTTTGTTGTAATCTTTAGTTTATCCTTTCTAGCAATTGTAATATTTACTTACTTCTCGTTCCCTGCAATTGTTGAATCCCACAATGTTAAGACAAGATTTGTTGTAAGTGCTTAGAAAGATGACTGGAAGAGAACAACTCGCTTCTGATTCTGCTGCTGCTGCTACTCAAGGCAACCCCTCTGCCTTCCCTACTACTCAAGGCACACCCAATGCCTATCCGGTTACTCAAGGCTCATCCAACACCTTTTTTGTTGCTCAAGGGAATGTTGCCGTTCCTCCACCAGCTGGATTCCATCATGAACGCCCAGAAAAGTTCATGGGCTCCAACTTCAAGAGATGGCAATATAAGATGTTATTCTATCTGACTGTTATGTGAATGACTTATTTCCTAACAGAAGATCCTCCACAAGCTAGAGATGAAATGGACCATTCGACTACTGAAACGGCTGAAGGGGGCCAAGGTATCCATGTCATTAATGGCATGAAGATGGTTTTTGATGCATGGAGTCATAGTGATTTCATGTGGAAGAACTATATTTTGAACTGCTTGTCAGACCCTCTCTACACGGTGTATTGCACCGTAGGCACTGCCAAAGTGTTATGGGAAAAACTGCAGAAAAAGTACAACGCACAAGATGCAGGTACTAAGAAATTCATCGTTGGAAAATTCCTGAAATTTCAAATGGTGGATGACAAAACAGTGATGTCCCAAGTCCAGGAATTCCAAATGATTCTACATCACCTGGATTTGCCATCTATCAACTTAAACCCTCAATATAAGTGTGAGGTGTGCGTAGAGTCTAAACTCACAAAGATTCCTTTTCGATCCGTCAAAAGGAATACCACTCCTCTAGAACTTATTCACACAGATATATGTGATTTAAAGTTTGCACAAAGTAGGGGGAACAAGTACTTTATGACATTCATTGATGATATCACAAGGTATTGTTACCTTTACTTATTGAAAAGTAAAGATGAAGCGTTCCGACATTACAAAGCAGAAGTTGAGAACCAACTAAGCATGCAGATTAAATCCATTCGTAGCGATAGATGGGGAGAATATGTAGCGCCATTTGAGGAATATTGTGCCAAATTGGGCATTGTTCATCAAACGACGGCTCCATACTCACCTCAGTCGAATGGTGTGGCGAAACGTAAGAACCGCACATTGAAGAAATGATGAATGCATTACTCATCAATTCCGGTCTTTCCCAAAACATATGGGGAGAAGTCGTCATTACCGCTAATACGATTCTTAACAGAGTCCCACATAAGGGTAAGAACAAAACTCCATATGAATCATGGAAGGGAAAGAAATCCACCTATAAATATTTAAAGGTATGGGGTTGTTTGACAAAGGTTGAAGTACCCAAGCCAACGCAGGTCAAGATTGAGCCTAAGACTGTAGATTGCATTTTCATCGAATATGCATTTAACAGTAGTGCTTATCGCTTCTTAGTGGATAAGTCAGATATTTCAGATATCCACGGGGCACAATCATGGAATCAAAGAATGCTCAATTCTTTGAGGATACTTTTCCTAGAAAGGAAAAGACATAACCTCTCGCAAACGAAGTTATGAACAAAGCTCTCAGGAACCGGGAGTCGTTGACTGTCCGGATCTAGATGGTTCAGATCTAGTGGTGAATATCCAGAATCTAGTGTTTCAGATTCTCAGGACTTGGAGACTCCAGAGATGGAACCAAGGCAAAGTAAAAGGGCCAGGAAGGATAAATCATTCGATCCTGACTTTGTAGCTTATATGGTTGATGACGAACCAAGGATAATTGTTGAAGCATTGTCAACTCCAGAGGCACCACTCTGGAAAGAAGCTATTAAGAGTGAAATAGACTCCATCCTGCATAACCATACTTGAGAGTTGGTTGATCTTCCTCCGGGAAATAAATCATTGGGTTGTAAATGGATACTCAAACAGAAGTATAAAGCAGACAGGTCTATAGATAAGTACAATGCCAGGTTGGTAGTCAAAGGCTATCGGTAGCAGGAAGGCATTGACTATTTTGACACGTACTCCCCGGTGTCTAGGATGACGTCCATACGAGTATTCATTGTGATTGCAACGTTGCTTGATCTTGAGATACACATCAAATGGATGTCAAGACAGCCTTTCTAAATGGAGATTTGGAAGAAGAAATTTATAAGGAACAACCCGAGGGGTATGTGGTTCCAGGGTAAGAGAAGAAAGTTTGTCGGCTTGTCAAATCTCTGTACGGGCTTAAATAAACCCCGAAGCAATGGCATAAAAAATTGATAGTACTCTACTATCGAAGGGTTTTGCCATTAATGAGTGTGACAAATGTGTCTACATGAAAGGTAACTCTAACTCATTCGTCATGATATGCATGTACGTAGATGACATCTTGATCACATGGAGCAGCCCTATCTTGATTCTAGAGACTAAGAACATGTTGAAACAATGCTTCGACATGAAGGATATGGGTATCGCAGATGTCATCTTAGGTATAAAAATCTCTAAGATGTCTGACGGACTGGTCTTATCTTAGTCTCACTACATCGAGGATGTTTTGAAAAAGTTTGATATGCTTGATAGTTCGCCTATGAAGTCACCACTGGATAGAATTCAAAAGCTTGATAAAAATTGTAGTGCATCCGTATGCTAGGAGTAATATGCACATGTGATTGGTAGTTTGATGTACATAACAAACTGCACCCGACCTGATATTGCTTATGCAGTCAACAAGTTGGCTAGATTTACCCGTAATCTGAGTAATGATCATTGGAAGGCATTGAATTGGGTACTACGATACCTGAAATACACGCTAACTTACGGGTTGCATTATTCAAAATATCCAGCTGTACTATAGTGGTACAATGATGCAAACTGGATATCTGATATAAAGAATACCAAGTCCACTGTGGGTATGTATTTATAATTGGTGGTGGGGCTGTGTCTTGGAAATCCTCTAAGCAAACTTGCATCGCCCGATCCATGATGGAATCGGAGTTTATCGCTTTAGACAAAGCAGGAGAAGAAGTTGAGTCACTTCACGACTTCTTACAAGATGTCCGTTGTTGAGATAAACTCGTACCTTCTGTAATAATCCACTGCGACAGTCAGTCGGCTCTAGGAATGGCACGGAGACATAAGACCGTTGGGCAGTTGATCACCACGGGTATCATATCCATTGATTACATAAAATCAAAAGATAACATAGCGCACCCGCTGACAAAAGGCTTACCCAAAGATCAAATATTCTACCTATATAGGGGAATGGGCTTAAAACCCAAGGTATAATGACCAATACGGTGGTAACTAACCCGCAAGGGTAGCCAAGTTGGTGTAGCAGTAGAGCGCGGGACCGCAAGGTCACGAGTTCGATCCCCTGCATAAACCTTCTTGGTTGAGCCTGTCACGCATGGCTTGCCAAGTGTGGTTAATCGGCTGACGTGGTTTGCAGGCTATTGCGTCAGTCCGGGGTTTACCCTGTGCGCACTCGAGAGAGTAGCGACTGCGTGTTCCTTCGTCAACAAAAAAATATGGTGGTAACCCAACCTTACTGACTGGAGATCCCAGGAATTAGGTTCAATGGGAAAAATATGTTGTAAAGGTTCTGTTGAGCTCTTCGGTGGAAGCATGAGCACTTCGGATAGTGATTTATATAAAAGAACATCAATCCAAAGTCATTCCTGCGATAGACGCTAAGTGCTATCTGCAGTGTGGGTAAAGGTTAAGTTTCCAAAACCTTTAATGATCCTCACCAATTGAGGTTAGGTTTGAAGAAACTTTTAATGGTTCCTAACACTTGTAAAGTGGGGTATAGCAGAATACCTTGTAGGAGACCACCTATTTAAGTGCGAGGACAGGCCGCGTCAAATGAACGCACTTAAGAATCCAAGAAGTGTCCACGGCCACAACGGATAAAACATTACGAAGAACAGAGTTAGGGAAGTTGTTGTGTTGGTACCATTGACTTGGCTTACACTAAACACTGACGGTTCAAGACATCACATTCACTGCGCAGTAAGTACGTCCGATGGTATTCAACTATGGAAGGTTCAAAGAGGAAGCTACCTATCCAGATGCAACATCGGTCCGTTGAAAGATTGCAAGGAAAAGGCACCATGTGCGTGCGCCAAAATCTCTTTCAAGAGGGGATTGTTGGAAATTTACTAATGTGGAATTAAGTATATTCCATTATTTATGACTCAAACAATTGGGGCCCGCACGTCGGAAACGTCGTTAACACACACGTGCATATGTAGTGTCATGTATCTCAAACTTCATAAATGAAAGAGATATTGGTACGTATGTAATACGTTTGAGACATAGAAGGATGGACGGTTATTAACCAAATGACAAAGTATTCCACGTTGGTAAATGAAGGAAGAAGTGTACAAAGTGTAAGATGAAACGAGTCGAAAATCGCCGCGGAGCCATGAAGGGTCGCGGCGCAACACCGTCGGAGTCGCAGCGCCGCGGCGCCTCCCAGGCAGCGCCACGGTGCTAATTGAGTGGCCAGTCACTGGAGCCGCGGTTCTAATTCACAGAGCCGCGGCGCTTCGGAGGCAGAATGTTGCGATGGGAAGTTGGAAAATTCTGACCTTTAGGCTGGTTTTGGAGCATTGAATCTCCATTACTTGGCACCTGAATTCAGCCATTATTTGGCTGAATGTAACCCTTCAATAAGTGTCATTACATTAGCTATTGAATGCCATTAGTTGGCTAGTTGAGGGGTCATCTCCTTACACTATAAATTGAGGCCTTTGGCTCAATTGTTAAAAACTACACTTAGAAAATACTACAAAATTTCTGAATTCATCTTCGTCCTCTCTAACAAGTTTACTATACTCAAAGTTCTTCAAAAGTAACACTTGAGTTTCCTTTGCTCAATTGTTAAGTTGTTGTTGTATCTTGGGAGACTATTGCCCGACAACATAAAAGGAGATATACGGGGCAATCTTGTCTTAAAGACAGAGTGTCATCACTCGACTCAGCAAATCAAACAAGGAGTTTGTTTCATTCTTAATTTCCAGTTTTGTTGTAATCTTTAGTTTATTTTTTCTAGCAATTATAATATTTAATTACTTCTCATTCCCTACAATTGTTGTATCCCACATTACCCACATAAGATAGCGCATGGACTAGTCTAAATGTGTGGGATTGATACTTTATTCGCATACCAACAAGAACGGCATCTTCCACTATGGGCAAGATGTTTATGCAAGTGGTTGAATCTAAGGTTGCCAATGTCGTTGAGATAGATAACAGCCCAATCATTTCTATACCTAATTATCCTACTTACCAAATAAAAGGACTTAAAACTTAAAAGTTAGTCTTTATTTGTTTGTTTGTTTATTTATTTATGTATTTATTTATTCTTTCTTACCTCCCCACTTGGCTGTTGGCCCAACATGACGACAATATTGAAATTAATTATTACTAGATTCTTTGCACTTTTTGAACTTTAATTACTAGTTTTCTCTTCACTTTTAGAATTTCACTCATAAATGGATAGGAAGAATGCGTATGTTTGATGTTAACTTGATTTTGTTTCTTCAACTTGTCATATGTGTGGGACGTGGTAACTGCTGATTAATTAACCTATAATTGCTAACATATTTAAATTCATATATCATAAATAATAATAACAATATATAATTTCCACCCTTTTGTTGGGTTGAGGAGCCAATTTAAATAGGGTACGAAAAAGGGGAAATGGCCCCTTCATATAACTCAATCTCCTAGTACTATGGCTCGTCTGTGCTTTTCGAGGCGCTGCCTGTGAATTCATTCATAAAAAAATCTCAATAGAAAGAGCAGATTCGAGTTCTTCCCGATGGGAGTTACGAGGCTACCTACCTTTCTCAGTTGTTAACTGCGCCCACTTCGAATCAACTAACTAGAAAGTGAAATGGAGCAGACGAAAGAAGAATTGGATAAAGATGTATATAATAAATAAATATAAAATAAACTAGTTGTACTTCAAAATTTAAGATTCGTTGCTTCACTTTTTGCATACATTAACATGTATATATTTGTCCTTACTTGAGAGTTTTATTGTAATTATATCTCTAAGGCTTGAACTAAAACTGACGTGGCTGAGGCTCCATCGAATCCATTTTAAGTTTCTTAATTACGCAAAATATATACCTATTATTCTAGCTAGACTAGAAAAGTAAATATATCAACATTTTCTCCTTTTTTGGAAATAAAGAAGATTGGCCTTGTGTTAAATCCGCCTTGGTCAAGAGGGTGTTGAGTTTATTATTCGTTCAATTTCAATTTGTTTGACATTTATTCCTTATTAGTCTCAATATAAAAAAAGAATATTGTTAGGTTTTTTTAAAGGTGTGAATGGGAAATGGAAGAGGTTGTTGAGTTGTGGAGCCTAATTCATCGCCGACACTACGAAGACCTTACACATAGTGTTGAATACGGATCGACCTGAGCGGTCAGATTGACGTGGGGGGTTGGAAGGGGGTGGTAAACCCCCTTCCGGGGGAGTAAGGAGATGATGTGGCTACAATTTTTTCTGCGGGAATTAGATCAGGACCACGAGGGGAGTGTGTTATACTGTGATATCCAGAGTGCCATTCATTTGGAAAAGAACTCGATCTACCATGCTCGCACGAAGCACATATAACTCCGGTACCATTTCATCAGATCAGCTTTGGAAGATGGAGTATTAGTGCTTGAGAAGATCCCAGGGAGTCAGAATTCAGCAGTTATGCTGACGAAGGTCGTGCCGAATGATAAACTGAAGTTGTGTGTAACTTCAGTTGGACTTCTTGGATGAGGATCGGAGTCGCGCGCTGCATATGAAGACAACTGATTGAAATTAGTCTCCAAGTGGGAGATTGTTGAGTTGTGAAGTCTAATTCATCACCGACACTATGAAGACCCTACGCAGAGTGTGCAACGCGGATCGACCTGAGCTGTCAGGTCGACGATGAGGGTTAAAAGGGGGGGTGGTAAACCCCCTTCCCGGGGGAGTAGGGGGCGGAGCCCCGTGAATTTTTTTATAATGTAAGATTATTTAGTGGAGGATATTTTGATAATTTCAGGCTTGTATTATGATCGCCCTAGTTTTCGCTATATATATTCTAGGACGCTGATTTTTTATTTCTGTATATAGAGAGCAAGAGAGAATTGTAAATACAAACTCTCTACTTTGATAATAGTGAAAATCTGAAGCGCCAAAGTGGACGTAGCTCTCGCATTGAGAGTGAACCACTATAAATTTTTGTGTGTTATTTGTTCTTCGCTTATTTACTATTTTATGATAAGGTCGTATTTGGGACTCAAATCCTAACAGAGGCACCTTTCGGATTGCACATCTTCATCTTACCTTTCACTTTTTATAAATTTAGAGGTCTTGCCTCAGATTTTATATACAAAAAATTCTGAAATTTCCCATCTTCTCTGCATTGTTTTTCCAAAAAAAAAAATATAAGTGTCGTGTGATTTGCTGCCGTCATTTGTGTTAACTGAAGTTCTATAATTTGCATTGCCGCTATCGCAGAATATTTTTCCGTTCTATCCTGAGAGGATTAATCCATTAACCTTGACAACTGTGAGGGGATTAGATTTCTTAAAGACACAAGAAACTTGTGGGCTCGAAAATATTCTTATTCTTATTTATTTCTGTCCTTAATGATTTTTTCTGATTTTTGGGTTCTTAAACCAGGAACTGATTTTGTTAAATTACTGCTTTGAATATAGATAGATAACAAATATTTATTTTTATATTTTGTGACGTCATTTAACTTTAAATTCGTCATTTTATGATAGTGTTTTTTACAACCACATCATTAGATGTTTTAGATTATAATTATTATTTTTTTGATTTCATGCTCAATCAAAAACGATCATATTAATTAAAATGAATTGAACAATAATTTTGTCGTTCTTGCTTTTCTACCAACATTTTTTTTCTTCAAGTTCCGGCAATCATATATAGATGAAGGACAAGGTTCCTTATGCTTCTTATTTTGTTAATGCATGCTTAACGGTGCATACATTTTTAAAATGTATTTCATTATGTAAATAATATGATGGGTGACGAAATTTATCCGTATAGCTGATCACACTGTTTGTTTGATATGCAAGGCAGGTTATAATCTTATAAAATTCAACGTATGATTCCATTCGATCCCAATAATTTTAGCTCGAATCTTAAGTGTGTATTACAAGAAAATTATTAAATAAGTACAAAGTGTTAAGAAAAAGTATTACAATATAAATATTAAACAAAATGAAAACAATAAGAGCTTATGTCATAAATTGTGGCAAGCAATTATCTTGAAAGCGATTTTCGTTTGACTGGGTGCTAATCGTTGTGTTTGGTCGTTTCTCCCCAAGATTCCACAGTTCATTTGGTCCGATTGGATGCAAATTGTTGTGATTGATCATTCCCCAAGGTTCCACGGTCACTTCCAAACATATGTTGTGGCTGAAAGTTTAGAAATTGTAGAAAATAGTTGCCCAAAAATTGACTTAAGAAGAAGAAAGAAAGAATATAATTTATGGTGTAGGATAAGTGTTATCTCGCCTGTGTTCAAAAAATCAGAAATAAAAAAAAACAACCAAAAACTGTAAAGCTGGAAAATAATGCGTAAGTAAGAAAATATTTGAGACCACGAATTATTCACATGTGTCCTTAAGGAATTTAATCCCCTCACTGTACCAGGGTTATGGATTACTCTCCCGTGATAAAACGATATACCTGCGCAGAGTAGCGGTACATCAAACGCCTTTGACTTCATTTAACTCAAAGTTGGCAACGAACACAACGGTAAGACTCGATAGTTTTATTTTGTGAAAGAATGCAGAATTTTCAAATGCAGGAAAAAATTCGATTAATATTAAAAACGAGGCATTGCCTCGTTTATATAGCCTCGAAGGTGCCTCTTCTGGAATAGGTTGGTGCTCGAAAGGTTTTTCCCTCCATTTCTCATTCACACCAACTTGGCTAGTTTTATTCATTAACTAGCTTTAACAATCCCCACATGAACGGGAATGGCTATATATGATGAAAACATGCATGACAAAAACTAGTGATTCGTAAGGCAAGGATTAATCGATCCTGATAAGTAGATTTTCTTTGAACTTTTCGTAGTGAACATATGTCTGGATATACTCGATCAATCGGTAGATTTGATATCCTTGAACCGCCGAGCTTTGGTGTATACCTAGACAACAACATGTCACACAATTAACCCTTTAACCGTCTTTGGTTCTCATTGTTTTGTTCGTTTTGACCATGAACACTACAGTTCATAAGTGCGTAGAGAATTGGCCTTACAGAATTCTCTCCTTGAAGCGGCATACACTTCACACTTACATAGGTGATTTCTAAATGTGTCATCCCGTAGATACACTATTTGATATACCCTGCACCAAACTTAGGAACCATTAAAAAGTCGTAATATTTTATCCTGCATCGAACATTGTCTCATCACGAGAATGGACCAAAGAGTTATTGTGACAATGTTGAACTCATTAATGACTTTGTTTGATCTCTTTGAACCTAGATCTTGGGATCTCCAGTCTTCTAGGTAGAGTTACCCGTCCGCGATGACTTGTCCTCGCCATAGTCCCATTCCTCTTGATGATCTTTCAACTACCTCTCTAGTTAGGCCTTTAGTTAGTGGATCCGACACATTATCTCTTACTTAACATAGTCAATTGCTTGATAATTCCAAGAGAGAGTAGTTGTCTAACGATATTATATCTTCGTCGATGTGGACGAGACTTTCCGCTGTACATAAGGCTCCCCAAATCTTCCTATTAAGCCGCTGGCTATCGCAATGTATGCATATAGGAGCCAACGGTTTGGGCCAAAATGGAATATCTTCTAAGAAATTCCTGAGCTATTCACTTCTTCACCGCTTTGTCTAAAGCTATGAACTCGATTCCGTTGTAGAGCGGCGATACATGTCCATTTGGATGACTTCCAAGACATCGCTCCTCCACCTATGGTAAAAACATATCCACTTGTGGATTTAGTTTCACTTGAACCGGTGATCCAATTTGCATCACTTGATCCTTCAATAACCCAGGATACCCGTTATAATGCAAAGCAAAGTTTTGAGTATGTTTTAAATATCCCAAAACTCGCTTCATTGCCACCAATGTTTTTGGTGGGATTACTAGTGTAGCGACTTAGTTTACTTATAGCACACAATATCGTGTCGCTACAGCATCATGATATACATCAAACTTCCTAACACTGGCATAATCCAATTGAGAATGACTTTCACCTTTATTCTTTGCAAGAGCAAGGTTCATATCAATTGGCGTCTTTGCAACTTTAAAGTCCAAATACTTGAACTTTTCAAGTACCTTTTCAATATAACGAGTTTGAGACAATGCTAGACCTTTAGGAGTCTTATGGATTTTAATTCCCGAAATTAAATCGGTAACCTAAGTCTTTCATATCAAACTTACTAGCAAGCATGCGCTTAGTAGCATTTATGTTAGCAATGTCGCTACTCATTATCAACATATCATCCACGCATACAAACAAACAATGACTAATGGTTCTGAGTGTTCTTAATGTAGACACATTTATCACACTCATTTTTCTTGAATCCATTTGACAAAGATTGTATGGTCAAATTTTGCATGCCACTGTTTGGGTGCTTGTTTTAGTCCGTGAAAAGACTTAACAAGTTGACACACCTTCTTCTCTTTCCCTGAAACTACAAACCCTCAAAGTTGTTCCATGTAAATTTCTTCCTCTAACTCTCCATTTAAGCTGTTTTCACATCCATTTGATGGATTTCAAGACCATACACTCGCTTAACGCTACTAACAATCCGAATGGATGTAATCCCTCACGTGAGTATGTATCAAAGCAATCAAGACCTTCTCGTTGTCTAAACCCTTAACAACTAGTCTTGCCTTATATTTATCAATAGTACCATCGGCTTTCATTTTCCGCTTGAAAATCCATTTGGAACCTAAAGGTTTATTCCCCGAGAAGGTCAACCATTCCCAAGTATGGATGTTTAATATGGATTCTATCTCACTATTGATTGTCTCTTTCCAAAATTGAGCTCCGATGAAGACATAGCTTCGTTTAAGGTTAGAGGCTCATTCTCCAACAAAAAGTTAGAAATTCCTGGTCCAAAGGAAGTAGACGTCCTTTGACGCGTACGCTCTTGGATTTTCCTCATCGTGAATATTTTCCTTTGTTTCTTCCGAGGTCGTTTAGATTCTTTGCTAGATGACTCACATTCCTTTTATACGGATATATGGTTTCAAAGAAGTCAAAGATTATCCGATTCAATTACCGTGATGCACCAATGTCTGGATTTTCTCGATTTGGAACTAGAAATCGATATGCCTTACTATTTGTGGCATATCCTATGAAAACACAATCAATGGTTTTAGGTCCTATTTTTACCTCTTTTGGGTTTAGGAACTTGCACCTTGGCCAAACACCCCACACTTTGAAGTATCCCCAGAATCGGGCTTCCATCCTTTCCACTTTTCGGGATGGAATAGATTTTGTTTTGCTATAGGACACTCGATCGAGTATTCGGCCATTTGTTAGAATGGCTTTCCTCACAAGTTCGGGGTAAACCAGAACTTATTAACATGGCATTCATCATTTCTTTCGTGGTTCTATTTTTCTTTCCGCAATTCCGCTTTGATTGTGGCGAAGTAAGGGCGCTTGTTTGATGAACAATGCCATATTCCAAACATATTTGTTCAAAAGGAGATTCATATTCACCGCCCTATCACTCCTTATCATTTTAATCTTTTGTTAAGTTGAGTCTCAACCGCTTTTATTGCTGAATGCTTCAATCGCTTCATCTTTACTATTAAGTAAATAAACGTAGCAATACCCCGCGTACTATCGTCAATAAAAGTTATGAAATACTTCTTTCCACCGCGAGATAGATTGACTTCATGTCACAAATATCTCAGATGGATTAAGTCTAAAGGACTTGAATTCCTTTCAACTGACTTATAAGGATGTTTAACATACTTAGACTCAACACAGATTTGACATTTTGATTGATTGCATTCAAACTTAGGCAATACTTCCAAACTAATCATTTTTCGCAAGGTTCTATAATTGACATGTCCTAAACGTGAATGCCATAAATTATTTTGACTCAAGTAAGTAAGGACGGCTAAAACTTTATTATTATTCGCACCCACTCATTACATTCACTTCTGAAAAGGCCCTCTGAAGGTAACCTTTTCTATGTACATATCGTTCTTACTTATTACAACCTTGTCGTAAACAAAACACACTTAAAACCATTCTTTACTAGAAGTCCCAGAGATACTAGATTTTTCCTAATTTTAGGAACATGACAAACGTTGTTGAGAGTCACCACCTGCCGGATGTCATCTTCACAAAGATCTTTCCATAACCTTCAATTTTGGCCAGCACTTCCTATATATATGGTCTCGTCGGGCGTGAACATATGAAAGCAAAGGCTTTCAACAGACAAATGTGGCGAGTGGCGCTGGAGTCAATCCACCACTCTTTCTGATTTCCCACTAGGTTGCACTCAGACAACATAGCGCAAGTCATCAACTTCCTCGCTTGTTTCAACCATATTAGCCTGATCTTCTTCTTTTTCCTTTTGAGCACAACACCGTAACTTTGTGTCCGATTTTTTCACAATCGTGGGCGCCTCCTTGAATTTCTTCTTGTTGGGATAGCTCTGGTCCCGACGATTTTTTCCTCCTTTCGCATTAGTTGAGCGCTTCAATATGTGCTCCCCTATGGTTGATCTCCCATTTGCCTTCTTATCCGCCGCCTTGTTATCTTCCTCGATTCTCAACCCACGATTTAGAGATCTTCCAAAGTGTCATCTCCTTTCGCTTGTGTTTCAAGTAATTTTTGAAGTCCTTCCATGAAAGAAAGTCATTTTCTATTATCGCCAAGAATCCTGAAACGCCCCACTAATCACCAAACCTTCAAATGTAGATCGTGGATGATAACCGCAACTCTTGAACTTGAGTAACAGTACTTGCCATCTACCATCTTGTAGTCCAGTAAACTTACGGCGATGAACTTCTTTAATCCAAAGATCTTCTGCTTTTATATTTTTTTCCAACGCATCCCATAGTTCTTTTGATGTTTCACATTACTATAGACGTTGTAAAGATCATCCTCCAAATCCGCTAAGAATATAATTCTTGCACAAAAAATCTGAGTGCTTCCATGCCTCGGTTACAACAAAACGCTCATTCTCGTGTGTTGATTCCAAGAAAATCCTGAATGACCTCCTTAATAAACTTTTGGAGGTTTAAAGTATTTAAATAGGAAGAACATCTTTTGTTGTCATCGCTTGAAATCAATTAGGTGAATTTTCCAGCTTCTCTACCGAGCGGTGTTGAGTAAGATTTAATCGAGGACTAACATTGCTCGTGAGAACCAACCATGAAGGGGTGTGGCAGAGTAAAAGCATTCAAATTTGGAGTCATGTCTCCATTTCGTGGCAAACGACAACAGAAAAAGTTTAATAAACGTGAAGACTTCGAATCCTAATCATTGACAAAGAATAAATGTAATACACAACGGTGAAGATTTTATTTCTTCAAACCGAATCAAGGTTACACAAATGATTTAAAATACTTGAAACGAATGTAGTAAATTGTATGTTGTATACTTGATGAAGTTTTTATATCTTCAAATCAAGTACCCTAAATGTAGAAAGTTATGAAAACTTTAATCTCAACTGAGAAAATCTAAAGATTTTAGTCTCCAAACAACATATGAGTTCGTTGACCAGAAACAACAAACATTTTTTCCAAAGAATTGTATGTTGTATACTTGATGAAGTTTTTATATCTTCAAATCAAGTACCCAAATGAGTAGAAAGTTATGAAAATCTTAATCTCAACTGAGTAAAAATCAAGATTTTAGTCTCCAAACAACATATAAGTTCGTTCTATAATCAAACAACAAACATTTTTTCAAGAATTGTATGTTGTATACTTGATGAAGTTTTTATATCTTCAAATCAAGTACCCAAATGAGTAGAAAGTTATGAAAACTTTAATCTCAACCAGAGTAGAAAATCCGAAGATTTTAGTCTC
Source organism: Anisodus acutangulus (assembly GCA_029783415.1). Classification (NCBI taxonomy): domain Eukaryota; kingdom Viridiplantae; phylum Streptophyta; class Magnoliopsida; order Solanales; family Solanaceae; genus Anisodus; species Anisodus acutangulus. The sequence goes on from CM056504.1 coordinate 4,056,209, forward strand.
CAAACAACTTATAAGTTCGTTACACCGAAACAACAAACATTTTTTTTTCAAACAACGTTCTGTAATTGTTAAACAAGAACAAATGAACACAGAAATAATTATTAAATTCCTTAAGCTTGTTATCTCGCATGTGTTCAAAAAATCAGGAAAAAAAAAACAACCAAAACCAGAAAAATAGAAACTTAAAAAATAATGCAGAAGTAAGAAAATATCCGAGATCACAAAATTCACTGTGTGTCCTTAAGGAATTTAATCCCTCACCTTGTGCACTGGTTATGGATTACTTCCTCCCAGGATAAAACGGATATACCTGTCGCAGGAGTAGAGGTACATCAAACGCCTTCGACTTCGACGAACTCAAAGTTGGCAATGAAACACAGTAAGACTCGATAGTTTTATTTGTGAAAAGAATGCAAAATTTTCAGATGCAGGAAAAAATTTCAGTGTATTGAAAATGAGGCATTGCCTCAGTTTATATAACCTCGAATGTGCCTCTTCGGAATAGGTTGGTGACTGTTCGGAAAGGTTTTTCCCTCCATTTCTCATTCACACCAACTTGGCTAGTTTTATTCATTAACTAGCTTTAACAATAAGCTCCTTATATAGGCAAGCCATTACAAGAAATAAAGATTTTTTTCACCAGTATTCCGTGGAAAATGTGTTATAGAACATGATTCTCCCACCTCATTTCCATCGAATCAATTCACTAGAAAAACACATGGTGGGACCATTGAAACACTCAAAAATTTCTTAATTTTTTCATGTGAAAACACTATTATTTAGGTTTTTTCCACTGACATTCTGTGAAAAATAGCTACTGAATATTTTTCACTAAAAAATCAGTGGGAAAATAGAGATTTTTTATTAGTGAGCTACTGGAGTTTTTACAAGAAGAAGAATTTGTAGGGTTTTGTTAGGTTGTTGTACGTAGCGGATATTGAAAGCTTGTTTCAAACCCAACAAATGTAGAACTATTTGACTATAAGGTAATTTAAAATCGTAAACATAAGACTTGAATGGTACTTACATGTTTACAATATCTGAAATCTTTATCAATTGTGGGTGCGCACGCGAATGCCCTTTCGATTGCAAGCTCCAAGCTTCAATGTATTCCTCCTTTGGAAAACTAAAAAATCCGGCAGAGGTTCGAGACAGTGTTTTGATTTTGAGTCTCTAACACTTAGAATAATGATATGAAAATCAAGTGTCATGAATAATGAAGTGTAGGTCTGTATTTATAGGTAAAAAATTAGGTCAAACCGTATTAGAGTTTGACCTTGGGCCTGGCCCAAAATTTGAGACATATTAGGTCATGGCGTCGCGGCCCTATGGTGTGGGCGCCACGGCGCTGATGTGGCCCTACACTGTCTCGTTTTATTTTCCGCACATTCTTAATTAAATTCAAAGTCCAATTTTGACTTAACTAAAACAATCATTATTCATTTAAATATCTCGATTCTAAATCGAATATTTAATACTCTCTCAATACATCCTTAGATCGAAAAGACAATCGACATAGTGTGACCCTACAGGCCTTCACATATCGACATTAATCAAATTAAGGTCTACGTGAAACTCCTAGACGGCGGCGCAAGATGAACTCAATATGTGAAGTACGTTTACACGAATCCAGTAAACTTAACCTCTATGTGGTAAGATAAAATCCTTTCATTCACGACACACCCGATCAAGCTTAGGATTTGTCAAGTGTCTATCCAAATGGCTTAATCATTGTATCTCATTTATATTAGTTGACAACTAGACCATATTCTAAATATGTCTATTGTGTTGGCCAACGACTTAGTCAACCTAATATCACTGAGAAGCTGGGTGTTCTCTCGAATATACATTCGAGGAATGAATCCTAATCTTGGCTCAACTACCACCTTTAATTCACATCGTAATGTACCAAATACAAGTCGTATCTCAACCTATAAGGCATTTGAGCTTAGGACGAGATCAAAGTACATTACTTTGCAGACAAGGTACGCATTGACCTTAAGTCTAAGGATTTCTATCTCCCACACGATGATCATACTTTACACAAGTATAACAAACAATATATCAGCAGGGTATACCAATACTTCCAAAGTATCCATGTGTCCATCACGAGTAGCCATTACTCGTAGCAGGTGAGAAATACTACATCCTCTAAGGATGTGATGCAGACTATATGTCGACTTATCACATATCATCGATATCCCATTCTCGATGATCATTAGTCGAGGCTATTTTAAGAGTTACGTTATAATATTAATATCTCACATTATTAATAACAACGTAACCTCTAGGGATGCATATTATAAACAATCAACTAATAATTCAATAATTGCAAATGGCAAAATATTAATCTCCATTCATAATAATACAAATGTATATAAAATACATTTGTCCTAATACAAATTGTCTCTAGGACATAAATATACTTTCAGAATTTACGGGGGTCAGATGAAATCAAGGATTGCTATACCATTCAAAATGGCTATCGCATAGGATTAAAGTCAGTTGTTACAAGGATTAATTATGAAGTGTATCCGGACATATTTGTTGTAAGCATGTATTTGGATACTTTTTTGATAGATTCAAGAAAACTATAATAATTCTTTAAAAAATAATTTGGATTAGGCCTCACGTATTTCTCACGTGCGAGAGGACGGAAGGGTGAGGGTTGGGTGGGGAGGAATCGATAAGTTTTTCCTTCAAATGCATTTTTTATATGCACTAGGTCATTCACTTTTACTAGCTCTTTACAAACTCAATAAAAAATGATGCAAAATAAGAAAAAACATAGAGTTTTTCCTAATCAACGAAGACTTATGTCTTCACATAAGACAAAGAAGTAAGACAGAAAAAAAGGACCTAGAAAAATTCTTTATTTTTTTATTAAAAAGATTTAATGTCAACACAAATAACTAATTTTGAACTTAATCGATTAAATAAATTATGATAGTATTTCGAACTCAAATTAATAAAATCCGAATCTTTGATCCGCCCTTATTGATAGGTGGATCCAATCGTTGAAAAGTTGAAATCTTATCCTAAAGATATGATATGTACGGAGTTGATCATAAAGTATTTAATTATACAATTAGAATTAGCATTAGTAGTTTTTAAGTGGTATTAAAAAATTTCCGGAGCAGATCAGAACGAAAACTATTTTCCTCTTCAAGCTAAACTCATTTGTCTATTATTCCTTAACACTTTTTGGCCTATTGTATGGACGACGTTGATCCTCCTTGGACTAGGTGTTAAAAAAGACATTATTAGTCATTTCTTAAAAGTTTCTTTTTTGTGTTTTTCCTATTTTCAAAAACATCGATCGACTTGTTAAATTTTTTTTACTTGCAATGGAGGAATATTTAATGTTTAAAAGGTAATGTTCTTTCTTTTTCTTTGTCTGATTTTGTCATCATGTTTTAAAAAATATGGTGCTCTTTTTCATGTAGAGAAAGTTGACATATATATGTCCACTAAAAATAAAATAGATATGCTCTTTTGTCTCCAAAGTTAATACGAGGAACTTATATAAATATAATTACTCCATAGCTTGTCCGAGATTGTTATGTGTAAGTTAATTTGTATTAACCCAAGACATAACAACAACTACAAAAGGAAGACAAGACGTGTACAATTTTAAGCGGTCTTATTTGTCAATGGGAAAGTAGCATCACGCGGCAGCTTTTCAAAAATATGTAGCGTTTGATTAGAGGTGTCAAATAAGCACATTTGATTGAATTTGAGCGGATCAAAATAAGCTGAATTAATAGGTGGACATGTTATTGACCTGTTCAAAAATTATCTAGATTGAAATTGGTTAGGCTGAAATGGGTTAAAAAGGAGTCATAACTTGATCAGTTCAATTCTTACTAAGTTTTAATTTCTTTTTTTGTTCTTTTTTAACTTTTTAATACTTAATATTTTTATTATTATTGTTATGGCTATATATAACGTCAAATAAGAAAATGTTTGTTTAAAAATATTTTTACAAGATTTTTATGGGTCAATTTGAGATACATATAAGTTCAATTTTTTTTATGAGCTTAAGTGATTGAGCTAATAAATAAGTGGGTCAATGACCAACCCAAACTTAAGCGACGGATCATATTTTCATGAGCTAATTTTATCACTTCAATATTTGACTATGTCTCCCTCTTATTGCACTCTTATAGTTGGCGATTGAATGGGGAATTTGCTTTCACTAAAAGAAAATTACAAGTTTTCGACGAATGTTTCATCAGAATTTGGCTTATTAGTAAGGATTTTTCGACGGAAAATTTATCAAAAATGTTATCGACAAATTAAATCCCGATAGATCGCGTCGAAAATTAGCAATTTTTAAGCAGTGTTGAGTTGAGAAGATGAGAGGAGAACTAACTATATACTTAGTTATCAAGTCTTGACCTAATAGATTTCCTGATAATAAATTATATTAGATCTTCAAGACTTATATTACTGTCAGCCGACAACAATACATGAAGTGATTCAGATCCAATAAAAAATCAACACATAAGCGGTCAAGTTATATTCATCAATTTTTTGTTTAATCCGTTTATAAACAACAATATTATTCCATATGTAGTAAAAATTCCAACATTATGCACTTAAGAAAAACAATTACAGCTACTGTGCAGTGTTAATTACAGCTTCTTGAAAACCCTACAATTTTTATTTTTTGGCATTTCTTTTCTATTAATAACCTCTGGCACATGTGTTGATCAGATATATATTGTGTTGGGTATTTTTGCTCTATGGTACTTTATAAAGCAGTACAGGAAGTATATAACTATTACAAGTATTCGAAAGGATAAACAAAGATTCAATAATTCAACTAGTAATCTGAAAATTACAATATAATCACAAAACTGAAATTACAATTTTGTTGAAGACGGAAAAATGGAAACCTGGTTTTCTTTGAGTCGAGTGTGGCACTCTGTCCAAGACAATATTGCCCCGTATGTATCATTTATACGTCCTGAACAATTTATCTCCCAAGATAAAACAAAGAATGGAACACTTGAGCAAAGGAAACTCAAGAGCTACCGTGAAGAATATTGAGTAACTAAATGATGCCTTGGAAGTTGTAGGAAGAAGAAAACTTTCGCTTGTGTAAGCTTCAATTTCGTATATTATATGTGTGTTCTTAGTGCTCAACAATGGTGTAAGGGTGTTTATATAGGTGATGGAGGGTTGAAATCGCCTCCATAATAGCCAAATAATGGTCATTATGGAGGTAGTAAAGTCACCAACATAAATGGTGAAAATTGCCAACGGATTGGCCATTATTGGAGGTGTAATTCAGCCAAAATAAATGGCTGGAATTGAGTGTTGGACGTTTCTGAATCAAGAACCCGGAACCCGGAACCCGAAACTCGGAACCGGACGGGCGGGCGGCGGCGGCGGCGCGCGTGTGGTCTTTCCTTGAACCGAAGCACATCTAGGTCCTCCCTCCTTTAAACACATGGGATACCCTTTGGGGTCCCAAACCCCAAACCAATTTCGAGTCTTATATACACAACAATTCTTTCTTCCTCTACCGATGAGGGAGAATTGAACACAATACCACACTTTCCATGCTTCAAACACCTTACTTCGTGGACCAATATCTCTTTCATTTCTCAATGAAATTTGACGATTCTTGGCCCTACGGTTATCTACGTACTTAGTAGATCATGCATGTGTGAAGAACCGGATTCCCCAACATACGTAACACTAGTGTTTAAGCCGTTAAAGTTGGTCGGTCGCAACTCCCGCCAAAGGCAAATTTCCAACATATTGTAAGGATAAATAATAATTTATCTCATTTCTAACAGTTTCTTTTCTGTGGTTTACCTATTTTCAATACTGGTTGGAAATTTAACTATGTGAAATTGAGTTTTTCCCATTTTTAATGACTTAAATACGTGGGTCCCGCATATCGAAACATTATTTCTTCGCACATGCCTAATCTACTAAATGAGTAGATGATATTAGTGTCAAGTATCATCAATTTTCGTTAAGAAATGAAAGAGATAATGGTACACAAAGTAAGGTGTTTGAGACATGAATAGATGGATTGTTTTGGCCAAAAATAACAAATCTCTCACATAGGTAGAAGATGGAAGGATTGAGCACTATATAAGCTCTAGTTTTTAGTAAGGGTTTGGAACCCCAAGGGGTAACCCATGTGTTTAGAAGAGGGAGGACCTAGGTGAGCTTGGGTTCGGGCCCACGTGTTTAGTAGATTAGGCATGTGCGAAGAAATCATGTTTCTAACATGCGGGCCCACGTGTTTAAGTCACTAAATACGGGAAAAACTCAATCCCACATAGTTAAATTTCCAACAATCCCCTCTTGAAAGAGAATTGGTGCACACGGGGTGCCAAACTTTAACAATCTTTTAGCGGAAAGCTATTAAATCATGAGAGGTAGCTTCCACTTTGAACCTTCCCTAGTTGAATACCACCGGACTTACTTACTGCGCGGTGAACGTGATGTCTTGAACCGTCAGTGTTTAGGGTAAGCCAAGACAATGATACCACCACAATAACTCCCCTTATTCGTTTTCATTCTTATTGTTCTGTCCGTTGTGGCCGTAGACACACTTGGATTCTTAAGTGCGCTCATTTGAAGCGGGCTGTCCTCGCACTTAAATAGGTGATCTTCTACAAGGTATCCTGCTATACCCCACTTCACAAGTGTTAGGAATCATTAAAAGTTTCCCCGGGCTTAACCTCAACCGCTTGAGGATCGTTAAAGATTTGGAAGCTTAACATTTACCCACCATGCAGGCATCACCTTAATGTTTATCGCGGGAACAACTTTGAATTCATGTTTCCTCATAGAAATCATCATCCGAAGTGCTCTTGCTTCCACCGAAGCACTCAACTGAACCTTTTGCAGCTTAATTTTCCCATTGAACCAAATTCTTGGGATCTCTAGTCAGTATAGTTGGGTTACCACCGCAAAGGTTCATATTGTTTGGGTTTTAAGCTCATTCCCCTAGAAAGGCAGAATTCTTGATTTAAAGGGTCTGTTATATTATCCTTTGATGTAATCAACGGGAATGACACCCGTGGTGATCAACTGTCATACGGTCTTATGTGTCCGACAGATATGTCCAGACGCCGTCATATGTGACATTTCTGAAGCCTACCGACTAGCCACGGTGTAAAACTGCCGAAGGCACGGGTTTCTCCCAATAAGGGACGCCCTCTGAGGAGTCGTGAAGTTACTTAACTTCTTCTCATGCTTTGTTTAAAGCGATAAACTTTGATTCCATCATGAATCGGCTGATGCAAGTTTGCTTAGAGAATTTTCAAAGACACACCACACCATACACATCCACTTGTGGCTTTAGTGTTCTTCAAGTTCGATGTCCAGTTTGCATCACTGTGTTCTCCCAGAACCGCTGGACATCCCTAATACCATAATCCGTAGATAAGCGAATATTTCAGATATCGTCATATCCGATTTAACGCTTTCTATCGATCATTTTTAGAATCATGAGTGAACCTTAGTTCAACTGATCTACTTTGTAAGCCGATACCAGGTCGGTTGTAGTTGTAAAATACATTGAACTACATGTGACCTACGCATATCACTCATGGTATATGGGTGCACCATAATTCCAATCAATTATATGATTCATATCCATTGGTGGTTTCAACGAGACTGTCAACTACCTCACAAATGAGTTTGAAATTAGACTAGTCCGTTAAATATCTTAGAAATCTCAATTCCTAAGATGTCATCTGTGATGCCCATATCTTTCATATCGAGACTTTTATTTCAATGTGACTTCCACTTTTAGATTGTTGGTTTTCCAACTGTTGGCTTTCTAACTTCAGAGTCAATGTTTCTGTTGTTAGATTAATTGTTTCTGTTTCACATAAAACTTCCAGGACCAAAATATAAACAATTTAGGGACCAAAAAGAAAGTTCAGGAAGAAGCCCAGCAGTCAAACAAACCAACTCTGATCCTCCAATTTCAACTCTTTGGTTAGGAAGGTTGTCTCAACATCCATGTCATGCAAGATTGCAATGGCCCTGGATGTTAAGCTATTCACATATGAGCACATGTCCAAGTAGCCGAGGCATTATACTCGATAGTAGATCCATCTACTTTGTACTCAATTTGAGTATCCACTCTTACAACCCAAATGTTCTTTTTCCGGAGGAAGGTCAACCATTACACAAGTATGGTTCTATCTGATGGAATCTATTTCTCTCACTGCAGCTTCTTTACAATGCAGTACTTCTGGAGATGACAATTCTTTATTAATTGTCCATGGTTCATTCTCAACCATGCAAACTAGAAGGCCCGGAACAAGTCTGTGTCCCCTCTTTGCTCCGTCTCGGTTCAACATCTAGAATCTCTGAGTTCTGTAGATCTGGAACATTAAGTTCCGGATAGTCAGCAACTTCCGAGTCCTGTAGATTTGGAACGTCTAGTTCCGGACAATCAGTCACTCGCGGGTTCTTGTTAACCTCAAGCAATTGCTTCTTTTTTCTTCTCAAGGAAAGTTATTTTCAAAGAATTCAACATTCTTTGCTCCAAGAAGCGACAAACACCACTGTTATTTGAAGATCCGGTGGATATGCAATCTAAAAAAAATGACATATTTCTATATCAAAACAAATTAACTTTAAACTTCTTATCCTTTAATAAGAAGTTTTTATTGTCATACAACAAATGTTACAACATGTTAAGGACCACAAGTTTAAAAAATCTTCAGTTTTTTCGTAGGGAATAACATATTATTACCGTCTTTACCAGTTTACCAAATAATACGTTGTGTTTTATTTTGTATAATGGTATCTAATTGTACTCAGGTTTAAGAAAGAAATAAAGTCAGACTCTTCGTACATATCAATAGTGCAATTAAAGTTTGTGGTTTCAACTTTCAACTCTGAGACATGCCATAAGTTAAAAGAGTTTTCAAATATTAAAAAGTGGTATTCTTTTACGAACTAAATATAAAGAAAATAGTATAACATTAAAGGTGTGTTTGGTACGAAGGAAATCTTTTTGCAAGAAAATATTTCTTTGGAAAATAAGTAACTTTTTATTTATATTTCAATTTGGATTGGTGAGTAAAAAATATTTTTTAAAACTTTTTTCTAGTGTTTGTGAAATAGAATAATCCCTTGATTATTTTCGTTAATGTAAATGGTTTACATACATGATATACAATAGTAACTCTAGGATATAATGACAGAAATTAAATATTTACCGAACTAATATAAAATATTGCTACAATAATTACAGATATACAAAATCACTAATTATACCAAAAGAATATATTTTCATATATTTTATCACACCCCCGCAGTCGTAGCGGGGCGTCGTTGTGCGCTGAGACTTTTCCTGAAATCTTCAAACAGAACTAAGGGAAGATCCTTAGTAAATATGTCAGAAATTTGATAACGTGAGGGAACATGGAAGACATGTACTTGTCCACGAGCTACCTTTTCACAAACAAAGTGAACATCCATCTCAATAGGTTTAGTGCGTTGATGTTGGACAAGATTTTCCAAGAGATATATCGCACTAACATTAACACAGTAGACCAATATAGCTTTCTGAATAGGAAAAAAGAAGCTCTAAGAGGAGGTTACGCAACCAACAAGACTCAGACACCACATTGGTTACCCCTCGATATTCAGCCTCCGCGCTGAAACGCGATAAAGTGGTCTGGCGTTTTGCCGACCAAGAGACCAAGTTATCACCAAGAAACATACAATAACCAGATGTCGAACGCCTGGTATCTGGACATCCACCCCAATTCAAATTTGTATAAGACATGAGAGTAGATACCGATGATGGATATAAGTGTAAATCATAATTAAGAGTGCCCTGAATGTAACGCACAATGCATTTGAGAGCGTGCATGTGTTCTTCCCTCGGATCATGCATAAATAAATACACATGTTGCACTGCATAAATAATATTGGGCCTCATAAACGTAAGATACTGAAGAGCCCCCGCAAGACTACGATAGTGGGAGGGATCCTCATAAGGTGTGCTAGAAGTAGCACTCAACTTCGATTTAGTGTCAACCGGAGTAGGAGATGACATGTCAGCCCGTTCAATAATCTTTGTTGCATACTTCCTTTGGGATAGAAAGATATCACCTACATGACGAGTGACAACTATACCCAAAAAATAGCTCAATGGCCCCAAGTCTTTCATAGCAAATTCTGAGCTGAGAAGAGATATGATAGACTTGCGTAATTTGTCAGACAAAACAATCAATATAATATCATTCACATATAACAGAATGTATGCCATGGAAGTACCATGACGATAGATGAATAGAGAATGATCATACTCGATGTGCGAAAACCCAAGAGTAGACACATAATCTGCAAATCTTCTGTACGAGGGCCGAGGAGCCTGTTTTAGCCCATACAAAGACTTCTTTAGCAATCATACATGATTAGGATGAGTGGGGTCCCAAAACCCAAGGGTTGATGCATGTATACCGTTTCCATGAGTTCGTCATGTAAGACCGCATTTTTCACGTCCAGCTAATGAATGGGCCATGATTTTGAGAGTGCTAGACTGAGAACAGTGCAAATAGTTGCCGGTTTGACCGCTGGACTAAATGTCTCTCTACAATCTACGCCAACCTGTTGAGTTTTGTCATCACCTACAAGACGGGTCTTATGCCTCTCAAAAGAACCATCAGATTTATCCTTATGAGCAAAAATCCACATAAAATGAATCACATTAACACCGGGTGGACCCACCAACTCTCACGTCTTATTTTCAATAAGAGTATTATATTTGTCATCCATGACCATTTTCCAATTTAGGTCACGAAAGGCAGACATATGGTTACGTGGTAGGGGGATTTAGTGTCATTAGAGTTGAGATTAAACTGGCGTTTTGATTTAAAAATGCCATGTTGGCTACGAGTAAAGGGCCCCTGTCCCGGAGTGGTAATGGGATGGATAGGATTAGACGATGTGGGCTGGCCCAATACAGATTATCCGGTGTCGAACTGGATTCGGGTCGGGAGCACAGTGGGTCGGTAATGGCTGGACTGGGTTGGGCCAGCAAGCAGTGGGCCTACATGTTAAAAATTAGAGATGGCTGAATTTGGGGCAGCAGGTAGTGGGGGTGCTGGTAGTGACTCAGGGATGGTATGAACTAGGCCAGCAGGCAGTGGGCTTGCTGGCAGATTTGGAGGAATGGAGGAATTTGGACCAGCAGGTAGTGGACCTGCTGGCAGATTTTAATGACAGGAAGTGATCGGGCCAGCAGGCAGTGGCCCTACCGGTGTTTGCTGGTCCAAATCCTGAGGTGTGGGCCAAATCAAATGGGGGACCACATATGGTGACAGCCCATCATCCACAAAATTATAAGAATTGGACATGAAATTATGCAACTTAGCAAACGGAAATTAGGTTTCATAAAAAATGACATGACAACTAATTATAATTTTATTAGAGAATAAATCATAACATTTGTAACCACGATGATTAAACGGATAACCCAAAAATACACTCGCGGTAGAGCGAACTTAAAGTTTGTTTATTGTAGTGGAGGGAAAGAGAGGATAGCATAAACACCAAAACACCCTAAGATGAGAATATCAAGGATCTTTGTGCTAAAGAATTTTGAGTGGAGATTGATATGCTAATCCTTTGCTAGAGAGAATGTTAAGAAGGTAAGTAGCCATTTGTAATGCATTATGTCAAAATGAAGGTGGTAATGAAGCATGTGCTAGTAATGTCCGAACAATATTATTAATGGTGTGTATTTTCTCTCGGCTTTCCCATTTTGTGAGGATGTATGTGGACAAGAAAATCGAAAAGATATACCATTAACCTTACAAAATTCTCTAAATGACCCATTATCAAATTCACTTCCATTATCACTGAGGCAACCAAAATGTGTATTATTATAAATGTGTACTCTTTTTCCTTCACTAAATTTTTTCCCACTGGATTTTTTCTAGTAAGGTTTTAACGAGGCACATTATCTATGGACATCCAAGGGGGAGTGTTATGAATTCATTGTACTCATTAATTGAGAGTGGATGTCATTTAGATATACATGTATGTTATTAATTGTTATCTAACTTATCTTATCAATACTCTCATAAAGATATGTAAGATTCGGTGGTTTCATACCCCATAAAAAGATATTTTTCATCCTTTTATAAACACAAAAGAAATAAATAATAAAAACATTAATTCTCATATTTCTTATCTCTATTTTTTGTTCAGTATTTATATATTTCACTCTTATTTTACAACACTATTATTATATTTAATAGCCTATTGATTCTAAATTCAATATATAAATAAGTTATTTTGTTGCATTGCTTCATTCAGTATATGTCAATCTATTCTCATGTCTTCACATTAATTAAGATAAATAATTTAAAAGCTTAAATTATTTCTAGTTGATTTTCTTATAGATATAAAAATAATAGATATGGATAATAAGTATCGGATTAGCTTAACATGATGCTATTGATATACAAGTTTAATTAATGGTAAGCTCTTTTGGATGTTTTTTCTTCCAAAAATCAAGTTTGATTTCGACAGATTAATTTATGTTCTTCAAAAAACAATACCTGTAAAATTTAGGAAATCAAAATTTTGTGTTTTCAACTAGAGCCATTGAGCCATTGAAAAAATCATAAATTAACAACACTATGATGCATCATGAATAGCTAAAGAAATTAGTAAAGAAGATATATAGTTTATCATATAATTGCTACTATTATTAATATCATTGTCATTCTTATTATTAACTAATTTTACTAATACCACTATTAAATTAAAACGACTTGTATTTTTTAAATCATAAATTAATTTACATGGACAATTGCTAAATCAGCTCAAAATTGGAACCGATATAGTTTTAATAATAGACATGTTAAATTAAAATATATATTAGAAGAAATTCGAGAAGACTTAAAAAGTACCCGACACTACTAGAAATAGAGCTTTTTTCCACCGATATTCAATGGAAAATTTGTGTTATAAAACATGTTTTTTCTACCTCATTCCCAACGAATCAGCTCACTGGGAAAACGCATAGTGGGAAACAAGTTTCCATTGAAACGCTGAGAAACTCCTAAATTTTTCGTATGAAAACATTACTATTTAAAAAAAAATTCCATCGACATTCAGTGGAAATAGCCACTGAACACCTTTTACTGGAAAATTTCAATGGGAAAATAACTATTTTTTTAGTAGTGAGATAATGAAAATTGGAACTTCTTAACAATTGATTTTAAAGGTATATCATAATTAAAAAAAAAACTTAAGAATTTTTTGTAATACTCCATCCGTCCAGTTTTACTTGTCACATATTGACTTTACACGCCTATTAAGGAGCCAAAAATATAATGGAAGTTTATCATATTATTCTTAATTATTACTAATTACCTAATGATTGAAATCAATTAAAGCTTATAAAAAATTATTTAGCCAACTGATTAAATAATGAGTTTCAACAATTCACATATTCCCCATAAAAAGTAGTGTTGGAAAAAGGAATAATAAAATTTGACTCATTAATTATTAAGGGTAAAATAGGAAAAAAATGATAAATTATCTCTTGATTTTTTAAAATAGACAAGTAAAATTGAATAACTATTTTTAGTATAATGGATAAATAAAAATAAATGGAAGAGTATTATAATTTTGTCAAAGTTGAGAAAGAAGACTTTAGAAAAAGTAGTCTCAAAGAGAACCTAAGATATAGGAGGAGAATGCCTATACACACGTGGACGGTGCTGTTTCATGCCTAGACGTATCATATGATATAATAAATTAATTAATAGCTAATGTATAAGATTTAATATGGTAATTAGTGAGGAAATCCTGGTACACGTCGCCGAAATCTTTTGTCCATTTCGTTTTTTTTGTTTTATAATTAAAGGCCTAATACACGACTTTATCATTAAATACTGAATAAATAATGGTCATGTGGAACAGTAACCTAATTTATATCAATACAGAGTATCAGAGTGGATACGTAATTGTATAATATGTGAGATTAATGTAAACAAACAAGATTGTGATATGTTGAACTCCATCGTGTCTTATTCTTGTTTTTTGTAAATCGGGTCTTAATAAATATTTTAAAAAATATATATTTAAGAGATACTAAATTTTATTTTTGTAAGAATATAAAAATAGTAACCACTCATTGCAGAGTTATTTGGCACATGTACGGCGGTACTGGTATGAGGTAGTAAATACTCGATAGAATTAGTTGAGATGAGTATAAATTTGTCGAGACAACAATATATCTAATTTAATCTAGGGCTGGCCAGTGGGCCGAGACAGCCCGACCCCGACCCGACCCCGTCCCGAGCCCGCCCCGGTCCCGCCCGGACCCCGCCAAAAAAAATAATAATAACGGGGGCGGGACTCGAACTCGGGACGGGACGATGTCTCGTCCCGCGAGACCCGAGCCCGCCCAGTTCGCGAGACCCGACTCGCCAGAGCCCGAGCCCGACCCCGCTTTTTCCCTTTGCAAAAATGACCGTTGCACCAACGACCATTTTAGATTATGGCCAGCCAACGGCCATTTTAGGCCCCCTCCCCAACCCCTACCCCTTAATATTTATTTTTAACCCATAAGTTATTATATTTACACTTTAACTCAATTTTTCAACTATAAATAACTCATTATCCTACTATTTCAACTATGTTATTTTATATAACTCTAATATTTTTATTACTTAGTGAATATATGGAAAAACCAGCTTATAAGGCAGCTATTAAAAAAATGTTTCTCAAAATAAAAAAATATTTTATTCCTATTCCCTCTATTTATATTATTGGTTCTGTATTAAATCCTACTATTAAAATAGACGGTACTAAATCACTAATTGAAACAATTTACGATTGTATAGAAGTACTACCACCTCCAAGTCCCAAAAATCTAAATCACCCACCACCTATTGAACAAACTAAAGAAGAAGTATTGTCTAGCGTAGAACACCAATGCAAAAATATATAGATTTTATCAACAAGAAAATGCTAGTAACTTACCAGCTTCCATACCATCTTCTTCATCTTCAACACAACCTCACAAAAGACATGCTATTTCTGCGGCTAGTATTGAAAGCCTCATAAATAGAATGTGCGGTCGTACCTCTACTACTAACCAAATTAGCGAGTTGGATATTTTTGTTTTGCGTTCTGCATCGTATCAAGAAGTTATCAATGAAGATGGACATGAAGACTTCTTTGAAATCTTTGGAGGGAATGAGAAGACCTTTCCGACACTTTTATTGATGGCTCGAGATGTTTTGAACATTCAAGCGTCGTCAACTACGTCTGAAGCGCTTTTTCTCGCGAGATATCAAATAGGAGACCACAGACACTCATTAGCGGAGACAACTTGGAAATTGCGGTATTATTCAGAGATTGGATACGAGCGGAGCGGAGAAGGTGCGGTCAACCGGAGATCAACGAAGAAGATGATGAAAACTACAACGAAATCTTAACCGAATGTAGTGGAAGCGACGTGGATCAATTTGACCAACAAATACCAATTCCAACCGATGAACCACATGAAATCATCAAGCAATTAGAATGTTTTTTTGAGAATGTAATTTTTAATTGTAATTTTATTATGTAATTTGCAACTTTTGGACAATACCACAAAGTTGCAATTTAGATTTTAGACAATTGTATTTGTATTACAAAAAAATCATATGTCTATTAAATAATATAAGAGGCACAAAAATAGCCTTGGGATGTTTTTATTACATTATCTTGTTTTGTTTATTGAGTTTTTTTTTATACATATGTTATTTAAAAAAAAAAAAAAACCCGCCGTATCCCGCCTCTCAGCCCGCCCGAGCCCGCCCGAGCCCGCCGATTCGACACGACGGATCGGGATCGGGACGGGACTTGCTCTAGTCCCGCCAGAGCCCGCCAGACCCGACCCCGCCCCTTCTCCCGTCCCGCCCCGACCCCGCCAGACTCGAGCCCGGCCCACTGGCCACTTCTAATTTAATCCCACAAGTGGAGTATTGAGAGGATGGTGTGTATGAGCAGATTCTACTCCTATCTTTGTGGATATAGAGATTATTTTTTATAGACCTTCAATTCAAGAAAATCCTTTTTTAGAATATGAGTCGAAAGAGATATAAAAGTAAAAAACTATTGAAGAAAAATGTACGGACGTGTAAGTTAATTACTCCCAACACCACCATAAAAGAAAATCACTCACTGCAATTTCATAGGTTTAGTTTCCCTTGCATGTTATCAACTCCTCTTTTCAATAATATCATTCTATAATTACTATACAAACCAAACTCCAAGTAGTCCCTTAAAGGCTTTGACTTAATGAAAAAGATAGTACTTACAACGTGAAATGTATGGTATATATATATATATATATATATATATATATATATATATATATATATATATATATATATATATATATATATATATATATATATATATATGATTGTTCTACCAAACTTGATATTTAAGTGAAAAAAGGGTAAAAGAGTGAATCTATTAGTTTGAAATTTTGAAACTTCTTTAAAGCCAAAAGAATTAACTACTCAATCATATAAAAAAAGGCTTAAGCTAATTGCCATATATGAAGTTATGCACAACTACTACTACTATTATGGTAAGATTGGAATAAACTCTATTAGAGATTTCTTTCATTAATCACAATATATATAGTTGTACATAGGTTGATTCCTAATACAATAAGAATCTTAACTTACCTTAAATAGTTGATTCCTAATACAATAAGAATCCTAAGTTACCTTAAATATACATCTATCATAATTACAAAATATACTGTGAATATTCGGAGAATATTCGCTAATACTCCCCCTCAGTCGGAGCGGGAGGAGGTCGAACGCTAAGGCTGGATCGGAAGTCGGTGAAGAGTTGTTTCGGTAGCCCATTTGTGAAAATATTTGCATACTGATAGGAGGAAGGCACGTGTAATATCTTGACCTGACCAAGGGAAACCTTTTCATGCACAAAGTGAATATCCATCTCGATATGCTTGGTCCGCTGATGTTGGACCGGATTGTGAGACATATAGATGGCAGATATGTTGTCACAGTAGACTATAGACGCCTTTCGCAATGGACAGTGGAGCTCCAAAAGAAGATTTCGGAGCTAACAGATCTCAGCAACGATGCGATACTCTGCTTCAGCACTCGAACGGGATAGCGTGGCCTGCCGCTTGGCGGACCATGAAATAAGATTATCCCCAAGAAATACTCAGTAGCCTGAAGGTGGAGCGACGTGTGTCCGGGCATCCTGCCCAATCTGCATCCGTGTAGGAGAGTAACTTGGTTGGGGCAGAGGGTAGAGATGCAGTCCAAAGTCCAGTGTGCGCTTAACATATCTGATAATACGTTTGAGGGCTGCAAAATAGGACTTTCGAGAATCGTGCATAAACAGACACACCTGCTGAACGACATATGCAATATCAGGCCTAGTGAATGTAAGATACTGAAGGGCACCTGCAAAACTCCGATATAAAGTGGGATCAGAAACTGGCGCATCCTCATTGGCATTGAGCTTGGATTTAGTTGGCATAATTTTACAATTTGCCATCTTAGCCCTGTACACTATCTCTTCCGCATATTTGCGATGACATAAAAATATATTAGCTGCAGATCTGGTCACGGATATACCCAAGAAATAACTCAGCTTGCCCAAGTCAGTCATAGCAAATTCAGTTTTGAGTAGAGTAATGATTTCATTCTTCAAACCGTCAGAGGAGGCAGTAAGAACAATGTCATCCACATATAATAGCAAATAAGCAGTGTTGCTACCTCGATGAAAAGTGAAGAGAGAGTTATCACACCTGCTACATATAAATCCGATCTGCATAATATTCCTAGCAAATCGATCATACCAAGCGCGTGGTGCATGTTTCAAGCCATATAATGAATTTCTGAGACGACATACAAACTGTGGAACTGTCGGATGAACAAAGTCAGGGGGCTGATGCATGTACACAGTTTCTTTCAAATCCCCATGAAGAAATGCATTCTTGACATCAAGCTGATGAATCGGTTAATGCTTGCCCATGGCAATACTGAGAACAATACGAATAGTAGCCGGTTTGACAACCGGACTGAAAGTCTCACCACAATCAATTCTCTCTTGCTAATTGGTGTCATTGACAATAAGTCTTGCCTTATACCTCTCCAAGTCACCACTTTCTCTGAATTTGTGATGAAATTGTCACATGTATCGGATCACATTCACCCCATCCGGTCTAGGAACTAGATCCCAAGTGTGCTGGTTTGTTAAAGCAAAATATTCCTCACACATGACCGCATTCCAATTAGGGTCCAGTTTGGCCTGCATTCCAATTAGGGTCCAATTTGGCCTGCATTCCAACTAGGGTCCAGTTTGGCCAATTTGGGGTTTCTGGAAATTGGAGATATAGTGTGTATGGATAAGTTGAAGTGAACCTTGGGTTTGAAAATTCTGTGTTGGACACGAGTTTCCATACGGTGGGTGGGTAGATGTGATGTGTCGGTACGCTGTTGGGTGTGGGTATTGTGGGCATCAAGTTCTGGGTGTTGGCATTTTAGTTGGTTCTCGTCGATCATTGGAGACGACAGTGATTAGTCTTTGGTGGGTGGTGATGGGAGTCCGTGTCGTGGTTTGAGGTGGTTCGGTGACGGTGGATGGTTGTCGGTATCTGGTGTTGATGTTGGGTTACCAATTTGGGATGGATGGTTGTTCATCGGTGGGCTGAGGCTGACATGATGTGGTGTGTTGGTTGTTCTGGAACGGAGGTCGGAGGTGTTGGCCTGAGAGTGGGAGATACATTGATGGGCGATGATGACTGGGGTGGCGATATGGTGGCGAAGACCGAAGATGAAGCAGTCTATGACGGAGCAGGTTGGTCACGGTAGTGGAGGGATCGGAGGATCGGGGAAATGGCCGACTCATCAAGAAACGTGTAGTCCGTATTTTGAAATTTTTGGAGGTTGGAGAATAGGAAGCACGTCTCGTCAAACGTAATGTGACAGGACTCAATAATTTTACGAGTGGACAAATCATAGCATAGATAGCCCCTATGATTAGACGAAAAGCCAACAAAGACACACACGGTGGTTCGTGGAGCTAATTTATGAGAGGCAATGGATGCAAGATTGGGGTAACATAGGCAACCGAAAATTCTAAGATGGTCATAGGACGGGGTCCGTCGGTAGAGAATTTCGGTGGGGTTTTTATTATGAAGAGTGCTAGTGGGTAAAATATTCAAAATATATTCAACAATTCTAATAGCATAGACCCAGAAGGACGGGGGGATGGAGGCATGGAATAGAATAGTCCGAACCATATTATTGATGGTACGAATGATTCGTTCAGCTTTACCGTTTTGAGGTGATGTGTAGGGACATGAGAAACGGAAAACCATGCCATGAGTGGTGCAGAAATTGTGAAACGCCGAATTATTGAATTCACGGTTGTTATCACATTGAAAGGATTTTATAGATTTTTCAAATTGAGTTTTTATGTAGTTATGAAACTCAAGAAACTTAGCAAAAACTTCAGACTTGAATTTTAGTGGGTAAATCCAGATAAAATGTGTAAAGTCATCCAATAAGACAAGGTAGAATTTATGGCCAAGGGAGCTAACAACGGGAAAAGTCCATAAATCAGCATGCACAATATCAAATGGTGAAAAAGTAACACTTAAAAGATGACATAAAAGGAAGACGACTATGTTTGCCAAGAGGACAAGAAAGATAGTTTTGGGCAAGCTTCCCATTATTACATCTAATAAGCTTATTATTTCTAAGAAAGGTAAAGACATGTGCTCCTGGATGACCAAGTCTATCGTGCCAAGTTGATGGAGAGATTGCAGCAAGGGAGGTATGAGATTGTTTGTTGATAGCGGAAGATGGAGCGAACGGGTAGAGGTCTCCCACACTATTGCAACGCGTTAGAATTTTCCCCGTATAGAGATCCTTCACAGAGAAACCAAAAGGGTCAAATTCCACAGACACATAATTATTCCAAATCGGTTGGGGCCATAGTGTGACCAGTGGACAGTTGCTGGGCTGAAACAAGGTGAGCATGTTGGTCCTGTCTAGGTGTTGTACCCGAGCCCAAGAGACTAAGTGCCCAAGCTTGCTAGAATTGGGCTCCTGCAGTTGGATATGGACAAGCTTGGGAGGCCCAAGTTCCCGCATTGGGCCAACCTGACAGACCAGGCAACTGGAATGGTTGGACAGGCGCTGGGCTCGCCTGGTGGGCCCTATTGCCCCTTCCACGTCTTTTGCCTTGCTTGTTACTGCCCCGGCCTCTGCCTCCTCGTCCTCCACCGCGGTTGTCCCACTGTTGTTGGTGGTCCGGAGGCGGCGGTTGAGTGGTGGGGGTTGTGCTCTCAACTGCTAAGGCTTTTTTATTATGTTCATCTTGTTTTACGCGACGGGTCTCCTCCAAAAGTAATTGTGAACTGCCTTGTTGAAGCTTGGTAGTGGGTCGGCCTGTTGAATCATAGTTGCTAGCGTATCATATTCGCCTTTGGTAGGCCAGCAACGAGTTGTAGGACCATCTTTGTTTTTGAGACGGGTGTTCCAACGTGGGAGAGTTGGTCGGCAATGAGTTTCAGTTGTTTGCAGTATTCAGACATGTTGGTAAAATGATCAAGACGCGTATTGTTGAATTGCTCCTCCAAATACACGGCGTGCGTATTTTTATTGTCCTGAAATATTCTTCCAAACGAACCCAGAGGTCACGCGCCGATGCACCTGGTTTCATGATAGTACACAACAAATCTTTGGAGATAATGTCGTATATCCACTGTTTGACGATGACGTCAAGGCGATGCCACGTCGAGTCTGCAACATCGGATGGGCAGGGAATAGAATCATCGATGTGGTCTAGCACGTTATATTCGCATGCATGATTGTAGAAAAGTTTAACCCACATTGAATATTGACAATCTTCTTGATCAAGGATTATAGGTATAGAATTCTTGATCTTATGGACTACGAATGCCGGATGAAAAGAAGATGCAGAAGAAGTTGGGTGGTTGTCGAACACACTGGTGGAGGAACCGGTAGTGTTGAGGGAGATTGGAAGAGACATGGTAGTCACAAATTGAAAGAGAAAAAGAAAGAGGATTGGTGCCGGCGGCCGAGATAGGTGATGGGGGCGGCGGCGGCTTGGGGGAAGAATAGAATGGGGTTTAGGGTTTTGCTTCTGATACCATGTAAGATTGGAATAAACTCCCTTAGGGATTCCTTTCATTAATCACAATATATATAGTTGTACAGAGGTTGATTCATAATACAATAAGAATCCTAACTTACCTTAAATGGTTGATTCCTAATACAATAAGAATCCTAAGTTACCTTAAATATACATCTATCATAATTACAAAATATACAGTGAATATTCAGAGAATATTTGCTAATAATTATGTCTCAATCTCAGATACGTTCAAATCTATTATATCAATATTCATTGTTCGTGTTGCTAATTTATCACATATCAATAATTTTTTGGGGGAATGTTTTGGAAACTATTTCAAAATATTTTAAATTAAAAATGTATGTATATGACCAATTGTTTCTTCTATTTTTTTTTTTACAATGGTTACAAAAATCTCAGGCTACTCTGCAGAGACACCTTTACACAATTACATCTATCAATTTAAACAATTATTTCCACTAATGTTTTCCCTCTCAAATCTCTGCAAGATTTGCATACATGCAAAATATTGTAGTGTTTGGATAAAATGAAAAGTGCTTTTAAACACTTATTTTAAAGTTAAATTAGAAAAAAATAAGTTAAAAGTCATAAGTTCATCCAAATGGACCCAATATCAACCACGCAAATCATGATTTCACCAAATGAAATTGAAACCATAAATTTGACCAACGGATGGGGAGTATTTGTATTATAAGAAAGGTGTGGATATTATTATTTGCTGGTATTTATTATCAAATTAATCTCCTTCATTAAAATATCATACTATGCAAATATAATAAAAATATATTCTTATATATAAGTACATTAACTTTTGAATTCTCTTACAGTGTAAAAAAGTAATTAAAAATTACTTGATATCACCAATTTAATTTTTGAACATTTTTATTAAAAAAAAATTACTCTGCCATTATTTGTTACTCATCTTATTTAAACGTGAAAAAAGAGTGGAGCAGAATGTGAACAGTACATATTTATATAATGTACAAAAATAATTAAATTACGCGAAAAAAAAGGGCTTGTCTTAGACCAAAATCTCAGGCTCGTGATGCTCGTGGTAGGGCCCTTCAATGAGCAATCAGCAGTTGAATAATACAATACATCACATCTTTTGAGGTGTGATCTTTTTTTTATAATCAGGATTTTTCGAACTGCCATTCACTTATTTGGTATTACCAGGACGTCTGGAGGTAATAGCACCGGTCCTTCAACACTATTACTGGTAAATCGCGGGATGTGCTCTGGTGGCGATTTTACGGGAGCGTACAACTAATCAATGAGACAGTCAAATTCCCCAACATGCGAGTTTCTTCGTCTTTGCGGGGAATCGAGCATCTTTGTCGTCTGGAGGCGTCTTATAAGCCAGCTTTCTTGGCTGGGTATGCCAGGAGGACGAGGTGTGATCTTTTTAATATGAGATGTTTTATTCATCGAGTTGCCATTTTTCATAAAAGTAAAAATTGAATTAAGTGTTTTTTCAAAAAAGTGTTAGTTAAATCAGTTTTTTTAAACTAACAAAAAATAATAGGTTCAAACACATTAGGATATAGAGATTTATGAATAAGATGCAGGAAATATATTCTTTTAAATATTAACAAAATTTGACTCCCTCTAGTTTAAAAAGAGTGTTTGTAAAGTAAAAGTGTTCACTTAACAAATCAAAAAAGAATTAATTTTATTTTCCAGATTTGTCCTTATTAAGTGTTAAGTGGTCAAATCTCATTACTTAATTAATTGTGAATAATTTAGCCAAATTATCTATATTTACTTAGAAATAATATTTATTTTTAAAATAGAAATGACAAAATGAATACTTTTTTTGAATAGAAAGAATTATTAATCAAGATATGGAAAGAGCAAGTTTAGTGTTCTATTTCCTACCTTCAAGACGTCAAATGTCAACCACCCATGTGCCTTTCATCTTTTGTGTGCACAAGGGCAACAATTTCTATGTTAATGTTACCTAATATCATTTTTTATTTTGGTACTCTGAAATTTATAGGCCCACTAATTTAGGTATTGTTTTTTTTATATCCAGCTTCTCGGCTTACATCAGATTATTCTTGAAGATAGTAGTCCCGATCCCTTAGCACTACTACCAGTAAATCGCGGGATGTGCCTGAATGATCAGGATTTGAAACCAGAGCAACTGATATCACCTACAAGGTCCTACTCGAGAAAAGAACAAATTGCTCCCAGTAGGATTTGAACCCACGCTGCAGGCCTCCAGCTATGCCCTCAAAATTAAGTTCTCCTCATTTGTCATTCAGCTATGCCCGGAGAACAGACCCACTAATTTAGGTATGGTTTTTTTTTTATGTAGGGTAAACGGAAACCACTCCTTGTTATGAACTTTTTATGTTTTTAAGATTAAGGAGGAAGACATTTTATTAATCCCGTGTCACCGATTTGATGGTTACATATTATCAATGTTGTTACTCTATTGTCACATTTTATGTGATTTGTTTTTCTTTTTATTCTTGCAAAAAAAATGACATTTCACTTCTTCTTTTTCAAAATTATTTAGAATTAACTTTTCAAATTTATCCTTATAAACGTGAATTATTTGGCCCCATTTAATATAAAAATAAAATTAATAGGAGAAAGAAAATAAAAAGGCATACGAAATGTTCACCAGCACTCGTTTGATTATTGATAGTAAAGATAATTTTGTATTTTGAATATATTTAGCTAATGTGTAGAAGTTCTTTTATTTTGTAAATTTCGTGTTCAGTCAAATATGAAGTATATTATTGTTATTATTATTATTAATTTATGGTTTATCAATAATGTTGTAATATAAACTATTACGGCAACTACTTCTACACCGTGACATACTACTACTACTATATTACTTTGACTAGTTTTTTTTTAATATCTATTAATGTTGTTCTATCTTGGTAGCTTGATCCAAGATAGACTAATTTCTATCGAAATCAATAAAACATCACAGTTACTAATGCTAGTTATTTATGTATTTTTTTGCCCTTTTCTTGAATGTATGATCATTATTTAGTACTCCTATTTACTTCTTTATTCATCCATTAGTTATTTGTAGAAAATGATTTGAACAACAAAAAACCTTCACAACTACCGAATTATAATATCTACATCTAGCATTTACTTTTATAAAATTATTGAAAATCCTATCAAAATATATATATTTTTAAATGAAAAACTCAAATATATGTTTTCACCCTGCTACTGTTATGTATCAATCGCAAACTAATAGAGGTCTTTAATAGTAACAAGGTTTTTTTTATATTATTTGTGGGCACTTCTTCCAAAAGTGGGAGTTTCTTCAATGCTATTATTTTCTTTTTTTCTTTTTTTTCTTTTTGACAATCATTGATTTTCATAACTTAATTTTGAGATATCCATCTTATCCCACGTACCAACAACATCGAAGGATTTTAAGGAGAGAGATGAAAAAGAAATAAAAGAAAAGTAGTGTTTAAATTTAATTAAATAAAAGAATTAGAGATTTGTAACCAGCCAATGTTACTTGATGGTGTAAATAAAAATGATATGCTAACAATGCACAAAATATAACTCTTATATTTTACCCTTTTTATATAATTGTTTTTTAGGATAAAAAGCAAAAGTATTAAAAGCAAGTTAGAATCCTAGTTGTACGGGTAATCAAAATTATTTCCTTTCCTGAGTTATTTACTGTAAACTTCAAAGATTTTTTCAAATTCTTATCATATCTTTGATCTTCTATCTACTAGTATTATATTTATTATATAATCAATAATCCATGAATTATTTAAGAGTTTGAGCTTGAATAGAAGTTTGTCCCTCTTTCCTGAGATTGCTTTTGATTTGATTATAATGGTTAGAATAGGAAAAATATAATTATCTCAGAAGAAGTATGCAGGAAAAATTGTTGAGCGGGCTAGCATGACTTGTCTGCCACTTCGTTTGATACTAAACCTAAGTTGAGTGCCACTTCCATTATATCATATGCTGATCCATCACATTACTGTAATCTTACAGGCCTTGCAATATCTTACCGTCACGAGGCCGACATATCTTATGATGTACAACATGTGTTGCTTATTTATGCATAACCCGATGGAGGATCACATGTAGGCTCTCAAGCGCATTGTGTGCTATATTCAGGATACCCTTAATCATGGCTTGCATCTTTATCCATCTTCAACATCCACTCTTGTTGCTTAAACTGATGCAGATTGGGGTGGCTGTCCGGACACCAGACGTTCCACGTCTGGCTACTGTGTGTTCCTTTGCGATAATTTGGTATCTTGGTCATTCAAACGACATGCTACTTTGTCTAAATCCAGTGCCGAAGCATAATACAGGGGAGTTGTCAATGTAGTTTCCGAATTGTGTTGGCTTCACAATCTTCTTTTTGAGCTCCAATGTCCTATTCCGAAGACAACATTGGTTTATTGTGATAATGTGAGTGCGATTTATTTCTCTGGAAATCCGGTTCAATATCAACGCACTAAAACATATAGAACTAGATATTTACTTTGTTCGCGAAAATGTTGCGCGTGGACAGGTACATGTCTTACATGTCTCGTCACGCTATAAGATCGCATATTTTTTTACGAAAGGTCTTCCGTTGATTTTGTTTGATGATTTTCAAGACAGTCTCAGCATACGCCGACCTCCCGCTTCGACTGAGGGGGTGTGATAGAATAGAAAAAATATAATTAGTCATAATTATGTATATTTTATATATGATAAGTGTATATTTAGTCAAATTCATTACCTTATGTACCTAGGATTAGAATAAGGGTATATATATTACCCTTTGAAATGAAATAATCGAGGAATAATAATTCTTACAATAATTAATTATTTGAGAGGATAAGCATGTATTACTATTATGATCTATCAATATTAGATAAGATTTACATGTTTAAATTTGTCGATGTCGTGTATTTAGCGTAGAATTCTATAATTCTTTTACTTAATGAATTCAACAACAACACACCAGTGTAATCCAATAAGTGAAGATTGATGAGGATAATATGTAAGCAGATTTTATCCATATCTTTTACTTAATGAATTGATTTAACATAATTTCATGTAGAATTCAGGATAATATCTTTCATCTCAACGGATAGTTCAAGTTAAAAAAAATTACCTAAATGTGATTTAGAGGGTGTTTGGATTGACTTTTTAAAAATAGTTCATAAGCTAAAAGTCATAAGTTGGTCCTACCTAATTTTTGACTTTTAGCTTATTTTTATACTTTTTTTTGCCTAAAATTAAGTATTTAAAAGCACTTTTTAACTTTTCTTAAACAATTCAAAAAATAAAAAAGAGTTTATAAGCTAAAAAATACATAAAATAAATCAATCCAAACACCCTCTTAGTATTATTTTTTTGCGCGTCAAGTGGGGGTTTCTTCAATGCAATTATTTTGCACTTCTAACGTTTTTTTCCCGTTAACCTTTTGGCTACACATGCGAAACGTGAATGGTTAATTATGCAGCAGTCAGTAGTCAGCATTATGTAAACACGTAAGTTGGTAAACCGACCCGAAAAAAGAATTGGGAAGAAAAAGAAAATGAAAAAGAAAAGGCATATAAAGGGGAGTAAATAAATAATGACATAAAAACAAATATAAATAACAAATAAAATAAATGATGACATCATATATGAACCCAAAAATGTACATGGTACTCAAAAGTGGCTGTGGGGATTTTCTGCTTCCGCGTCTTGTCTGTGTCCACCAATCGGCAAATTGCTAAATAATTGAAGTACTCTTTCGATATTTAGAATATTCAGAATAATTGTTTAAATAGAAAAGATAGAGTTGGAATAACAATTTCGGAATGAAATTACGTGATTATTTGTATTTGTTCATATTTTTTATTCCGATATAAAATAATTTTTGAATTATTTATATGATAATTATGATATTATTTTTATATCACATTAATGATGAGATAATAATTCAAATCACCAATAACAAACAAATTAAAAAATGAAAAAAATATCCTTTCCAAATCTTTTTTCCAAAAATCATTTCGTAATCAAAATGAAAATTATAAATAAAGACTCATCCAAAAATGTTTAATCTTATAGCAGCAAGAATGATATATTCGGTGTAATCTCACAACAGGGTTTGAAAAAAATGATATGTACGTAGTCTTACCTCTACTGTGTGAAGATAGAGAGGTTGTAAATAAATATTTTATGTCATACACAATATATCTCATTTATGCTTAATCTTATTTTTAATCCAATGAACTAACAATTACTAATAAAAGAATATTTTCTAAATAATATCGTCATACTTATAGTATTATAAATCAAATATACTTTCCCTTTTTATAGTCCAGTATTTACTATGCATTCTTCTTAAAATGAATTATTAAGCGTATTAAGTATTCATATTAACTATGTTTTAAAAAATTTAAATTTGTCTACTATAAGTCAATTAATTTGGCATATAGGTGCTTTTGATAAGGAAAAATTGAAATAAATAAATATTTTTTCTTGATTATTAAAATAGATAAATAATAAAGATTTTTAAATTTTATTGGACTGGTTAAAAGGAATGGGTAACTTCTTGGAAAATCAAACAACCCCTTTTCAGAACGAAGAAAATGACTTCTCTACTACTTGAAATATGGAAAATAATTTCACAAATGACATCTCACTCCTAACTCATTTACCCCCACCTCCCATAGTATTTCCTAGATTAAACATAGATATTTTTAAATTTATTTACCACACAAAAAAAAGCCCTTATATTTTCTAGAAAAATATTTTACAAAAATATATTTTTCATGAAAAATATTTTCCTTAGTACAATGGTGGATCGTTTAGTAATGGTGGGATATCTCATGATATCTTGTAAGGTCAAATATCACATGAGATTAGTTATTTCATCTAAGTTATCCTAAGATTAACTAATACCCAAATCAAATATCCGATAAAATTAATCCCAAAATTTATCCAAAAATTATTATTCTTTTCTCATATGCCAAAATACCCCTAAATATCGTATACACATTTACCGGACTTATTAATAAATCAAATGAATTACTCACAGCAATCAATAAATTTCATTAATTTCTCAAAAAAAGAAAAAACCGGATTAATTAGCGGATAAACAGGGTGGTCCAGAAAAATAAATGCCACAGGCCCCACTTCATTATTTTCTTATATTTATATTTTATACATAAATATAGTATATCTCTTCCTTATATATAAACACCAACAAACAGAGAAGAGGAAACACAAAACCTGCTCATCTTCATCTTCCA
This sequence comes from Anisodus acutangulus, assembly GCA_029783415.1. NCBI lineage: Eukaryota > Viridiplantae > Streptophyta > Magnoliopsida > Solanales > Solanaceae > Anisodus > Anisodus acutangulus. Next base: position 4,084,651 of record CM056504.1, read on the forward strand.
CATTCATTTATCACAACACATTAACAGCAAAAAAAAAAAAACTTTGTTAAATTCTTTCAGTTTTGATTTAAACTTCGAATTTTTTTACCAATTTTTTTTTGTTTTTCCGGGTATGGTATTGGTACAGCAGGAAGACGAAATAAGGTTGGGTGGAGGAAAGAAGGGAATGCGATTAGGTAAATACGACGTCGGGAAGACACTTGGTGAGGGCAATTTTGGTAAAGTGAAATACGCAAAGCATATTGACTCTGGTCAATCTTTCGCCATTAAAATTTTGGAGAAGAGTCGCATCCTTGACCTTAGGTCTACTGATCAGGTTTGTTTTTCTGAACTTTTTTCTATTTTGATGGATGAAATTCATCTATTGGGTTACAGTTAGTCAAACGTAGATCAGTTTCTCTCTCTATTTTTCTTCTTCTAGTTTTTGTTGTTTCATATTTGGAGAAAGTTGATTTTATTTACCAAATTTCACTTAAAAGTGTTAATGAAACGTTAGATCATTTTCTCTCTCTACTCTTCTTCTAGTTTTGTAACTTCATTTTGTTGTTTCGAAATGGAGAAAGTTGATTTTACTTACCAAATTTGACTTAAAAGAGTTAATGAAACGTTAGACCATTTTCTCTCTCTACTCTTTTAGTTTTGTAACTTCATTTTGTCGTTTCGAAATGGAGAAATTTGATTTTACTTACCAAATTTCTCTTAAAAGAGTTAATGAAATGTTAGATCGTTTTCTCTCTCTACTCTTCTTCTAGTTTTGTAACTTCATTTTGTTGTTTCGAAATGGAGAAAGTTGATTTTACTTACCAAATTTCACTTAAAAGAGTTAATGAAACGTTAGACCATTTTCTCTCTCTACTCTTTTAGTTTTGTAACTTCATTTTGTCGTTTCGAAATGGAGAAATTTGATTTTACTTACCAAATTTCTCTTAAAAGAGTTAATGAAATGTTAGATCGTTTTCTCTCTCTACTCTTCTTCTAGTTTTGTAACTTCATTTTGTTGTTTCGAAATGGAGAAAGTTGATTTTACTTACCAAATTTCACTTAAAAGAGTTAATGAAACGTTAGACCATTTTCTCTCTTTACTCTTTTAGTTTTGTAACTTCATTTTGTCGTTTCGAAATGGAGAAATTTGATTTTACTTACCAAATTTCTCTTAAAAGAGTTAATGAAATGTTAGATCGTTTTCTCTCTCTACTCTTCTTCTGATTTTGTAACTTCATTTTGTTGTTTCGAAATGGAGAAAGTTGATTTTACTTACCAAATTTCACTTAAAAGAGTTAATGAAACGTTAGATCATTTCTCTCTCTACTCTTCTTCTAATTTTGTAACTTCATTTTGTTGTTTCGAAATGGAGAAAGTTGATTTTACTTGCCAAATTTCACTTAATTAATGAAACGTTAGACCATTTTCTATCTCTACTCTTCTTCTTGTTTTGTAACTTCATTTTGTTGTCTCGAAATGGAGAAAGTTGATTTTATTTACCAAATTTCACTTAAAAGAGTTAATGAAACGTTAGACCATTTTCTCTCTCTACTCTTCTAGTTTTGTAACTTCATTTTGTCGTTTCGAAATGGAGAAAGTTGATTTTACTTACCAAATTTCTCTTAAAAGAGTTAATGAAACGTTAGATCGTTTTCTCTTTCTACTCTTCTTCTGATTTTGTAACTTCATTTTGTTGTTTCGAAATGGAGAAAGTTGATTTTACTTACCAAATTTCACTTAAAAGAGTTAATGAAACGTTAGACCATTTTCTCTCTCTACTCTTTTAGTTTTGTAACTTCATTTTGTCGTTTCGAAATGGAGAAAGTTGATTTTACTTACCAAATTTCTCTTAAAAGAGTTAATGAAATGTTAGATCGTTTTCTCTCTCTACTCTTCTTCTGATTTTGTAACTTCATTTTGTTGTTTCGAAATGGAGAAAGTTGATTTTACTTACCAAATTTCACTTAAAAGAGTTAATGAAACGTTAGATCATTTCTCTCTCTACTCTTCTTCTAATTTTGTAACTTCATTTTGTTGTTTCGAAATGGAGAAAGTTGATTTTACTTGCCAAATTTCACTTAATTAATGAAACGTTAGACCATTTTCTATCTCTACTCTTCTTCTTGTTTTGTAACTTCATTTTGTTGTCTCGAAATGGAGAAAGTTGATTTTATTTACCAAATTTCACTTAAAAGAGTTAATGAAACGTTAGACCATTTTCTCTCTCTACTCTTCTAGTTTTGTAACTTCATTTTGTCGTTTCGAAATGGAGAAAGTTGATTTTACTTACCAAATTTCTCTTAAAAGAGTTAATGAAACGTTAGATCGTTTTCTCTTTCTACTCTTCTTCTGATTTTGTAACTTCATTTTGTTGTTTCGAAATGGAGAAAGTTGATTTTACTTACCAAATTTCACTTAAAAGAGTTAATGAAACGTTAGATCATTTCTCTCTCTACTCTTCTTCTAATTTTGTAACTTCATTTTGTTGTTTCGAAATGGAGAAAGTTGATTTTACTTGCCAAATTTCACTTAAAAGAGTTAATGAAACGTTAGACCATTTTCTCTCTCTACTCTTCTAGTTTTGTAACTTCATTTTGTCGTTTCGAAATGGAGAAAGTTGATTTACTTTACCAAATTTCTCTTAAAAGAGTTAATGAAATGTTAGATCGTTTTCTCTCTCTACTCTTCTTCTGATTTTGTAACTTCATTTTGTTGTTTCGAAATGGAAAGTTGATTTTACTTTTACCAAATTTCACTTAAAAGAGTTAATGAAACGTTAGATCATTTCTCTCTCTACTCTTCTTCTAATTTTGTAACTTCATTTTGTTGTTTCTGAAATGGAGAAAGTTGATTTTACTTGCCAAATTTCACTTAATTAATGAAACGTTAGACCATTTTCTATCTCTACTCTTCTTCTTGTTTTGTAACTTCATTTTGTTGTCTCTGAAATGGAGAAAGTTGATTTTATTTACCAAATTTCACTTAAAAGAGTTAATGAAACGTTAGACCATTTTCTCTCTCTACTCTTCTAGTTTTGTAACTTCATTTTGTCGTTTCGAAATGGAGAAAGTTGATTTTACTTACCAAATTTCTCTTAAAAGAGTTAATGAAACGTTAGATCGTTTTCTCTTTCTACTCTTCTTCTGATTTTGTAACTTCATTTTGTTGTTTCGAAATGGAGAAAGTTGATTTTACTTACCAAATTTCACTTAAAAGAGTTAATGAAACGTTAGATCATTTCTCTCTCTACTCTTCTTCTAATTTTGTAACTTCATTTTGTTGTTTCGAAATGGAGAAAGTTGATTTTACTTGCCAAATTTCACTTAAAAGAGTTAATGAAACGTTAGACCATTTTCTCTCTCTACTCTTCTAGTTTTGTAACTTCATTTTGTCGTTTCGAAATGGAGAAAGTTGATTTTACTTACCAAATTTCTCTTAAAAGAGTTAATGAAACGTTAGATCGTTTTCTCTTTCTACTCTTCTTCTGATTTTGTAACTTCATTTTGTTGTTTCGAAATGGAGAAAGTTGATTTTACTTAAAATTTCACTTAAAAGAGTTAATGAAACGTTAGATCATTTCTCTCTCTACTCTTCTTCTAATTTTGTAACTTCATTTTGTTGTTTCGAAATGGAGAAAGTTATTTTTACTTGCCAAATTTCACTTAATTAATGAAACGTTAGACCATTTTCTCTCTCTACTCTTCTTCTTGTTTTGTAACTTCATTTTGTTGTCTCGAAATGGAGAAAGTTGATTTTATTTACCAAATTTCACTTAAAAGTGTTAATGAAACGTTAGATCATTTTCTCTCTCTACTCTTCTTCTAGTTTTGTAACTTCATTTTGTTGTTTCGAAATGGAGAAAGTTGATTTTATTTACCAAATTTGACTTAAAAGTGTTAATGAAACGTTAGATCATTTTCTCTCTCTACTCTTCTTCTAGTTTTGTAACTTCATTTTGTTGTTTCGAAATGGAGAAAGTTGATTTTACTTGCCAAATTTCTCTTAAAAGAGTTAATGAAATGTTAGATCATTTTCTCTCTCTACTCTTCTTCTAGTTTTGTAACTTCATTTTGTTGTTTCGATATGGAGAAAGTCGATTTTTCTTACTAATTTTCTCTTGATTGGACGGAACTGTTTCTTTTTTAAAGTTTAAATGTCTTTTTGAAAATTAGTTATTACTTATTAGTTCGGGGGACTTGATGTATTTTCTCTTCCCATGTGTTAATTGTTAATCGTTTGATTGAAGTTTTACTATTTTTGTGGTGACTATATTTGGGAGAAAAAAGATTTAACATTCCAATACATAAGCTTACTTCTTGTTTGAACATATTTGTGTTGAAGCTCTTAGTTGATAATATCATATTAACTCACTACTACTAAAGTTGACATTTGAATTAACTCAATAAGCTTATGCAGTTCATGTGTAATTGCAGATTAAGAGGGAGATTGGAACTTTAAAACTCCTCAAACATCCTAACGTTGTTCGATTATACGAGGTATAGACTATCCTTCTCCTTTTTCTATTGCCTTCTTTCAAATACTCTGAATATTATTACTATAATATATTATCTTTTGAACAAAAAAGAAATAAATATACCCTAGTTGAAGTATCGAAAAGTTTAAAGGATATAAGTTGTGTTTGTAGTGATAAAGTAGCTCCGTCTTAAATTATTTGTCATGGTTACTAAACATAGTTGTCTCAAATTATTTATCGTTTTAGAAGTTCAAAGCACAATTAATTTTTTTGTCCCATTTTACCCTTGGTAGAATTTTGTCATTAGTCGAAATGACATATAAATAGAGTAAATATTTAATGAGAGAGTATAACTTAGACATAAATAAAAGTAAATATAATCAAATATCTCTTTTAATTAATATTTTTTAAGGGGCATATAAAACAAAAAAATGATATATAATTTGAGACGGATGGGTTACTCAATTCATTTTTGCTTCAAGCAAAGAACAACTATTGTTCACTTTTTCACGGCTAAAAGATTTATTTTTTCTTTTTTATCAACTTTGTGCATAAATATATTGCACAAAATCTTGTTGAATTTTAGGAAGACTTTTCAATCTATGAAGTTAAGGGATTGTGATAATTCATTATTGGTAGTTGGGAAAACAATAATTAGGCAACCATCTCCACTCCCCACATAATTAGATCTTTTACAACTTGTCCCCGGGCATAGTTGGATGGCAAAGGAGGGAAACTTAAAATTCAGCTGAAGTCCTGCAGCGCAAAGGAGGAGAACTTAAAATTCGGCTGGAGGCCTGCAGCGTGGGTTCGAACTCTGGTGGGAGCAATTTGCTCTGGGGTAGGACCTTGTAGGTGATATCAGTTGCTCTGTTGTCAAACCCTGGTCATTCAGGCACATCCCGTGATTTACGGATAGTAATGCTGAGGGACCGGAACTACTATATTCAGAAATAGTCTGACGTAAGTCGGAAAGTTGACAACTTAAAAAGTGAATTGCTCCATAACCATAAGTGTCGTATCATTGAATTTTGTGGTTGTTTATTGCATATGTGACGGAGGAACAAAGATGGATCTATCCAATGACTCAAAAAAATAAATACATATGTCACAACAATATATTTTTTTTGCTTGGACTTATTGTGTACCATTATGAATTAGTATCTTTCTGGTAAATGTTAAGTTATTCTGCCGACCAAAATTTAATTGGTGTTAGGTCAAATCATTGATTAACAACTTTGAACTTACTGACATACTAATTACTCAATCTAAATAAATTGCGTTCCCGTCTCAAAAAGTTGCTCTTTTTCTTCCTTGGAGAACTTGGTCAAGAATGTAGTACATGCTTTTGTAGCCAGTGGCGGAGCCAAAATTTTTGCTAAGAAATTTAAAATATAAAAAAATAAACACAAATAAATAGATTCAATATCTCTTATATATACATAAAAAATAATTTTAATCTTGAATATACAATATAATTTTTGCCCAAGTGGTTCAGATGAACCCCTAGCCCCTTACTGGCTCTGCCCCTGTCGCTTGTCAAATGGTGCCTCATGGTGGCAAGTTAATAATAATAATATTTATCAAACATTTAGATATCCATACATGGGTTTCCTCTGTTTAGTTCATGTTAATAGTATTTTACTATGATGCATTTCTGACACAACGGTACAATTAAGCAGGTCTTAGCGAGCAAAAGCAAGATTTACATGGTGCTAGAATACGTGAATGGTGGTGAATTATTCGACAGAATTGTAAGTTACTTTGGCAATGTATTCTGATTCATAATAGCGTTTCAAATCTTGAATTTTAGCCTTGACTACAATCATTTTCCGTAGTTTTCCAAAGGAAAACTTCCAGAGGCCCAAGGTAGGAAGCTCTTCCAACAATTGGTTGATGGCGTTAGTTACTGTCACGACAAAGGTGTCTTCCACAGAGACCTCAAGGTAACTAACTATATAGTGTGTAGTGCAAATATTATAAGTTGTCATTCAGCCATTTAATAATATGTGCGTTATTGAAAATGCAGCTAGAAAACGTCCTCATTGATTCAAGGGGAAACATAAAAATAACGGACTTCGGGCTCAGTGCTTTACCCCAACATTTTAGGGTATGGAACACCACATCACATCTTCTCTTGGTTGCATTTGTGAATTCTTTTCCTCAATCTTATTGAGTTTTTTTGTTCTTAACTATAGGATGACGGATTGTTGCATACCACTTGCGGTAGTCCAAACTACGTTGCTCCAGAAATTCTTTCTAACAGAGGATACGATGGTGCCACATCAGATACTTGGTCATGTGGTGTAATCCTATATGTCATTCTCACTGGCTATTTACCCTTCGATGATAGAAATCTTGCAGTACTTTATCAAAAGGTAAGAGTTAAGACTTTTTTTTGTTCCCTTTTTAATATATTTTAAGTATGAGCTCATTTGTGTGGAGCTAATTGATGGATATAAATCAGATACTTAAGGGGGACGTTCATATACCAAAATGGCTATCCGCAGGAGCAAAGAACATCATGAAGAGGATTCTTGATCCCAATCCACATACTCGTATAACAATGGCACAAATCAAAGAAGATGAATGGTTTAAACAAGACTATACTCCTGTAAATCCCGATGAAGAAGATTTGGAAGGTGATGATCATGCATCTACAGATAATCAAGTCTTCACCGTGCAAGAAACAGTATGGACTTTGGACCCTTTAGTAACTCGTTCACGTCAAGCAGTTTAATCCTTTCATAATTAGTGACTGATTGGTTGCTGTATCTCTGTCACAGCCACTTGATGCTCAAAGAGATCCAGAAATTATCAACGCCTTTCAGCTAATAGGAATGTCCTCGTTTCTGGATCTTTCTGGATTTTTTGAGAAAGAGGTAACCTCTAATTCTAAATTTGTACCATATTATACAAGAAACAAATAATAAAACCTAGACTTATTTCTTCTTGAATTTATTCTAGGATGTATCTGAAAGGAAAATCAGATTTACATCCAGTCTCTCTCCAAAACAGTTGCTGGAGAGGATCGAGAATATGGTGACACAGATGGGATTTCATGTCCAGAAAAGACACGGAAGGGTTAGTTTAAATGTTGGCGCATCAGTCTGTACTTTGCAATGTCGCACAAGGAAAATTTACATTTACATTAAATTAATTTCCATGTTACGTCTTCATACATTGCAGTTGAAAGTGATGCAAGAGCAGAAAGGCCACAAGAGCCCGACTAGTCTGTTGGTAGTCGCAGAGGTAAGCAATGTTTGCGATATTCGACTCTTATTTTCCATTACAAGAAAGAAAATAAAAAGTAATTTTCCCTATGCATCATTTTCAGGTATTCGAGATTAGCCCATCCTTGTATGTTGTAGAGTTACAAAAGTCTTCAGGGGATTCTGCAGTATACAGACAGGTATATCTCAACATCCTCGTATACCTTGTTGCAACCTGCAACCCCTCCAAAACATGTTAAACTAACTAAATCATTTTTATCCCGCAGTTGTGTAGTAGGTTATCGAATGATTTGGGAGTCTACCAAAGCCAGGAGCTTCCTAGCTCTACTGATTTGTTGTTAAAGCAGGACCATTTGCAGCTTTGACTAGATACATTCTTTCGTTCTTTTTGTTCCTTTTCTTCTCCTCTTCTGTATTTAGAGGAGTTGAGTGGTGGGAGGTGTTGTGAGCAGTAAACACCCCCTTGGAGCTTCGTTGTTTGATTCATCAGTTTCGTGAGCAATAGCATGAGATTAGATGGCAAACGGCACTCGTTTGTTTAAGTGTACAGTAAGGAATATGGCGATATTCGCCTTATCAATTAGTACATTCAGGTAAATTTGTATTTTGTAGTATCTATTATTTAGAGGAGCAGGCAAATGTCCTCTTCGGAACATGGCTGTAGTCGCCTTATCGATTAGTAAATTTAGCTAGCTAAATCTGTATTCTGTAGTATCCATTTATTTGGAGCTTGGTCTTTTCAAGGACTTTGAAGTCTCCAAGTAGATGCCCTTTTTGAAAAAGATGCTTAATAAAGCTTTATGTGATTTATAGATTTAGTTAATTTTGCACATGGTCTCTTCTGACTTGTTCGTTTTGCAGTACTCGTTTTTTTTCTTTTACAGTTAGTGTGTAAATGATTGTGCACATTGAGCTATATATAAAGAAAAGGAGTCTCTTTTATATTGAAAATCATGTCAGGCTTGGAATTGAAGTGCAACTGTTATCGTGTAGTGTCATTTTGCGGCAATTTTATACAAAGATATGCTTATTATAATAAAAATATACCCAATGTAATACGCCGACCTTATCCCTACCTTTGTAGGGTAGATAAGTTATTTACGATAAACCCTCGGCTCAAAAGATATAAAACCGATGCAGGATTATAAGAAAAATGAGATATCAAAACAACAATATACAAAACAAGTGTTGCAACACATATTAATACACACCGAAGAATAAGAAACTACGCGTTGCTTGAATCGTAAACACTCGGTTACTTACTAACCTTCTACTCTAATCCTCGATGAAGGAAATAAAAATACTCAAAAAAATAATATAAGCACAAGCGAAAGACCCAACAATGGCTAATAGATGAAATTTATCAAACTAGTAAGAAAAGGTAGGATGCTTTACTCACTAACTCAAAAACTTTTGTATCTCGCTACAATAAAAATATGTGACAAAACACTCCTATTTATAATACTAGAAAATCAAAATAGACTAGGACTAGAAAAACCTATTCCAATATAAATCTGATAAATAAATTATAACTAGACTTTGTTTATTTAAACTAAATCCTAAACAACTTAGGTTTCCTACTTTGATTTATTTTCTACGCTCCACCTCCATATTTTCCTTACTAAAGTCATGTCCTCAGTCAGCTGAAGTTGTGTCATAACCTGTCTAATCACCTTGCCGAATCTTCTTTGGCCAAATAAACCCCTTCCGTTATATTTTCTGTCAAAATATACTCCTTCCGTTATAATTTGGCACAAATTTCCCCCCTTAATTTTAACAGACGGATACGTGTCAAGCTCAGAATTAAATGACCCACCCCCAATTTTAAATATCTGATTTTTTTAAAATTGCAAATTTGTATAAAAATAGTTAAGGGGTCGGCTCGTGCTGGTGTAAAAGTGGGCCAGAATTAGAGTTAAAAATTACTGGTTTAAAAGTGGGATACTCAATGAGATTAGTTATCCAACCTTTTATATGCGATAGCTAATACCATCATTTTAATATTAAAGTTATCCAGAAATTAGCTAATATCACAAATTAAATATGAAATAAAGTTAAACTCAAATTCTATCTCGGAACTATTATCCTTATTTCAAGTACAAAATGGTCCCTAAAAGCTATAATAATAACTGTTGTCAACCCAAAAGTAGATTTGAATTTAGGTAATGAAGAAAATGTCTAAAGGCAGTGAAATTAAATAAGAAGCAGATTGGCAAGAAATAACATTATGATAAAATAACAAGACAAGTAAGAAATAACGTGCCGGAAATGTTAATAGAAGTGGGACTTTTTGAGTGGAACATTTTATAACGAAGCATAGATGTGGCGTTTTCAGTAAAGAATGTTGAATTTGTAGCGGCCAATCAAAAATTATAAAATTTGTGATCTTAAATATGTCTTATCTTTTATATAATTATAAATTTTTTAAAACTTATAATTTTAAATATGGCGTGACTAGAAATGAGGACCTTTCAATTCTTAGTCTACTGTCTTCTCCAATCAAACTGCAAGATAACAAAAGAAAAATTGATTAGGAGTTATAATTTTTAAAAGAAACTAAAATATACCGTAAAAAACAATGAGTGACTTGCCCAATTAGGAATCAATTCATATTGTGGTACATCGTCAAAACGAAACACCTAAACAAGATCGATTGTATATGGTCTTAAATTCTAAGTGATAAGTATACTAGTAATTAGTTTGTAAAATCAAAGATAAAATATCAAAATATACCACAATATAACCATCAATTGAAGCCAACACGGGGGGATTAATACACCGGGCAAAGGTGCCTTACACAAAAGCTGGATCAACACAGATTGCTGATAAATTGAAGTAAGTTTTTGTATTTTTCTTATTCTTATATAACCTTGTTTAACTCTTCTCTTTTATTGTAGACAATTTGATGTTATACTATGACAAGCTGTTAATCCCTCTCTTTCTAAAGGTAGTATTTATCTCAGTATTTGAAGTCCACAATGTTAAATATACTTTATATACATAAGATATACACGTTATGCACGTGTATATCTTATGTATATTTAGTCTCGGTATAGGTCTCGGTTTTGTATAGGTATTGTACAAGATTTTGTATAGTTGTAGTGTACCTTAATTAGTCTTATACTCTTACCATAATTGTATAATTAGTCTCCAAATAGAATAAGGTTTTAGGAGTAGAATAGGAATAGAATTCTCCTATTATGAAAATATGTAAATTGTATATATTGTCTCCCAAATTATCCCAACTTTTTCTTCCAAATCCCTCAATCACATATTGTTCTATCAGTATGTCTACATCAAAGAACATGTTTCATCCTGCACTTGCAGTTTCTAACATAAAGAATAACATCTCTCTTGTTCTTGAAATAGAAAACATCCAATATGCGACGTGGGCCGAACTGTTCAAAATTCACGCACGCTCGCATCAAGTCATCCATCACATAATCTCTGCGGATCCTGAGGATACGGAGGTGCCAAAACGCGAGGATGATCCTAAGTTATGGACGACTCTTGATGCCACTGTCCTTCAGTGGATATATTCCACAATTTCTATAGACCTTTTGCAAACGATTATTGAGCCTGATGCTACGGCGCAGACAACTTGGGATAGACTACGTGATATATTCCAAGATAATCAAAATTCTAGAGCTGTTACTCTTGAGCAGGAATTCTCCCACGTCAACATGAAAGATTTCCCTAACGTTTCGGCTTATTGCAAAATATTGAAGGAGTTGGCGGACCAACTTCGCAACGTTGGCGCGCTGGTTTCAAATGATCGTTTGGTCCTCCAAATGGTTTCAGGCCTCTCTGAGGCCTATAGTGGTCTTGGCACGCTTCTTCGTCAAAGCAATCCTCTTCCACAATTTTATCAGGCTCGTTCTATGCTTACACTCGAAAAAGCAGGCATGGCTAAAAAGGTGGCTACCGGTGCTAGTCCCGTAGTCATGATGACCGAGTCCACTTTTCATCCTACCGATTCCAACAAACCGAGACCTATACCGAGACTAAATATACATAGGATATATACGTGCATAATTTGTATATCTCATGTATATTTAGTATATTTAACACACAAATATTCGTGTGCTTTGGATGATGACAAATGGTAGTACTTTATTTTCTTTTCATGTGAGTGGTAATACTAACTGATATTTTTCTTTTCATAGTTTTTTTTCTCTTGGTTGTGATTGTTTTGATGTTTGTAGTATTGGGTTGTTTGTTCTTGTTTCTCCACAAAAAGATGGTAGGTTGGTGAGGGTTTACTTGGTCTATAAGGAGAGATATAAATGTATCTTCTAACAGGGATTACTTAGATTCCATCAAATCTATTTTTGGTTGGTGCCATGAGTTTTTCTGCTTTACTTTGTGGAAATAATATCTTCAATGTCTGCTAGACTAATCAGTAATCACCTATGTTCTGTGCTTGTGAAGTTGTGAACTTGGGAGTTTGGGGTTGGTGTTCTTTTTGTCTGTTGTCACCTTTGTCTTGTCGCTTGAATTATTTAAGATTCTTTATAGTATCTTTTATGAAATAAGAAATTTCTTAGGGTGATAATATTGGCCACTAGTAGTTCACTAACTAATCTGTAATCGCAAACTTGCTTTCTTCAAGGAGAGTGAAGCGAAGTCCTTCCTCGAAAGGAAATAGGGACGAGCGGAACGGCTTCGGTATCGGTAAGCATTCCCCGCCGTAAGTGTTTGCATTCGTCCCTTTCTTAGAATTTTTAATTAAGATAGATTGAACAGCCTATCTTTAAATAAAACAGATATATTTGTTCTTATTTTTAAAAGTTCTATAAACCTAAATTATTTGAACCTGCAGTCCCTCAAGTTCAAGGCCATGACCCGGCTGACACCACTTAGAAGACTGCTGCATTTGCATCTTAGGGGGGTATATCAATATTTTTTTACTTTTTCTTTCCAAAAGAAATGTATTTAACAATAGTTTATTTTATTTTATTTTATTTTATTTATCAAAAAGGTGAGTATAAAATCAAGCTGCTGAAAAGGACTTTGAAATCTCCAAGCAGATACCCTTTTTGAAAAAGATGCTTAATAAAGCTTTATGTGATTTATACATTAAAGTTAATTTGCACATGGTCTCTTCTGACTTGTTCGTTTTGCAGTACTCATTTTTTATCTTTTACAATAATTGTGTATAGTATTGTGTAAATGATTGTGCACATTGAGCTATATAAAGAAAATGAGTCTTTTGTTTATATTGGAAATCATGTCCGGCATAAGATTTGTTTCAAAGAAAAGAATTGTGCTGCTTGGAACTGAAGTGCAACTGTTATCGTGTAGTGTCATTTTACGATAATTTTACACAAAGATATGCTTATTATAATAAAAATATATCCAGTTTAATTTTACAAGTGAGATCTGAGGAGGGTTGAATGTACGCAGACCTTATGCATACGTTTGTGGTGTAGAGAAGTTGTTTACGACAGACCCTCAAACTCAAAAGATACGTAATCGATACAGAATTGTAAGAAAAATGAGATAGCCAAACACCAATATATATAACAATTGTTGCAACACATATTAATACACAATGTAGAATAAGAATCTACGCGTTACCTAAATCATACTACAGTACGATAACACTCAATTGCTTACTAACATTCTACTCTAATCCTCGCTGAAAGAAATAAAAATATTCAAAAAAATATAAGCACAACTGAAAGATCCAATAATGGCTATATAGAAGAAATTTATCGAATTAGTAAAAAGAGGTAGGATATATTTTTACTAATTAATACAATGGACACATGCACAAACACAAAAATTAGTTTAACATACTGACCTCTCCTGCCAACTCCTTCTCCTGTTCCTTGATGATAACATCTTTTTCTTCACATTTTTTTCACTCCTTTGGCTCCTCTCTAAAAAAACATGTACTTGGAAGTTTTAACAAAAGTTATACCTAAATTTGGAAGTTTTACATAAAAGATCATGTGAGGATAAACAAAAGGTTTGTAATAAAAGTTTTACCTTAACTTTTCAGGATTTGCTAAGTTCTTTGCCTCATTGCAGCTTTTCTCCTGCTGAGAGCCAGAGCCAAATTACATCATATTAGCCCATTTTATAATGTATGCTCCTAGGCATTGTTTTTCTCCTCCACAATCGGTGACCTTAATGAGGGTAAGGTTAAAGGAGACATGAATAAACGTTCCATATTGACAAAATTGAACAAAAGCTTGAAAAATTAAAGGAACAAATAAAATTGTCTAACCCTTACCTCTCCCAATTCATGCAATATCGACTTTTGGGTATTTATATTCGCCAGAAGGTCTCTAATATATCTGTTTTCAACCAGCTACAAGAATATTATTTTAAGATTAAGTGGCATTGAGAAGTAGCTATACTAGTATTTTGCTTACAGAAAAGAATAAAAGAAAGGAACTGTACTACTCCTAACGTGCTTAATCCAATTTAAAATTTTCATATATGAACATTGTTGGGTCTCGGGGTATGCTATGGAACAATAAACACAAACTGAAAGTAAAAACAAATCGAATGCCAATTCAGTTTGTAAATGTCGGTTATAATGTTGTCTGACACAAGTAACAACACTTCGATAAAACAGAAAAACCTTTGAAGAGTAAATAGCAGCGGAAATAATAAAGAACATAAAGGTTTAATATTTACATAGGTTAATTATATAACCTATGACAGTCAGTGACCGAAAGTATTATATATATATATATATATATATATATATATATATATATATATATATATATAATTGAATAAATTCCTTCTTTTACAATATTACAAAATAATACAAAGGAATTAAAAGTTTGAAGTCGCAGATGACTTCTGCCTGAAAAATCTATCTAAATAGACATAGACAACATCTCATTATAATTGCTTCAATAAAGAACAAATCTAGAATCTAAGCAGCAATTATAATGTTGGACAGAATGTCGTCGACACGCTTAGGCAACACTAGCGATCCAGTTTTCTGAGATGAATTCTCGAGAGTTCTCTTGATATTTTTGCAATTTTTTTCTGGATATCGATTCACTCTTCTTCCCTCTCTATTTATAGTAGAGAGTCTTCCTTGAAAAACTCATCGATTGGTTGTGGAGGTTGAGGGAAAGGTGGACAACCGATAGGATTTGTTGGAGAAGATCATGGAGCAAAATCCTTAACTTCTTGGACTTATTCCCCAGGTTTAGCACCAGCTTTGACTTGTTCTTGCCACGTGTTTCATCAGCTCCTAAACACCTTGTCAAGTCACTTTTACATCGTGGTAAAAATCCCACGAGATTTGCTTCAGTCCGTGAAGTAGAGCAAAATTGTTTAACATAATGTTGGTCCGAATGTCGTGACATTTGTTCCAACATTTATGAATTTTAACTTAGTACTGAAAATGATATGTTGGGCAAAATGTCACAACACCAAACCCAACATTAACATTCTTCCCCTTTTTGCCTTTCTTCACCAAACCTATTCTAATATGTGCAAGTGACTTACAACAATGTCATAAATGTTGTCCCAACATCAATGAGTACAATAATGCTCCCCCTTAACCTGTGATGACATACAAATAAAATATATGTATATCAGTGTATACCATTATATAAGATATAATATTAGCACAAACATGGATATACACAAAACTTATAGGATTAGAAAAGATAAGAAAACTAAACCATTCAAACACATCATCCCAAAACAAAAACATTGTCAGTTCATCGTCAAATACATCATCAAATATCCAATCAAAACAAAAACAAACACAGTCCAAATTAATCAATCATCAATCATCACCAGTTGTTCCTCCCTTGCATATTATGCATCAGTAGTAGCTTCAAACCGCTTTCTACCTCTGCATAATCTGAGCTTGCTCTTTCCTCTGCATGGTAGCATTAGCTTCTGCTTCAGCAGCAGCAACATCAGCAGCAGCAGCAGAACTCTCAGCTTTTTCCTCCCCCTGCACAGTAGAATTATCTCCCCCTTTTTTGGAAGAAAGCAACAATAAGAACTGGTCTCTAACCTGGACTAAGGCATCCCTTGCAGCATCAACCTCTGAGATTTGTGGGTTGAGCTTTGTAATTTGTTTAACCAGCCAGTCTGTAAACAGAGGTGACTATCTTGTACCAGTGTTGCCTAGAATATTTGAAACATTTTGGGCAACATTCTCAATGTTAGCTTCCTTTTGCCAGGGAAGGTCAATAACTCTGTCTTTGCTTTTCAAGATTGCTTTATTCACTGAATATACCTCTAGTGCTCTCCCTAAAACATCCTCATTTCTAGGCTCAAAGCTTTAGGTAAGTAGAATTTGATAGATCAAAGAGGGATAGGGAAGGATCAAGGTTGACTCTTTTTCAGCCAAATTTGCTATTTGGTAGAAAATCATTCTTCCTAAGTCAATTCTCAACCTTTTTCCTATTTTGTATAACAGAGATGTTTGATCGGTAGTAACTATCAACTCTTAAAAGTGATGTCTAATATCAATATGTTTTGTATAACAGAGATGCTTGATCGGTAGTAACAGAGATGCTTGATGAAGAATGCCAACATGTTCAATTTGAACTAGCTATTTTCAACCAAATCTCTTAAAAAGTGATGTCTAATATCAATATGTTTTGTACGTGAGTGCTGAACTGGATTTTTGGAAATATTTATAGCACTCAAATTATCACAATACAAAACTAAGATGTTACTTGAAAAACCATAGTTGTCTAACATGTGTCTGAGCCATATTAATTGAGAACAACAACTTTCAGCTGCTACATATTCAGATTTAGCAGTTGAGACACAATTTTATTTACGACTATACCAAGAAACAAGGTTATTTCCAAGGTAAAAACATCCTCCACTCGTACTCTTTCTATCATCCACATCACCAGCCCAATACGAGTCACTATAACCTATTAAATTAGGATTAGTGTCTTTAAAATACCAAATTCCCAACTCACATATCCCAGTAACATATCTAATGATACGTTTCACAACATTTAAGTAGGAAATTTTGGGACATGCTTAGAATCGAGCACATACACAAACACTAAACATTATATCAGGACGACTAGCAGTGAGATATAGAAGGCTACCTATCATGGATCGATACAATGTTGGGTTGACATTTTCACAAATATTATCCTTACATATCTTCTGCGACGATCCCATTGGAGTTTTCATTTATTTAGCATTTTCCAATCCAAATCTCTTAACTAGATTCTGGGCATATTTGCTTTGGGAGATGAAGATTTCATCTTCACTTTGCTTAATCTGCAGGCCTAAGAAAAAAGTTAGTTCCCCAATCAGGCTCATCTCAAATGTCGATAACATTGCTTCAACAAATATCTTTAGGTAGGACTGTGAGGTCGAACCAAAGGATATGTCATCTACATAGATTTGAGCAATAATAATATCTACACCGTGATGTTTAATGAATAAAGTACGATCAGATTCACCACGATTAAAACCAAATTCAAGGAGGAAGTTAGTTAGACGACCATACCATGCACGCGGAGCTTGTTTTAACCTATACAAAGGCTTTTAAGCTTGTATACATAGTGTGGATGGTGAGGATCTTCAAATCCTTTTGGTTGTTCAACATAAATTCCTTATCTAGAAAACCATTTAGGAGTGCACCTTTTACATCCATTTGGTGTAAAGTGATTTTTAGAAAACAGGCAATGGCAAGAAACAGTCTGATTGATTCAATTCTAGCCACATGTGCAAAGGTTTCGTCGTAATCAATTCCTTCAACCTGAGTATAGCCTTGAGCAACTAGACGAGCTTTGTTTCTAACAAAGTTCCCGATTCATCTGATTTATTCTTGAAAATCTACTTAGTTCCAATAACATTTGTATTATTTGGACGAGGAACCAAGTCCCAGACTTCATTTCGAGAAAATTGTTCAAGTTCTTCTTGCATTGCTTGAATCCAAAAATTATCTTTAAGTGCTTCTAAAACATTTTTTGGTTCTAAATGAGATATGAAACAAGAAAGACTAACATTTTGGTATATGGTATACATACATACATACCTAACCATGTCTTTGTAATTGAGTGGTTCTTTTCCTCTTGTTCTAATTCCCTCAAAAACTCCCCCTATCACCTGACCTGTTGGATGATTCATACTAATCCTTGATGAGAGGTCCCTTCTAACTTGATCCGCCAATTCAACATTTGACTCTTCATTCGCATCCTCTGTGATCTCTAGTTCAGGTTCAGATGTTTATTCGAATGTGACAACATTTGGGGCAACATCTGGTTCTTCAGCAATCTGCACATTTTCCACTGAAACTATAATGTTATTTTTAGTTGTATTTCCTATAAAATTAGAGAAATCATCAAAAATAATATTTACAGACTCTTGTACAGTTTTGGTCCTTGGATTGTACACTCGATAAGCATGACTATTTTGAGAATATCCAACAAAAATTTCTTTGTCACTTTTAGAGTCAAACTTTACCAACTTATCTCTATCATTTAAAATGTACCAAATACACCCAAAAATTTAAAAGTAACGCAAGTTAGGTTTCTTTCCATTTATTAGCTCATAGTGTGTCATCTTTGTTCTAGGCCTTAGATAGACTATATTAGTGATGTGACAAGCAGTATTTAAGGCTTAAGCCCAAAAACGTTTTGATAATTTTCTAGAACTAAGCATAACTCTAGCCATTTCTTGCAATGTTCTATTCTTCCTTTCTGCTACACCGTTCCGTTGAGGAGTTTTGGGAGCGGAAAACTCATGGAAAATTCTCTTTTTCTCACAAAATTTTGTGAAGGAGCTATTTTCAAATGCTTTTCTATGATCGGATCTAATCCGAAAAATAGGAGAATAGAACAAGTTCCTAATTCTAGAGTGCAAAATTTTAAACATGTCAAAAGTTTATGATTTTTCTTTCAAAAAATATATCCATGAATAACTAGAAAAATCATCTACTATCACATAGGAATACATCATGCCTCCTAAACTGTCTACCTCAATTGGACCCATAAGATCCATGTGCAATAATTGAAAACAGTGAGACGTACCTGAATGTTGTCCGTCATTTTGGACAACATTATGGGAAACACGAGTCTGCTTATAGTTTAGACAATCTTCACAGATTGTTTTACCTTTATGGCTAATATTGGGTAAGCCTCTAACCGCTTCATATGAAACCAACTTTTCCAGATTGCGGTAGTTGACATGTCCCAACTTTTGGTGCCACAGTGTTGTGTCGCCGATCTTGACATTATTGCAAGTTTCTTGTCTCGCAACAAGATAACAATTATCACCTGTTCTAGTACCTGACATAACACATTCATTAGCTTCATTTGTAACTTTACATGCATTCTTATTGAATTTTACCTCAAGATTGTCATCACACAGTTGACTAATACTAATCAAATTTGCCATTAAACCCTCAACATGTAAGACATTTCTTGAAGCTGGAAATCCAGGAACATCCAAGATTCCTCTTCCAAATATTTTACTTTTACTGCCACCTCCATAAGTTACGTTACCTCCATTGAATGACTCAAATTTCTTTAGAAACTCCTTTGTATCTGTCATGTGGCAAGAACATCCACTATCAAAGTACCAAGAACCTGAAATGTTAGTTCTTAAAGCAATTATCGCAACATTACAAGTTACATCCATTTTGAGAACCCAAACTCTTTTAAAATATTTTTTACCTTTCAGTTCTGAAATGTTGCTTTGAATGTTGTCCGAGATGTTGAACAGTATTTTAGGCAAAATTTCACTCACAGAATTCTGAAGTTTGAAATAGTAAGGTTTTAAGTGTTCAGGGGAGTTACAATGATGACACACAAACTTCTTATTCTTTGACATATATGAGAACTTATCTTTCATTCCTTTTTCTTTTACAAAACATATTTTCTCATTTTTGTCAAATACACTAGAGGATGTAGTTTCAAAAGAGTTTTGGTACCCAATACTTGTATGTGACGGTTTACTAAAGCTGAGTGTTTCATCCAATTTAGAAGTCCCTAAGTTGAACTTACGGAAGGTTGCTTCTGCTATATCCAGTTTTGCACGAATCTTATCAAATTCTATATCCTTTTTGGTAAGTGCAACCTCTAATCGGGTTATTGTGCCTTTTAGATCTACATTCTCACGAGTTAAAGATTTAGCCTTTGATTCAAGTTGCTTGGATTCAACGATTAAGGCTTGACAAATATTTTGTAATTCCTTAATTATCTCATCGTTACATTCAACTTGATTCAAATACTCAGCCTCACCACTAGAAATAAAACCACTGAAGCAATTAACATCAGGATAGTTAAAGAATATGTACCTTTCGGATGTTGCTGGAGATGCAGATGTTGTTGCAGATGTTGCCTGAAATGTTGTGACATCTGAGGCAACATTACAGACGACATCTTTATTATCTGACAGTGACTGTTCGTACGTAGTGACCAACATTGCTTGTGATTCGACTTCTTGATCTCCTTCGTTTTCTCCTTCATCGTCACTAAGAGAGACCCACAGATTCTTACCAAATTTCCTTAGAGTTTTCGCACATTCATTAGCATAATGACCCCAACCCGAGCATGCATGACATTGCACAGACTCTAGTTGTTTGGGATCAAATTTGGTACGATCTGAATTGGATTTTCTTAGTAGACTTCCTTTTTGAGTACTTGGAAGGAACTTTGTGGGCTTTTGATTGAAACCTTGGCTTTGATATTGTTTAGATTTGGATTTATTCCTTTCATTGTTGAACTTTCTCACAATCGAATTGTATTTTCGAGTGAGTAAGGAAACATTAGCACCTTCACCAAATTCTTCAAGATCTTCGTCCTCTTCATTAATTTGATTTTCCGAGGATTGGACTTGAAGTGCTACATTCTTGCTCTTATATAGTTCCCTTTGATTCTCAATGTTCATCTCATAGGTTTTGAGAATGCTTATTAAGGTATGAGGGTCCATAGTAGCAAGATTGTGAGCTTCTTTAATGGCATACATCTTTAAGTTGAACTTTTCAGGAAGAGAACAGAGAGCCTTTTCAACAAGTTGAGTATTGGTTAATGGTTCTCCAAGCACTTGACATTCATTAGATATGTCAATCAACTTTTCAAAATAGGATTTAATGTCATCTGCTTCTTCCATCCTTAAACATTCATATTTGCTCATGAGCATGCGTAGCTTTGTTCGGCGAACACTTGAGCTACCTTCATAATGAATTTGCAAAGTATCTCATGCATCCTTGGCCGTTGGGCAGTTTTGAATGAGTTTGAACATGTAAAGATCAACCCACCCAAAAATTGCATTGAAGGCCTTTTCGTTAAAGCTAGCATTATTGATTTCTTCCACTGTCCATTCGGATTCAGGTTTAACAAGAATATCACCTTCCTCATCTGGCGGCAGCATTGGAACAACTTACCCATTGGTTTTAGATCTCCATGCCCTAACATCAATTGATTTGATGTGAGAATGTAGACGAATCTTCCAATAGGCATAGTTTGTACTATCTAAAATGGGAAGTCTACCAATATTTGGATTATCGGATCCATAGCTTCAAATGATAGGACCAAGCACTTATTGTGTTAAGTGTTGGCTTTGATACCACTTGTTGGGTCCCGGGGTATGTTATGGAACAATAAAATACAAACTGAAAGTAAAAACAAATCGAATGCCAATGCAGTTTGTAAATGTCGGCTATAATGTTATCTGACACAAGTGACAACACTTCGATAAAACAGAAAAATCATTGAAGAGTAAATAGCAGCAGAAATAATAAAGAACACAAATGTTTAATATTTACATAAGTTATATAGATTATATAACATATGGCGGTCAGTGACCAATTGTGTGTGTATATATATATATATATATACACAATTGAATAAATTCCTTCTTTTACAATATTACAAAATAATACAAGGAATTAAAAGTTTGAAGTCGCAGATGACTTCTGCCTGAAAAATCTATCTAAATAGATATAGACAATATCTCATTATAAGTGCTTCAATAAAGAACAAATCTAGAATCTAAGCAGCAATTATAATGTTGGACAGAATGTCATCGACACGCTCAGGCAACACTAGCGATCCAGTTTTCTGAAATGAATTCTCGAGAGCTCTCTTGATATTTTTGCAATCTTTTTCTGGATATCGATTCGCTCTTCTTCCCTCTCTGTTTATAGTAGAGAGTCTTCCTTGAAAAGCTCATCGATTAGTTGTGGAGGTTAAGGGAAAGGTGGGCAGCCGATAGGATTTGTTGGAGAAGATCATGTAACAAAATCCTCAACTTCTTGGACTTGTTCCCCAAGCTTAGCACCATCTTTGACTTGTTCTCCCACGTGTTTCATCAGCTCCTAAACACCTTGCAAAGTCACTTTTACATCGTGGTAAAAATTTCACGAGATTTGCTTCAGTCCGTGAAGTAAGGCAAAACTGTTTAACAGAATGTTGGTCCGAATGTCGTGACATTTGTTCTAACATTTATGAATTTTAACTTAGTACTAAAAACGATATGTTGGGCAAAATGTCACAACACCAAACCCAACATTAACAAACATAAATAATAAACAAGGATAGCCACAAAAGAAAGACAAAAGAAAAGAAAATAGTATGATGATGCTAATATATTAAGCGATAAAAACCTCTGAAACAAAAATTGAGTCGTGCAAGAGCCCATCAACCAGATTTCCGTCACATCCTCCCAAAAATTAGGGTTCATTACAATTTGCACCCCTAAAAATAATATACCATGTATAATCCACAAAATGAGATCTGAGAATGATAGAGTGTACGCACATCTAACCTTTAATTTGAGAAGTAGAGAAATTTCCAATAAACTCTCGGCTCAATGAAAGCAATTCAAAGTAGTCAACAAAAAAAATAACAAAAATAAAGAAGTCATAATAAAATACTATATAAAGGATGATATGTAGTATGTTCTTTTTTTTACTTGCACCCTATCCTTTTATTATTTATGATTTGCTCCCTAATGTATTCATCATTTTGCAAAATCATATAACAACTCATTATTAATCATAAAACAGGAATAATATGATTTTAATTACATCGGTTATCTTTTGAAAAAATTATTTTGTAGTTATCAGTGTTTTTAATGTCTTTTTTTTGTTTCGTTTAATATGCTTTTCGGTCCTTTTCGATCTTCCAATCTCTCCTCTTTTCTTCTTCATTTCTGCAGATCTATCGAGCTAAGGAGTTACTGTTCATTTTTTTTAATTTTCAGTTATTTCTGTACTTTGGAGAGGCTTAATGCACTCAAGAGAATGCCCAACAGAGGTGGTGATGGGTTGTTGCCCTTAACTGCTTCGGAAGTGGCATTTCCACCTCCTAAGTGGGAATTGCCAGGGTTCGAAGGTGTGGAGTAGGAAATGTGTGTACAAAACATAGGAGAATATGAAGGTGGAAGTTGCTGCACTATTTCTAAATGGCTTGGCTGAAGTTGGTGACTTCAAGCATCCTTATATATTTGTTATCAGCAGTAGTTTCTATTAGCGAATATTCACCGTATATTTCACAAGTATGAAAAAGTTGCTGCATTATTTCTAAAAATCGAGCGACATGACAACATCAATAGGATTTGTATTCGGTATTTTGTTACTCAGATACACTAATTGGAGTCCATAGCATCAGCTATCAAGGACGTGGGAGAGTTGGTTGAGAAAGGTTGCCATGTAAAACTCAATAAACTTTGTAGTTATAAGTTACCACAATAACAGGGATACTTTAGGAATTTTTTTTGTTTGACATGGGTATTTCGATATAATTAGCTTCAAATTTCAGTTGTGACATGTATTAGTTTTTGGTTTTTTTTTTTTTTTTTTAACGTGGGCATCTGCTTTCCACTTTTATTCCCCATTCTCCTTGTTCTTCCATTTATATTTCAAATTAACAAATTCCATATTTTGTTAGTCAAAGTCATGCAAAATTAATGCCTCTTTCTCCCTCCCTCTCCCATTCCCCCACCCCCAACAATTAGGGATCATTTGGTAGTGTGCAGAGCCGTCCCAGGGCGGTTGAGGCGGCGGCGCCCCAGAATTTTCATTTTTCTTTTATTGATTTCAAATATTAAGATATGTATTAAAAATATCTCTAATCTTATTAGTAAGAGTTGTAGCCTAGTGATTGAGGGCTCTCTTTAAAAGTCTTTCCCTAATGAGATGTCGTGTGTCTGAATCCAATAAGCAGCGAATGACCTTTTTTTTTAAACACAAAATTAGATTTGGCCCCAAGTCCCAACCAGTCGGCTCAAGTCCCAAATAGTCCCCCCCCCCCCTCATTAAACAAAAAACAAACATTTTTTTCTTTTTTTAATTTAAACACAAAAAAACAAATTTTACTATACATTTATTTGATGTTTTGATCAATAATTTTTTTTAATATTGATTAATTAGTTAATTTTAATTTTTTTATGTGAATAAAAAAAGAACCTCTTTTTGTTTCTCGCATCGGGCTCTTAAAAGTATAGGAACGGCTCTGGTAGTGTGTATTAAATAGAATAATGTTGGTATAATATTTTAGTACAATGTTTGATTGCAAATTAAAGTCTAGTACAATATATCATTATTATTTATAAACCCTATTCAGTAATATTTTGAAATTATACAATGCATGTTATTTTTAATACAACAAATCAAACAATCGATAAGAAATAATATCAGCATAATTAATCCCAATATAACTTGTCTTCGAACCAAACAATCCTTTATTTCACAAGTTTTCCTAGATGACATCCTCAACTATATGGTATGTTTGCCTCCATCATATTAACGTATATTATTAAATATACTTCATATATTTTGTAACATTTAGTGTTGTATAATTATGGTAGATATATGATCCTTATCGTATTAGGATTTCACATTGTACACACTATATATATTTGTATTGATGAGAAAGACTCCCCAAATGAGATTAATACATTCTTACATGGTATCAGGAGCCAAAACCTAAACCCTATTTCTTCCTTTCACCCGCAGTGTCCCCTCGGTTTCTTCAAACCGGCGGCTACAACAGAACAAAAGTTCTGAGACTTGGACACCTTTCTCTTCCTTTTTGGCTGCTGCAGTAGAACAAAAGTTCTGAGACTTGGACATCTTTCTCTTCCTTTCTGCCCTTCACCAGAAAACCAAAGTTGGGTGACTACTGTTTCGAAGACACATTTCTCCATCTTTCATCCGAAAACAAAATATAGGTGTTTACTGTTTCGACCAAATTATCAGAAAACAAAACTATTTTTCTGCTTCTTTCTTCCTTTACCCGAGAAAAAAACATTTTTTTGTTGTTTTGTCTTCTTTTTTCTCCTTCACCAAAAATAAATCCACTTTAATGACTTCTCCCACAACTCCCAATCTGGAGATCAATTTTGGGCTCAATTTCAGGCAGCCTACAAGTCTGCCTTAGGCCAGTCAATGGGCCACATCAATTCGGCCTTATTTTTTAGAGCTTAGTAGTCTCCTTTAGGCCTCTCCCAAGGCCCCGCTTTCCTCACATTGACCCCTCGGCAGTCCGATAATGCGTGGTATATGGATACGGGCGCCACGTCTCACCTCACAAATAACTCTGGTAATCTTCCTCAACTACGAAGTTTAAATACTCCGCAATCTATTATGGTTGGAAGTGACCATCGCATTCCAATTCAACAGTTTGGCCACACACTAACCCCACCACCGCATCCCCAATTATCCCTGAATAACGTCTTATATGCTCCTAACATTATCAAAAACTTAATCTTCATTAGGAAATATGCCACCGATAATTCGGTATCAATTAATTTTGACTCGTTTGAATTTTCCGTAACGGACCTCCGTACTGGAAAACTCCTTACGAGATGCAATAGTGAGGGTGTTATCTATCATTTCCTATGTACGTCTGCTGCTAGTGTCAACCCTCCCACATCTCTAACTGCCCATGTCACTCCTCATACCGCTTTAACAACAATTTCTCCGCCAACCTGTCACAATAGACTTGGACACTCAGGAGCCCCTGTTTTTAATTTTATTCGAAATAATAATTTAATTCGTTGTAATAATAAAAAAATTCCCCAACAGTGTCTCTCTTCTCTTTTAGGCAAACATTTTCTCCTTCTGTTTCGGTCTTCTTCAAGTGTTACGTATTCTTCCTTTGACATTGTTCATGCAGATTTATGGACATCTCCCATACTAGCTCACTAGGTCATACATTTTATCTCGTCTTATTAGATGACTATTCTCACTTTGTCTGGATCTATCCGCTTAAATTCAAGTCTGAAGTGTTTCCCAAGTTTCTTACATTCCGTGTCTATGTCAAAACACAATTCGAAAAAGACATAAAATCGCTTCAGTGTGATAACGGTCGTGAGTTCAATAATTTTGCATTTTATAATTTTTGCTCTACTAACGGCATGGTTTTTCGATTCTCGTGTTCCCACACTTCCTCTCAGAATGGCAAGACCGAACGAATCATTCGCACTATCAATAACATGATGCGTACGACCATGTTTCATGGCTCTCCCCCCCTCATTTTGGGTCTATGCTGTTAAAATGACCGAATATATTCTAAATATTTTTCCCACCCAAACCCTACAAAATAGAACTCCCACCGAAATTCTATTCCGTAGGATCCCAACTTATGAGCACTTATGAATTTTTGGCTGCTTGTGCTACCCTAATCTTGCTTCCACAACCCCGCATAAACTTGCACCCCGCACCACTCCTTGTGTGTTCTTAGGTTTTTCGCCTAATCATAAGGGTTATTTGTGCTATGACATGTCTTCCCATAAAATTATTGTGTCTCGTCATGTAACTTTCAATGAAGCAATCTTCCCCTTTGCAAATATCCAAAAATTTCAAACAACGGATTATAAGGCATGTTGGGACGTGGGTCGCGTATGCCAGGGTGGGCATGTCAGTTCTGAGGTGGATTCCACGAAGATGTCAGATATGGGCTAGGAGGAGAGGCCCGTGATGGTGGGGCCCACGGCGAAGGCTGCCGGCTATTTCCTATCGGTTGGGACTGCCCTTTCCCTCCACCGTTGTTGCTGGAATTCCGTCCGCCGCGGCCTTTGCCGGACTGCCTGCTCCGGCGGTTGTTGCGGGTAGATGTGGGCTGCTGCGTATCCTCGGGCCAGCGGTTCTTGTTGCCGGAGTTGGAGGTCTTGTCGTCGACAGAGGACCCGACGATGATGGAGAGGGCGACGTCGGAAATGCTGGCCTGAGTGGTGCTGCGCTTGATTTTCTGGGTTTCCTCAAGAATAAGCTTCAAACGGGCCTCATAAAACGGAAGTAACGGCCTGTATTGCTGCAGGATGGTGGCAACGTCGTCATAGGATTCGTTCAAGCCTGCAATAAGTTGCATGACCAATCGCTGATTAGTGACTGGTGCGCTGACGTTGGAGAGTTAGTCGGAAAACATCTTGAGTTCTTGACAATATACAGACACATTTGGGAAATCGTCCCGATGAACGTCCTTGAACTGATTTTCAAGGTATAACGCTCGTTGAGTTTTATTATCGTAGAAAATACTTTCCAAACGTTCCCACGTTTGGCTGACAGTGACATCGGTCTCAATGATGGTGTGCAACATATCATTAGAGATTGTGCCATATATCCACTGGAGGACGGTTGCGTCCAAACGAGACTAGAGTGCATCATCAGAAGTCAAAGCTGAGGGTAGGTCTGTGGACTTCAGTGTAGGAGAGATGACGTGGTCGATAACTTCGTAAACACGACAATGGATCTTAAAAAGCTCCGCCCACGAGGAGTATTGACCATTTTCCAGGGATGAAGTTTTTGATGTTGTTTACTTCAAGTGCAGGATGGAATTTGGTTTTGTCAGCCATGGAAGATGAAACAACTTAGGAGGAGAAGGGAGAGAGAACTGCTGGAAAAAAAACACTAGGGTTCCGTGGGGGTGGCGGCCGAGAGCTTTGGTCGGCGGCGGTGGAGGTATTTTTAGGCTACTGATATCATAAAGGAATATGTTCCTCGATTGTATTCATCAATAATGTACAATATATATAGTGGTACAAGAATATTTAAACTAGATAACTAATCAACCTAATTACAATAGGAAATATAATTCTACCTAAAATAGGAGATCTAATTGCAATAGGAATACAATTCTACCTAAAATAAAATATATACAATTAATGAAAGAATATTCGAAAAATATTTTATTTCCCAGTTTAGTCTTAGTCTTGAAAGTGATCACTATCTGAAAGTTGAATTGACGTTTTAACTCGACTCGAAGAATTCAATGTTGCAACTCATTTCAATCTCATTAGAAAGTTTTTGTTTCGTTATTGGCTTACAAATTATGAATCGATCTACTTAGACAGTCAAATTACAAATTATGAATTACAGAATGATTTTTATTAGCGAATATTCTCAGAATATTCGCCGTATATTTTGCAATTATAATAAATGTATATTTAAGGTAACTTAGGATTCTAATTGTATTAGGAACCAACCTTTGTAAGGTAAGTTCGGATTCGTACCATATTAGGAATCAACCTTGTACAGCTATATATATTGTGAATAATGAAAGAAATTCCTAAGGGAAATTATTCTGTCTTTCATGGTATCAAGAGCCTAAAACCTAATCCCTTCTCTTCATCAATTCGGCCAAACCAGAAAACCAGAAATCTGTTAATTTCTGCCTCCTTCTCTCGGCCAACCAGAAATTCCCTTTCCTTGACCAACGGCAATCGTGTCTTCCCCCACAAATTCATCCACTGGCACACTTGACCACACATCTCCACGTTCAGTATCTTCTTTTCATCCGGCATTCGCCGTTAATAACATCAAGAATTTTATCCCTATAATTCTTGATCAAGAAGACTGTCAATATTCCATGTGGATGGAACTATTCTACATTCATGCATGTGCATACAACGTGCTCGATCACATTGACGAATATGTTCCTCGTCCCACCGATGTTACAGACTCAATCTGGCATCGTCTTGACGCCATCGCCAAACAATGGATCTACGACACCATCTCTAAAGACTTGTTATGCACTATCATGAAAACAGGTGCTACGGCACGTGAACTTTGGGTCCGACTAGAAGAAATCTTTCAGGATAATAAAAATACTCGGGCTGTGTATTTGGAAGAGCAATTCAACAATACCCGCCTCGAGAATTTTAACAACATGTACGAATTCTCTCTATCTATAGATAGAGGAGGGTAAGCAACTGAAACTCATAACCGATCAACTATCCAACGTCGGGACTTCTGTTTCAGAAACCAAGATGGTGCTTCAACTTGTTGCGGGTTTATCGAAAGGTGAATATGACACGCTCGCAATAATGATTCAACAAGCCGACCCTCTCCCAAGTTTCAACAAGGCACGTTCACAACTATTGTTGGAAGAAACTAGACGTGCTAAACGAGAGGAACATAATCAAAAGGCGTTAGCCGTTGACGGGATGGCAACACTGCGGCAAGAAGAACCAGCCAGCGAACAAAGTGGCGGAGGTCGTGGCGCAGAGGTCGCAACAACAAAGGCAAGGGCGCGGAAAGGGCAACGCAATGGGATCGGACAGAGCCAACCATCGACAAAGAACAATGGTCCAATGCACCAGAAGAAGGGCCCAACCAAAGAAATCGGGCCTCGCCTACATGCCCGTACCCGACTACAAGGGCCCAGTTCCTGCAGCCTTGGTCGATCGGCCTCTTGGGCCCGCCCCATCCACCAGGCAGCCACTCAAAGAAGCGGCAGAATCGCTGCGGCCCATTGCGATCCGAAGCAGAATCGCAGCAAATTTCATTGCAGCCAAGAATCGCAGATTGCGATCAAAGAAGAAGAAGAATCGCGGCCCAAATGCCCCGACTGATTTGGGCCAGGCATACACCACCGTGAACCTTCAACAGCCCGACGACAATTGGTACATGGACACCAGAGTCACATCTCACCTCACCCGGTTGTCAGGTAACCTATCTCAACTACGTCGGCTAAAGTGTCTTTAATTTATTACTGTCTGCAATGGTAATCGCATTTCAATTGAATGTTACGATAACACACACACACCAAACATCCACACCCACCTTTCTCCCTAAACCACGTCCTATACACATCTAACATCATTAAAAATTTAATCTCTGTTAGAAAATTCACTAGCAATAATTCTGTGGCTGTCGAATTTGACCCTTTTGGCTTTTCTGTGAAGGAACTCAATACGGGGAAAATTCTTACACATTGAAATAGTGTGGGAGATCTCTACCCATTCACTTAATCTTCCGCTGACAGACTGCAAACACCTATGTCCCTTGCGGCGATCTCTCCCTCCACTTGGCATAACAGACTCGGACATCCCGAAGACTCAGTTTTTACCTTTCTTAGGACTTCTAAGCGTATTCAATGTAATAATGGAAAAATTGCCCAATACTGTTTTTCTTGTCCACTAGGCAAACATACTCGTCTTCCATTTATGTCATCAAATAGTGTTACTTTTTCTCCCTTTGATATTGTTCATGTTGATTTGTGGACATCTCCGATTATTAGCTCTTTGGGTCATAAATTCTATCTAGTATTCTTGGATGATTTTTCACATTTTGTCTGGATTTACCACTGAAATTCAAATCTGAAGTTTTTGCCAAATTCCTCAAGTTTCAAAAATTCATTAAGACACAATTTGAAAAATCTATTAAATCATTCCAATGTGATAATGGACGTGAATTTAATAACTCAGGATTTCACAATTTCTGTTCTAAACAAGGCATGGTTTTCCGTTTTTCTTGTCCCTATACTTCTTTCCAAAATGAAAAGGCTAAAAGAATTATACGTACCATCAATAACATGGTCCGCACACTTCTGTTTCATGCCTGCCTACCACCGCCTTTTTGGGTCTATGCTGTCAAAATGGTAGAATCCCTTCTAAATATTTTACCAACTAGCACACTCCAAAACAAGACCCCTACCGAAATCCTATACCGTAGGCAACCATCTTATGATCACCTACGTATTTTTGGATGCTTATGCTACCCCAACATAGCCTCTACTACACCTCATAAACTTGTCCCTCGCACTCTGCCATGTGTCTTCCTTGGTCTGTCCCCTTATCATCGGGGCTATTTGTGCTATGACATTGCTACTCGCAAAATCATCGTCTCCCGTCACGTCACCTTTAACGAGACAACCTTTCCTTTTTCCAATCTCCGGAAATTTCAGACCACCGATTACTTCTTTCTCGATGAACCGAGTTTGTCTCCGGTCATCCAAAATCTGTACCAGCAGCAACTCAGTGTTCTAACACCATCGCCGCTTCAAGCAAAGGTCATCTCGACCTCCCGCGGCAATGCCGCCACCCACCCAGCCTCCCACACCACCCATGCTGCACCCTATCGAGTCTAATGCACCACCCACATTGCCTCCGGTCCAGCAAATCCAAAGAACTGTCAAGTCTCGCTTACGATCAACACTCGCCAACCGATCCGCACCCGGTACTACGATCCAACAACCAGTCCCGAGCTCCCACTATTGCCCTCTCACTGCATGGAGACTCGTGCACAACATGGGATCTTCAAACCCAAGGTTCACTTCAATCTCTCTATACAAACCTTATCACACATTCCAAAGAATCCAAAACTAGCTAAACTGGACCCCAATTGGAATGCGGCCATGTGCGAGGAGTTTAACGCTTTAACCAAGCAGAACACTTGGGATTTGGTAGCTAGACCAGCTGGTGTGAATGTTATCCGGTGTATGTGGCTATTTCGTCACAAGTTCAGAGACAGTGGTGACTTAGAGAGGTATAAGGCAAGACTAGTTGCAAATGACACTAATCAGCAGGAGGGTATTGATTGTGGTGAGATATTCAGTCCGGTTGTTAAACCGGCCACTATTCGAACTGTTCTCAGTATTGCTATGGGCATGCATTGGCCGATTCATCAGCTTGATGTCAAGAATGCGTTTCTTCATGGGGATTTAAAAGAGACTGTGTGCATGCATCAACCTCCTGGTTTTGTTCATCCGGCAGCTCCACAGTTTGTGTGTTGTCTCAGGAAGTCATTGTATGGATTGAAATAGGCCCCCCGCGCTTGGTATGATCGGTACGCCAGGTATCTTCTGCAAATTGGTTTTGTATGTAGCAAGTGTGATACCTCTCTTCACTTTTCACCGAGGTAGCAGCACTGCATATTTGCTATTATATGTCGACGATATTGTTCTTATTGCCTCATCTGACGGGTTGAAGAATGAAATCATTGCTCTACTCAAAGCTGAATTTGCTATGACTGACTTGGGTAAGCTAAGTTATTTTTTGGGTATATCAGTGACTAGATCTGTTGCCAATATGTTCCTGTGTCAGCGAAAGTATGCAGAAGAGATAGTGTACATGGCCAAGATGGCAAATTGTAAAATTATGCCAACTCCGGTGGACTCAAAATCCAAGCTTAGTGCCAATGACGGTGCGGCAGTTTTTGATCCCACTCTATATCGGAGTCTAGCAGGTGCTCTTCAGTATCTTACATTCACTAGGCCTGATATTGCATATGTCGTTCAGCAGGTGTGTCTGTTCATGCACGACCCCCGAG
Organism: Anisodus acutangulus; assembly: GCA_029783415.1. Classification (NCBI taxonomy): domain Eukaryota; kingdom Viridiplantae; phylum Streptophyta; class Magnoliopsida; order Solanales; family Solanaceae; genus Anisodus; species Anisodus acutangulus. Next base: position 4,116,806 of record CM056504.1, read on the forward strand.
AGTCCTATTTTGCCTCCCTCAAACGTATTATCAGATATGTTAAGGGCACACTTGACTTTGGTTTACATCTATACCCCTCTGGCCCAACCAAATTGCTAGCCTACACGGATGCAGATTGGGCAGGATGCCCCGACACACGTCGCTCCACCTCCGGGTACTGTGTATTTCTTGGGGATAATCTTATCTCATGGTCCGCCAAGCGGCAGGCCACGCTGTCCCGTTCGAGTGATGAAGCAGAATATCGCGGAGTTGCTAATGTAGTCGCTGAGATTTGTTGGCTCCGAAATCTTCTTTTGGAGCTCCAATGTCCATTACGAAAGGCGTCTATAGTCTATTGTGATACCATATCTGCTATCTATATGTCTCATAATCCAGTCCAACATCAGCGGACTAAGCATATTGAGATGGATATCCACTTTGGCGAGAGAAGGTTGCTCGTGGTCAGGTCAAAATTTTACACGTGCCTTCCTCGTATCAGTATGCAGATATTTTCACAAAGGGACTACCGCGACAGCTCTTCACCGACTTCCGATCCAGCCTTAGCATTCGACCTCCTCCCGCTCCGTCTGAGGGGGAGTATTAGCGAATATTCTCAGAATATTCGCCGTATATTTTGGAATTTTTAATAAATGTATATTTAAGGTAACTTAGGATTCTAATTGTATTAGGAATCAACCTTTGTAAGGTAAGTTAGGATTCGTACCATATTAGGAATCAACCTTGTACATCTATATATATTATGAATAATGAAAGAAATTCCTAAGGAAAATTATTCTGTCTTTCAATTTTTTCTTTTGTAAGGAGGATTATGTTATGATATTATTATAAGAAGGCATGTAAACAAAGCTGTAGGAAAGCTTGTGAAACAATCTTGAAAGCAAGTTCAGAAGATTTACAAAGGGATAAGGATAAGTTGTATTGATGTTGTGATCACTGAAGAAGATCCATTCTACGTAGACATAAACTTTAAAATTAGAACATATAGAGAAAATAATTGTCACTCAATGTATTCAGGTTTAGAGGATTATTTTGTGTTCTAGATGCAAGGTTGTTCATATTTATATTGGAGAACTTGGTTATTCCCCCTTCTGCAACTTTCTATCAAAAAATAAATTCATCTTTGGCCTGGCTTCAGTTGAAGAGAAACATACTTCGTTTTTTCCCTTATACTCCCTCCTCACCAATTTATGTGATATAATTTGACTAGACACAGTTGAAAAAAACTTTTAAAATTTATGATCTAAAATAAGTCATAGATATTTGTGTGGCTAATTCATTTCATTAAGAGCAAAAGGGAGAGTTTTAAGTTAAATTATTTCTAAATATATAAATTTATTGTTATTTTTAAGACAAACTAAAAAGAAAAATATATCACATAAATTGGGACAGAGGAGTAATGTTGTTTCCGGTGAGGGGTTTGGGGAGGGGGGCATGGACAAGAAACATAATATATGGGCACGTGACGTGCATTGTTAGTTTCTGAACTTTAAAGAAGAGAACTAATTAAATAGTAGTTGATAGATAGTTGCCGGGGCCTTATTTCAATTAACACAACATGCTATCCAACTTTTTTTTAATTTCCACGCGATGTTCGGTATCTGTTTTAAAGCTTCGACTAATTTGAATTTACGTCGTGTAATATCATTAAAGAGGAATACGCTCCTTATCATGATTTTTCCATTCTCAATATTTGAACTCGAAACTTTGTAATTAAAGATGGACGGTTGATGGTAACATCTATCCAATTTGTTGAAGACTAAACCGTAGCATTTAGTTTTGAGAGGGGACCCCTCTTTGCTTCCCACAATTGCCAAGACTTTGCTTGCCTGTCCACAAGCTTTGGAATGAAACACCTAACATGACTTTATACTCATCGCGTTGGCTAATAGCTAGTTACTCTTCAAATAATTGACATGTATGTACAAGTTGGCCATTCATTGCCTCCCAACATTCAATATTACAGAGAGGACAATAGAGACAACTTGAGACTGTAGGTTTGCTTCTTGGATCCGCCTCCTATTTTGTTTCGTTTTTGTTTTAATATCAAAGATAAATTCGACGGGGAACCTTAAAGCAACAGTAAAATTATCTTTGTATTATCTATAGATCAGAAGTTCGAACTATAAAATCAGCAATAGATATTTGGGTCAGAACAGTCTGCTTATATTACAGCCCTTATAGTGTGACCTTTTACAGCCCTTATAGTGCGACCTTTCCACGAATCCTATAGAATGCTTCATACACCGGGCTATCTAAAGCCCTATATTGTTCATGGCAAGATTTGCAACATGCGTCTTAACTAATACATCACATGTTGAGTTCTTACCGCTGTATCAAAGCTGGGGGCCTACTGGAGTCGGCACTTAATATCGCTATTTCAATGTTTCAACTTCCATCACTATAGAAGCAGTAGTTAGTAGCCACCCCACTAATACTATTGTAGTGTCATCATATTCACCCTCAAGCTAAATATTGATATTGATCATCCACTTTGCTGATAGTACGATATTCAAGACCTCAAGAAGAATCAATGAGAAGAATAGGCAAAGCTACTTTCATTAGTGCATGTATAAATTTATTCACATTCAATTGACTGAGAAAAAAAAAAGGGGGGGAAACACACTATGTCCGCTGTTTTCCCAGATAACTACTAGTAGTATGATATCATTTTCAACTCAACAAAACAAATCTCAATCGCTGTCATATGATGTAGTAGAGGCTGCGCCAAAGGAGAGAATCACAAGTTTGATGTTTCACTAGGTGCAGCTCGAGCGTGCAACAGAGGTTGAAGAGCTTTTACCACAATGCTCATATTTGGCCGAAAATCAGCTTCGTATTGCACACACAAAGCAGCAACTGCAGCCATCTGTTTCAGCCAAAGCAGATTTAAGAAATAGGAGTTGATGAAAATCAAGAAGAGATGAAAGAACGGAACAAAATGTGTTTTCATCTTCTCCTGAATTAGATGCTGATTTTCATTTTTAATCTCCAAGATAACTCAAGAAACAAGGCAGGATTATGGTTGCAATAGTCAAGAATTTTCTGTTCAAGCAACAACATACCTTTGCAACAGCCTTAGGAGGGTAATCTATACCGAGTCTAGCGTCAACACATTGCTTCACTTTATCTTCACTAAGTCTTGGCGTTGCCTGATTACACATGGTGTGAAACGTCAACTCCAAATCAAAATAATTCAGCTAAAAAATGGTGCATCAGATATAGTAATGTCAGTATCTTGAAGGCTATACCCATGTGACAAGACTCTGTTGGCCACGTGGTAATGTATGATCAACAGGTTTACGGCCAGTGAGTAGTTCAAGGAGTACAACGCCAAAGCTGTAAACATCACTCTTTGAACTCAGCTGACCAGTCATTGCATATCTGCAACACAAGGATGGAAGTCCAATCAGCATAAAAAGTAGGGACAATTACATTTTTGGACCGCTCAAAATAATAATAGCCAGCAAATGTATAGGTTTTGTACGTTAAGTATAAATATACATATTGTATACACAAAATATATATAACAATATACATATAATAGGCATAATCAGTGTATAGGTTCCAAAAAGTAATGACCCTTGGGCCCTGTACTGATGAAACATGAGCTAAAATTTTAGTTAGTTAACCAAGTTAGGTGCCTATTTGTATTACATATTCAGAACTGCACTCACTCAGGAGCATGATAACCAAAGGTTCCAAGCACACGTGTAGAGTGAAGACGTGCTGCCATATCAGGAGCTTGATTTGATAAATCAAAATCCGCAATCTTAGCAACATCATCATCAAAGAGCAAGACATTGCTAGACTTAATATCACGATGGATGATATGTGGCTGTGCTTTTTCATGCAAGTACTCTAGCCCTTTTGCAGCTCCAACAGCAATTTTAACCCGTTGGGCCCATGATAATATTGGACCTGGCTGTGCACCTTTCACGCCTTTTCGTCCTGCAAGCACAAACTGAGAAGTTATTTGCATTTTCCAGCTTAGATTAGCAAGATTATGGAAGATGAAAAGGACAGAGTTCAATCATCATCATAATTTATAATCCAGGTATATTAAGCTGCTAGCAATGTGGAATTCTCGAAACAGGTAGCCAAAATGGTTTTCCGCATCAACCAACAGCACATTGACACATTAACTTGGCTGAGACAGAACCACCACAATAAAAAATTGTTCCAGAAAGGTAAAAAAAATTGAGTATGGTCAGCCATACATAAAGAAAAAGAACATAACCAAAGCTCCCAGATGAAACCAGGAATATATATACAAAAATAGATATCCTCGCAGACAAAATAGTCCAAATAAGGAAAATTGAAAGAGAAAACAAAGGCGTATACAGATTTTGCTCAGTTAAATAGAGATACAACATGCTGTCAGCAAATGACAACAATTCTTGTTTAACAACAATTGCAATAGGTAAAAGTTTTATTCTTGTTTAACACGGACATGGGTAGGTAAATCACGACCCCAAGACATCACCTTTTGGAGCAGTTTTCATGAATTAGAATTTATCAGGGAGAGAGAGGAAGGATGAGATCAATTTGATAGGATAATGATGGATTTTCAAGCTACTTGGATTTTATCCTTTTCTATTACCTAACAGAGCAGTTCCAGTGACTGATATTAATATGAACAAAAGGTGGTTACATTGGATTTTGAAGAGTAATAAGAGCATCTTAGGAGACTATGATCAAATTCAATTCATTACATTGGGTCAAGAATATATTGGAACCATCACCATCACCACCACCACCACCACCACCACCACCCGCGCCTCTCTCTCTCTCTCACACGCACACAAAAAGAAGAAAAAAAATAACGAAACCCTATCAAGCTTCAGCAGTATGATATGGAAACCACTTCAGGCTTCCTGTCTTTCCCTCCTTCAGATATCTAACCCAATGAAGTGGGCCAATCCCAATGACCTTTCTGACAAACAATCTTTCCAAGTTTGGACTATCAAAAGGCAACTGCTAGGGAAATGGAAAGACAAAAAAAAAAGAACAATAATATTCTATCTTTAGTATCCCGTATACCCTCTATCTCAACCCAATGCACGCTTCCCATCCAAATCTATATGTCCAAAATATTGAAACCCAACAAACCAAAATCTAGGTCCAAGTAGATTAGGTTAAGGCAAGCATGAGTCCCAACCCTATTGTCGTTGGTCTAGGGTAAATAGCCACTCAACTGAGGAACTTATAACTTACTATGCAGAAAATTTTCCATTTTAACCAACTTATCATGTTCAGAAGTCAGTCCAATCACTAGCAACATAATATGTAGGAAATTAACTTTTTTGCTATGTGCATAGTCAACTACTTAATAAATGGAACTTAGGACCGAATATATTTTGAAAAGAGGATAAGAGAAAAAAATGTATATGCACAACAGAGAAGAAAAAGATGAGTTCTGAAAGTAACAAGAAACACTTAAAGGTTCTTCCAATTAGTAGCATGAAATATGAGGAAGTCTTGGTACAAGTCTACTCTTGATTAGAGCAACCTTACATAGCACTTCCATGACACGTCAGAAAAAGGCCCTGGTGAGGTACTTCAAGAAGGGGATAAATCAGGGGAGGAACTTTGACAACTTTTCGAGGGTTGAAAGTGCAGTCGTAATCAAGTTCTTAAAGTGCACTATGCGCGCATGACCTGGTTGGATTTGGATTGTGCACTAATTTCCAAATTCAATGTACCGCAATGGATCATGAGATTCAATCTGAATGTGAGCGGTATATATACGGGTGGCAAAATTAGCCCATGAAAGTATGACCCGCCCAATCCACTCAAGTTTGGGCGGGTCATTTGACCCGTCCATTTATTAGCTCAGCCCATTTCAGCCCATCTAAAAATTGGGCTGATATGTAGCCCAAATTAGCCTATAGAAACCTTGTCAAAATATTTTTACTCTTTGTAATTTGATATGTTATATATCGCCAAATAAGGGAAAAAGATAGTTTTATTAGGTACTCAAAAATTATAAAAGAACAAATAAATAAATTATAACTTAGTAAGAATTGGGCAGGTTGGGTTATAACCCACTTTTTAGCCGAACCCCTTTCAGCCCAAGTAACTTTAGGGCGGGTCATTATTAGCTCAGCCCATTTTGACCCGCCCAACCCGGGCATTTGACACCCCTAGGTATATATATTTGAACAACCAAAACCGCAAAGAGTCATTAATGGATCAACAAGTATGAGTTCCAAGGGAGAAGCATAGCATGGATTCACAAAGTCATATAGTAAACTAACCATGAAGAATGTCATGGAGAGATCCATTTGGGGCATACTCATAAGCCAGCACACGAAGACCACCGTCCACAGAATAACCGAGTAACTCGACCACATTTTCATGTTTTAATCTTGATACCATGGAAACCTGTGACGGGTTACATCATATCCAAGCAAGGTAAGAAGTTTATGTATAACATAGGCAAGTCAAAATAGGGCAATCCAATCAAACTTGACCTGTGCTAAGTATTCTCGATCAGGCTGCTTACTCGAGTCCAACTTTTTAATGGCTGCAGCCCGCCCACTTTTCAAGACACCATGGTATACCCTTCCATATGATCCCTCACCTATCAAGGCTTTCGTACCAAAGTTGTCTGTGATGTCTTTTAACTCATCAACAGCTATAGAAGGAACAGCAATGGGCTGGATGTTAACAGGTGTCTCCTTTTGCGCACTTTCTGTTGCGTGCTGCCCTGCATTGTAGCCTAAAAAATTCCAGTCAGTGAGGAGTGAAAACCAGAAATCCTACAGATAAAAAAAGAATCTCAGTAAGTAAAAGCAGGCCACAATCTAAAGAAAGCATATCTATGGAATAGGGGTAAAGCCAAAGCAATGAACTAAACACTACAATTTTCACCTGACTGTTTATCAATTTACTAAGGTTAAATTGGAAGATGGAGGTGAAAGACATGTTTGCAGCAGGCATATTTCCATACCAGAAAATGTTTTCCAGTTTTCCCATGTTCAGTTAGTCAAAAATTTTGGAAAACATTCTCTCTAAGAAAACAAGTTCCTTAAAATGAGAAAAATGACTTCCTAGTGGAAGTAGGGAAAAAGAGTTCCACAAGTGGCATTCCACATTGATCATGTTCTCCCCACCCTCCAACACACCTCATCTTCACCCCTACCCCTGTAGCCTCCATCCCCACCACCCCCACCCCCACCTCTCATAGTATTTTTCTAGATTATCTACAAATGCTTTTAGGATAATATTTTTTGCTTACGGTACGAACACAAGAAATAAGTAAGAAACCCTCTTATTTTCCTAGAAAACATTTTCCAAAAAAAAAAATCCATGGAAAACATTTTCCTTCATATTGAACACACCCTAAATATAAACAACATGATCTTTGAGCTTCCAAGAAACTGGAACTAATTTACTTATAGACCTGACAGGAAGATCTGCTTACTTCTTCCCAACTCAACTGATAATAGATCATATATCAGTACTCAATGGTTGAGGTTGAGCTTCAGTCCAGGAGATACTTAGATTGAATCCCACTCTCCTTGTGCCCCTTGCCTGCTGCTAAACTTATTGTTCCCAGAGTTTGAAATATTATTAAAAGCAACTAGTACAAGGAGGAAATTAACCTGCTGCATTGTTGGTCATGAATGGTCCATGATCAGCAGCTTTATGCATGTCATCATCGTCACAACAGCCAAAGCAGCTCATTGTTATCCTTCCTATACCCGCGAGATGTTCTGGAAAATACTAGTCAGGAAGTTAAAAAATTATATTTGGTGTCTCTAGAACAAGAAAACATTGAAAATACGAAGTTCAAAAGGATTCTGAAACTAAGCCCTTTCCACATTGAAAATGTTAATCCAATGTCATCATTAGTATCAAACGGGCTAGGTGAAAGATCAATAACAAGAAAAAAAGTTCTCTTATGCTTCTACTGAGAATGTTTGTATGGCACTCATGCAAGAAGGCATTTATTAAGCACATTAACATCTCATAGAGAAATAAAAACCAAACGTCATAGACTAACCAAAGACGGAAATGGAAAATTTTAAGGCATTGACCAACATGAATGAACCTTACATGATATGGTCATCTGTGATGACTAACAAGTATGCATTTCATTGATATATGAATACAACAAATATGGTAATATAATTAGGATATAAATCATTTGAACCTGGGTCGATAAAGAGTTGGCATCGAGAGAGACACACCAACTCTTTCTTTAACATCCCCATTTATCAATGTTGCCATAGTTATACACTCAAACCTCTCTATAACAACAAACAACTTTTGTTTTGATAATTTTTTGCTGCTATAGCTAAATGTTGTTATAGAGAACATATAACATAACATTGAAGAGTTGGTTCCACGGAAAACATGATTGTTATAGAGGATGGTTGTTATAGTGAGGTCTGACTGTATTTCTTTCCTTGGGTTGTATAGCAAATGGTCACCATATTCATTGGATTTCACAAATTATGGTCGCGATCTAGAATTATCATGCTCGTAAAAGACAATGATCAAAGACCAAATTCTTTAGAAGATACGAAAAAGAAATCACTTTAGAAGCATAAAATGCACCCACAAAGACAATTATTTTGAACCCTCCGTTGGATATTTATACATAGGAAAACAATAGAAAAACCCATTATCGAATTAATTTTCATTTCTACAAAGACCTTTTCTTCGTCTCTTTAATAACTGATCCACCTCACATTTTCACTAATCCAGTACAATCTAATAAACAAAACACAATAATAATAATAACAACAATAACCTAAACTGGAAACACAGCAAATTTCTCGGTAATAAACCTCAAACTAAGTATCCTTCGAGAATCTAAGTGATCCACCTCACGTTTCACTAGTCCAATACAATCTAATAACCGCCAAACAAAAGCACAATAACAACAACCTAAAAAATAACACCGATCTCAACAAAAAGGAAAAAAATCTAACCTTAGAAGCAACCTGCTTCAAAAATAACCAGCGAGTTGTGAAGTGAAAAAAAATTGGTGATCTGAAGACTGAGAGATATGATACAAAAGGAAGAGAGAGTATAAAATATAGAAAAAATTAGTTATAGAGAAACGGAACTAGTGTAGGAGTAATTGTTGTATTGCCTAGTTGCTGTGTCTCTGTCGCCAACCCTCTTTGACTTCGTTAAAATTGATTCTCGAAAAGCAAAACGTGACATATAATTAAAATAGAGAGTAACTTTTATTTTAATACATAATAATTATTTTGCATGCATTTTATTTAATTTTTAAAAATTATTAAGAATTCTGGTGAGATTGATAAACTTTACGGGAAAATGATCAAAATGGTTCTAGTTCTATGATGGAAATATATTTCAAATTTGAACCCAAGTCATATAATTAAAAGATAATGGCTATATTTATTGTTAAAATAAAAGGAGGTCCTCAACATATGCACGATACATGAGTTATTAAACTATAAAATAAAAGTACTTTTGTATAGTTCAATTTAATTTTCAGATCTACATTAAAATTCTTAATCCTAATTTGAAGGAGTCGTGGTAAAAAAAATTGAGACAGAGGTAGGGCTTCAAAAAATTGGCTCTAATTATTTTTTTAATATTTCACGAATATTTCCTCCTAATTATTTGAGTTCTTCCTCCGTCTTAAATGAATAATAAAGTAATAAAATAATGTTTAGAGTGCGGTAATTATATTCTTCATTGTCGGCATATTAGTCATAATTTTTATTGTTAAATTAAATAGTTATGTTTAGAAATTGTATAAAGAGCATTATTGACTATTATTTCTAAAAAGTATATATATAAGCCTGAGGCTTGAATAATGTTGTGTAAACTTCCAAGTGGAAGTGTTAAAATGGAAAACATAGGTTTGGAATGTTTTACGTAAATAGGCCTTTTAAGCCTTTATTTAGATTTTGTCCTTATTTTTAGATAAACATTAGGATCGTTTAACAATTACGATAATTTACTTATTCTAGATCATAATCTAACATTTTTTTAAATTTTCATTTCTCAAAGAAATCTTTAAAATATGGTCTAAAAAGCGTGTAAGAGAAATAAAAAGATTATTTATTAAACAAATGTCCCAAAAAAGAGATCACCGGCAAATTTTATGAGCAAATTGTACATTTTTACTCTTCATTTAAAGGGTCATCAGCAATGCCCCTATTTCGGGGTGGTCTTTAATTTTTGCCTTTCGGCACTTTTGGCGCGGCATAAGTTTAAATTTCGCTTGACAAAGTTTACATTTAGCTCAGCATATGTATCATGACATTCCACAAGTTATGCCGGACACTACAATACTTTCTACACTCAACATAATTTAAAAAATGCTACACAAGTTATGCCGCATAACTTAATTCTTACAAAATTTGTGCCGAGCGAGGCAAAAGTTCAATTTTCAAAGATAAATATTTTAAAACTTATGCCGAGCAAATCAGGTATGAACATTTTCACTAAATGAGCAGCTGGAGCAAAAATTAAAGACGATTGATATAAGGCGCAAAAAGCATTTGAAGAAAATCCGTGCAAAAACTTCTCATTTACCATCACAAAATATGGATCCACCAAAATAAGTAGCCCAGAAACAGATCAGTTCAAAGATGAAGAGGCCCAATTATTACTGCAGGCCCATTTTGACATTGTATATCTAAGAGAACCAGTCCAGTATACTAGACCTGTAGACCAAGGCTGCAGTTTGAGTGTTTTGACCACATGACCCACGCGTCTTTATATAAATATGACAGCATTATTATTATAGTCATTAGTCAAATAATAATTAGTTTATTATAATGAATATATCGAAGAATTTTTCCAATTTCAATTTTGACGTGTATGTTTTCTGGAATATTAGATAGGACCCAACTGGAACAAAGTGTAACTGGCCCAACACAATTTGTTCAGGTTACAATTGTAGAATAAATGACATTTCGAATATGCAAATAAATAGTGTTCTATAAGATGATTAAGCACAACGAAAAATAAAAAAAAAATGATGAATTACGAACAGAGTTGAATTCAGGATTTGAAGATGGTGATTGAACCCTTGTTGAGGAGGGCAACAAAGTTCAAGCGGGTCCCATTTCAACCACGGAACTAATAGCATACTTTGTTACTAGGTTCTTAACTGATAGTAGTTCGTATATATTTAATGGACTTATCAATATAAATATAGAATTTGCTAAAAAATTATTGGGTTCCCCAGAAGGAACCCATACCCATTGCACAATACCTAGATCTGCCCCTGATCAAGAATCAAAATAAAAACAAATGAGAGTAATTGCTTTTTTTCCTTTTTTTTTCTTTATGACGGAGAGCTCTACTTTTCCTCTTTCCATATAATTTTGGTGGTACAAATTAGTAACAACAACAATAGCAATAGTAACAAGTCGATATTTAAATGAACACCATTTAAATTGTAACTGGCATTCATCATAATATATTGACTTTTTATTTGAGGATTATACTTCATTTTCGTATTTCAGACCTAATCAAGCACATTACCGATGGATTTTTGGTGTTGGTTACCAATCAATTTTAGTTAATTTTATTGACAGATTCAAATTTGTTCGAGAAGTGAAATGTGACAAATATCGTGGGACGGAAAAAATATTTTTTTTGTCTTGAGTGCACATCGTCAAGTATATTAATTATATCCCATAAAGTTATTTCCTTTTCTTGTCTAATTAAACATCAACCTTAATAGTGGCAACCAATTTTTTTTAATTCTTTTTTCTTTTATGCTTGTAAAATAGAAGCGGGTGAGGGAGGGAGAGAACAAAATAAAAATAAAGAAAAATATATACTAGAAAAGGTCGATGTTTTGATTCAATAATTGAATTCAGGTACTAGAAATAAAAACATACATGCACATATGAACAACCATATTTCATTTCCGGATCCTTATCGTGGATCCCTTATGATGTTTGACCAGAATACACTAACATAAAGGATGTTCATGTCCATATATCCATGTGCAACCATCAACTTAATTAAGTCCACTCATATTATATTTTGTACCTTATGTTTGATGATCTGTGACGAAATCAAGAATTTTAATTCGGAGATTAAAATGGGAGGCTTTTCATGATTATTTAGACGGAATAAAATACTTATCGATCGGGAGGTCATGGCCTCAAGTCGTGAAAACATTCTCTTGCAGAACAGCAAGATAAGACTGCATACAATAAACCCTTGTGGTTCGATCGTTCCCCGAACCTAGCGTATAGGGGGAGCTTAGTGCACCGAGCTGCCCTTTTTTTTTAATACTATATCAGTTATACGTCCGTTTTTCGGATATACAATTCACATTTTGTGTACCTTAATGATATACAATTGTATACAATTAAAAATACAACATGTGAATTGTATACTTCAAAGGTATATAAAATACATATTTGTTGGGAATTTTTATATATAAAAAATAATAATACGAAGTGTATATTTTTTAAGTTAGGCATTTTTGCATGGTTTTTTGGCCGCTTAAACATACTACGTAAATGTTTCACTGCAAATCATTGCGGAAAACGTCATATTTAAGATTTGAACCTTCTAGAGTGGTTTTGAGCAACATTTATTGGTAAAAGATTAGAAACTTATCTTATATGTAAACCAAAAGTACATTATTTTTAAAATATATTTTTCGGTCAAAGAGAATTAAATTAAAATTTCTTTCAAGCATGTAGCTCCGCCTATAATAATCCTATTGAAATAGGAGGCGGAACGGAAATAATTTCATGTCATATAGCACATGCTAAAGAATATAAATTTATCTTTAATAAATTAAGATAACCTCTTTTAGGTTTTATTCAATCATTCAAATCATAAATAACTACTCATTGTTGGCTTAATATATTTAAATTTTGTAAAAAATCTTTAAACAGTAAACAAATTGAATTCTACGCTAAGTGGTTCAAGATATCTTTCAATGCGTACAGTGTATGAGAAATAACAAACTTAGCAATAAATCAAAATGGTTCCATTCACATGACTTGCTTTAAATTTCATATCTTATACGTAAAATGTAGTAAAGTAGGCGTTTGGACATGGAATTAAGTGACATTCGAAGAAAAATAAATATTTAAAATTTAATAAAAAATGATATTTGAAAGTTGAAGTTACTTGATTATTTTCATTAATTGAAAGGCTATATATACAAGTTACATATTACCATAATAGGAGAATCCTATTCCTATTCTATTTCTAAAACCTTATTCTACCATAATTCTAACTATACAATTATGGTAAGTGTATAACACTAATTAAGGTAACCTTTACACTACAATATACTACAAATATATATACCATATATACAATATTGTCTTGTCCTTAATCTGGCCGAGAATGGGCTGTTTGTTGAGAGCCCACTGCTGGGCATTGCTGAGAGCTGGGCTGCCTCTGCTGCAGTGGCCCAGTTGCTGCACTGCTTCTGTTTGCTGAGAGTTGGGCTGCCTCTGCTGCACTGACCCAGTTGCTGCACTGCTTCTGTTTGCTGAGAGCTGGGCTGCCTCTGCTGCACTGGCCCAGTTGCTGCACTGCACTGCTTTAGTCCATCAATATATTCAGTGTATATCACATGTATATTGCTTTGTTTAACAGTTTGAATATGTATTCCACTAAAAAAATGTGGAAGTTCCTGAGAAAAAAATAGAAATGTTGAATTTTTGTGAAAGAAACATTTTTTACTTCAACAACACGTCTGGATTAGTTTTATTTTTTCAAGTTTTAAGTGATATAATTAACATATATACAGACAAAAAGTTTTTTTTAATAGAAAAACTTTAAAAAGAGTAAGTAATGTATGTATATATCTTCTCCCTTGAACTAAGCTTTGTATTCTAACAAAAAATACTATTGTAATGCTAAAACTAAAGAAACTGTACATTTGTTTTTAGTTTTTGTGATATTTCACTAAGCACATTTGACCTTCAATAAATTGAAATATGTATTTTTGATCGCATTGCTTGTAATTATTTATAATTTTTTGCATGATTATCAATTGTTCCACCATTTAATTAACCACACATTATATAAAACTTGTGTTGTTACGCCATAATTAATTTGATGGTAATATAGTTCTAAAAATAGTCTAGTTATGACAAATTTCCTACATCAAAAGAACCATAAACAAACATTCAATTACTTGAAAGTTAAATTTGCTTAATCAAATATCACAAGAACTAAAATAAGATTTTACCAATAATTTAGGGACCAAAAGTGCTATTAAACAAGAAAATCACCGTTACAAAAATTCATTGGGTGATTAGATTATAGACCAGCTAATTAGGAAGCTTACGGTGTTATTCGTCGGCTTAGTATTGATAAATAGTATACTCGTGATATACTTACCATAAGTATATCACGGTTTGGTGCATTGATTTTAGGACAATTTTGTATATAATTAGAATTGTACACTTACCATAATTGTATAATTATTATACAAGTAGAATAAGGTTTTGGAAGTAGACTGATAAATAGTATACTCGTGATATACTTACCATAAGTATATCACGGTTTGGTGCATTAATTTTAGGACAATTTTGTATATAATTAGGATTGTACACTTACCATAATTGTATAATTATTGTACAAGTAGAATAAGGTTTTGGAAGTAGACTAGGAATAGAATTTTCCTATTATGGAAATTGTAAATTGTAAATTGTATATATACTCTTTCATTAATGAAAATAATCAATGGATTATTTCTTCCATGGTATCAGAAGTCTAGGTTGAGAATTTTTCTCCCCAAAATTCTTTCTTCCCAATTCCTCAATCACCTATTATTCTTTCGTTATGTCTACCTCCAAGAACACGTTTCACCATGCCCTTGTTGTTTCTAATATCAACAATCACATCCCTCTTATTCTTAAAATAGAAAACGTCCAATATGCGACGTGGGCAGAACTGTTCAAAATTCACGCACGGTCGCATCAAGTCATCCATCACATAATTCTCACGGCTCCTGAGGACACGGAGGTGCCTAAACGCGAGGATGATACTAAGTTGTGGACGAATCTTGATGCCACTGTCCTTCAGTGGATTTACTCCACTATCTCTACCGACCTGTTGCAGACGGTTATTGAGCCGCACGCTACGGCGATGGCTGCTTGGGATAGGCTGCGTGACATATTCCAAGATAATCGCAATTCCAGAGCTGTTACACTTGAGCAGGAATTTTCCCACGTTCATATGGAATATTTCACAAACGTTTCAGCGTATTGCAAAAAGGTTGAAAGAATTGGCGGACCAACTCAGCAATGTTGGTGCGCCTATTAGCGACGATCGTCTTGTTCTCCAGATGGTTGCTGGCCTCTCCAATGCCTATAGTGGCGTTGGTACTCTCCTTCGTCAAAGTAATCCTCTCCCAAAGTTCTATCAAGCCCGCTCCATGCTTACTTTGGAAGAAGCTGGCTTGGCTAAAAAGATGACTACTAGTGCTAGTCCCGTGGTCATGATGATGTCCTCCTCTCCTTCTCAAAATTTTGGTGACAATTCATCCCCAAACGGGTCTCAAAGAGGCGACAAAAATAGTCAGAAAAATAATGGCAAAAATCGCGGGGGTAAACTCGGCGGTTCCGGCAGTGGTAACGGTGGCCGAAGCAGTGGTGCTGGGCCCCATCCCTGCTACAGTGGACCACTGACCCACTGGTCCCAGCCTTGGGCTCCTTGGCCGTGGGCTTGGGCCAGTGGACAGTGGCCCAACTGCCCACATTCCTCCAACATTCCAGCCACTGGCCATTGGGCTTCACAACAGCCCTATCGGCCCAATACCAATTGGGCCAGTGGCTCCCAACACGGTACTGGACCATGGCAGCATGCAGGTATTCTTGGGCCCCGGCCTCTGCATGCCCATCACGCAGTGGGCCCTACCCCGACTGACATTAAAGCCGCTATGCACACACTTAGTTTAACTTCACCGGACTCAAATTGGTAAATAAACACCGGAGCCACTACCCACATGACATCCGATCAAGGTACTCTCTCGTCTTATTCTAATTTAAGCAACCCTCGTGGCATAATTGTTGGTAATGGTAATTCAATTCCAATTCGTGGTTATGATCATACAATTTTATCTCCCCCCCATCCACCTCTTATCTTAAAAAATACCCTTTATGCCCTTAAATTGATTGAAAATTTGATGTCTGTCCGTAAATTCACCACTGATAATTCTATTTCTGTTGAATTTGATCCGTTTGGGTTTTCTGTTAAGTATTTCAAGACGGGGAGTCCTCTCATGAGGTGTGATAGTTGGGGAGATCTTTATCCTATCACGCCAAGTTTCGGTTTCTCGAGTCAAGCCTTGCCATCAACTTTTGCAGCCCTTGCTCATTCCTTGTAGCATGCTCATCTAGGTCATTCGGGGCGTCTATTTTGTCTTTCTTAGATAAAAATAATTTTATTTCGTGTTAGGGTACGCGTAGTACTCCGAATTGTCAATCTTGTTCTTTAGGAAAAATTATTAGATTGTCGTTCGTAGACTCCAATTCTCATACTTTAATGTCATTTGATATTATTCATAGCGATTTATGGACATCTCATGTTCTCAGTTCTTTGGGTCATCGTTATTATGTTCTATTTCTGGATGATTATAATTTTTTATGGACTTTTCCGATAGCGAAAAAATCTCAAGTTTTTTTCACTTTTTAAAAATTTAGAGCATTCATTAGAACCCAATTTGAACGAGAGATTAAAAATAATCAATGTGCTAATGGAAAAGATTATGATAATGGGGTATTTCGGTAGTTTTATGCTAATAATGGAATCAATTTTTATTTTTCTTGTCCTCATACGTCTTCACAAAATGGGAAAGTTGAACGCAAAATTTGTACCATTAATAATATTTTCCGAACTTTATTGATTCATGCTTTTGTACCCCCCCCCCCCTCTTTTTGGCATCATGCTCTACAAATGACTACATATATTCTTAGCATTCTTCCTACCAAAGGTTTGGCATATTCGTCCCCCCTTCAAATTTTATATAATAAGACTCCTTCGTATTCCCATCTTAGGGTATTTGGGTGTTTATGTTATCCGTTGTTTTCGTCCACCACAATTAAAAAACTTCAGGCCCGTTCTACCCCTTGTGTGTTTTTGGGTATCCGTCTAATTATCGTGGTTACAAATGCTTTGATTTATCATCTAATAAAATTATAGTTAGTCTCTATGTTATTTTTTATGAATCCCAATTTCCGTTTGCTAAGGTAAGTAGTTTTGTGCCTACTTCGTATAATTTTTTAGATGACGGTATCTCCCCGTATATTATCCACCATTTATCGGACATGTCCCACACCCCGAATCCGCCAGCGGACCCACTGCCCGCTAGACATGCCGTCTGATCGCTTCATCTCTTGTTCTAGTTTCAGTCCGGCGATTGTGCACTGCTTGATTACCGGCCAGTGATTGGGCGATCTGTAATTGGGCGGTGACCCACCCAATTCTGGCTGGTCGATCTCGGTTTCTACATCCAGTGCTACTTATCGTGTTGGGCCAACAGGCCCACTGCATGTTGTCCAGTCCGTCATGTATCCCAATGTTTCCCAAAATCCGCCCAATTCTCCCCCAAGTCATAAACCGGTCACTCGTAGTCAACTGGGTATTTTTAAACCAAAAAACATTTTAATTTAAATTCTAATATTCTTAAATTCCCTCTACCATGTAACCCAATGTCTGCTTTAAATGACCCGAATTGGAAAATTGATATGACCGATGAATATAATGCTCTTATTGATAATAAGACGTGAGAGTTGGTTCCCCGTCCATCTGGTGTTAATATTATTGTTCATATATCGTCGTGGTTCTTCCTTGGCTTATATACTGTTATATGTGGATGATATTATCTTGACTGCCTATTCTAATGCATTACGCTAGTCTATCATGACAATGCTCATGCAGGTGGCTTGTTCTTGTCCCAACGGAAGTATGCAGCTGAGATCATTGAGCGAGCTGGTATGTCATCATGTAATTCCACTTCCACTCCAGTTGATACTAAACCCAAGCTAGGGGATGCGGCCGACTCTCCATATGAGGATCCGACCCGATATCGCAGTCTTGCAGGGGCCCTTCAGTATCTTAATTTTACGAGATCAGATATTACGTATGTCGTAAAACATGTGTGCTTGTGTTATGCATGATCCCAAGGTTGAACATATGAATGCACTCAAACGCATTATTCGATACATCCAGGGGACACTTGACTATGGCTTACATTTATTTCCTTCGTCGATGTCTACACTTGTCTCGTATACAGATGCTGATTGGGGTGACTGTCCAGATACCAGACGGTCTACGACCGGCTATTGTATGTTTCTTGGTAACAGCTTGGTCTCTTTGTCTGCAAAACGTCAGTCGACTTTGTCCCGCTCCAGTGCAGAGGCCGAGTATCGAGGGGTTGCCAATGTGGTCTATGAATCATGTTGGTTACGTAATCTGCTTTTAGAGCTTCATTGTCCTATTCAGAAAGTTACCTTGGTTTATTGTGATAATGTTAGTGCCATCTACCTTTTTGGTAATCTGGTTCAGCACCAGCGCACTAAACATATCTAAATGAACATTCACTTTGTTCGCGAAAAGGTAGCCCGTGAACAAGTACGTGTCTGTCATATCCTTTTCAGGTATCAAATTGCAGACATCTTTACAAATGGTCTTTCTCGGTCCTTTTTGAAGATTTTAGGGACAGTCTAAGCGTACGAAGACCGTTTGCTATGACTGCGGGGGTGTGATAAATAGTATACTCGTGATATACTTACCATAAGTATATCACGGTTTGGTGCATTGATTTTAGGATAATTTTGTATATAATTAGAATTGTACACTTACCATAATTGTATAATTATTGTACAAGTAGAATAAGGTTTTGGAAGTAGACTAGAAATATGATTTTTCTATTATGAAAATTGTAAATTGTATATATACTCTTTCATTAATGAAAATAATCAAGAAATTATTTCTTTCAAGTATTAATTAATCCTCCACTTAACATGACTAGAAATATTTAGTGTTTTGTTTGGACAAGAAAACAAATTTGTTTGGAGAAAAAGAACAAGTTAATCGGTTTTTTTAGTATCTAAACGCGTTTTGTTTTGTTTTGTTTTAAAAAACTAAAACAAAACAAACAATCTCTCTTAGAACTCCAAACCAATTCAAACTATAACCAATCTGCCCAAATTTGGGCGGGTTAATGACCCTCTAAAATTCAAGCCAACGAAAAGTTGAGCTGATTTAGCTAAGTATATAGCTCAAGTTGATCAATAAGACCTTATCAAAATATTTAAATAATTTTTTATTTAATATATAGCTACAATTAAAGAAAAAAAAGAGCTTTATTAACTTGTTTGATAATTAAATAAATTGAAAAAAAATAAACAAAGCAGCTAAAAATTTGGTTAGAGTTGAACGGGTTGAGTTATGATTCATTATTGAGTCCAACTTGACCCAACTAATCTCACCCAATTAGCTTTTGAATAGGATTGGACAATGACTCGTTTATTGATTCAACATATTTTAATTCATTCAAATTCAATCTAAACCGCTCATTTATCCTAAAAGGGCAGCCCGATGCACTAAACTCTTACTATATGCGGGGTTAAAAAAAGGATCGGGCTACAAAAATCTATTGTACGCAGTCTTACCCTGTATTTCTATCTCAAATTTCATGAGTTTCCACATAATTGGCATCTGCTCTATCTCAGCCTTTTATTGGGTATCCGTTTTATGCAAGTGTTCTATTGAGATAGGCATGTACATCATAGGTAAGCAGAAGGGCAGCAATGGTGGGGCAAAGTTTTATTCTCCACTCATCCACTTGATAGTACTAGCTATAATTGATGGCAATTGGTACTAATTCCTTATATGTACTACTAGTATAATGGTTTACCACAAACCCAAACGGTTAAAAGGCTAACTCAATCTTTACTTCATTTGTCATTTGTACTATTGTCCATGGCCATGCCAAACCAATGTGTAAAAAAGTAAATTTTATGGCAATTAGTACTAATTCCTATTGTTGTAATTAACTAATTGTACTTAAAAAAATTGTAGAATTTAAAAAATAAAATTCGAACCTCATTTGTACTTAGGTAAGATTTACTTTTTAGCTTCTTGTGGAATTAGAACCACAATAAGAAGAATGGAGGTGGAGGAGGAAAAGGAGTGCATGAGCTCAATGAGTTACGGTAAGAATAAGGAGCGGAAGTAGGGTTGCATGAGAGGTTGCTTTTAGTCCTATGTGGGACTTCGTCTACTTTGTTCACATGTCTCCATCTTCACGTCCTAAAGAAACTACTTATTAAACATGAAAAATTATTCACACATGATGTTTGCACTAAATCGATAACAATATGATATTTGTTACACCCCACGATTCTATACGTGCTCGGAAGTATAGCTAGTCGATTTGAGCTACGACAATCCAAGGCCCTTCCCGAGGGTCATGTATGACTTATACAAGTATTAAGGAGGTATACAAAATATTGAAAGTCAAGTGGATTAAAGAAAACACATCTCGGCAAAGTTTGACAAAAATTAGGCGATACGCTAAGCATTTTGCCCCACGAAAGTTGATTCACTTTGCGGATCGAGCCATGGAACAAATCCTCAACTTCCCCACCACACTGCCACATGTGCTATGGGTTTTCCGTCTGCATATGGTGGTATGCGATGCAGAACCTGCCACATATGGTACACGTTCTCTTGGCTGACCCTATTTAAGGCAGAAAAATGGTGGCTTCTCATTTTCATTTCAAATTCGACCCCAAGACTTTCTAGATTCTCTCAAACCTTTCCCTAGAGTTTTCATATCGTCAAGGATCAATTTCATACCAATTTAAAGAGAAATCATCCATAGATAATCACTACAAAGCTTCGAGATCCTCTTAGAAGCAAGATGGAGTAAGGATCCTCATGGTGCTTGGAAAGAAGTTTATGGTACAAGTTCTCTTGGCTGATTTAAGGTAAGTTATTGATGTTCTTGATAGCCTTAAGCTTCTCATAGCCTTGATGAGAATTATGGATAAAAGAAACTTGTGATAAGTTGATCTATAACTCCAACAAGATTTTATGTAGGGCGCCGCGGCGTAGACCCGACAATGGGCCCAGTCAAGCTGGCCCAATGCACCTCGATTTTTGGGCCAGGCTTGGAGCCCAACCCTAATATGATTTGTTGTCCTAATCTCAACTATAAATACATCACTCCCCTTTGTTAATTAACACAAGAATTACACTAATTCTCATAATCAATTCTAGACTTAGAGTCTAGGATAAAACTCTTTCAAACCTCTGTAAAGATTTCCTGACTTTCTTGACAGAGGAATACACCGTAGCATTGTGCTTGCAGTCGAAGAGACAGTCGCGTGTAATCCCTAAGTAAAGACTGTAGATTATACAATATGTAAGTGTTCATGTCTTATGTTACAGGGTTTTGATTGTCATATAACTATACCAGAAGATTGTTAGGGGTAAATAAGAATAAAATTTTAAACTTCCGTATTTCTTTGCTTATGTGTTTTCGACCCAACAAAACTCTACGGTTTCTACCAGATTATGTGTGCAATTCGTTGTTGAGCTTGAACATTGGGGAATTTAGTACTTAATTACTGCTTATTTTAAGTGAAATTATACCTTGAGTTGTCTTTTATTGAAATGTTCCTTGGTTGGGATTGATTTGGAGAATAATTAGCCCATCTAATCACTTCTAAAAAAGAAAAAACGGGGTAGAGCTTTTCCAATTTGCTTTATGAATCTGGGCTGTAGTGTTTGCTTTGAATACAACAAGGACTACGCCTCAAGCCTAAGTAAGTTGGGTTCGATATATGAATCTCAACGTTTGCTTTGAACAACAATTGCTCAATCCAGAAGCTTCATCCTAATCATTACAAAACACGTTAGTGAGTCACACATGATATTGGACGGCAACAGAAAAAAACAGTAAAAAGGGCAGTCCCGGGAAGGAACAGAAAAAACAGTAAATCTTTAAATTACTAGGTTCATGCCAATTGATGTGACACTCTTTTCTTTTTTGTCACTCCAACCTATAATGACACATTTCTATATTTAATAATAATTTAATTTTTAATTTCCCATTTTACCTATGTTTTCTAGCTACATAAATATCTATGACTTATTTTTTACTATAAATTTCAAATTTTTCCCCCATTATTCTTAAACTCCGTGTCAATTCAAACACTCTCACATAAATGGGGACAGATGAGTATTGCTTTATAGCACATGCCAATCACCATTATTCTTTTAAATAAAAGTGTAACAATCTGTCAATCTCTCTTACAATTTGAGAACTAACGCAAATCCATCACAAAATTTCATTAAACAATCTTTGCAAACTTCCATTTTTACACTGTTTCAAAACAAATACAGTATCACTTGTTATATTTAATAATTTTTTAACTCCAATAACTTAGATGGTATGTTTAAGATCACACAATTCAGAAATATTTGAGTATATGACACACATCATAATCACATAATTCAAAAATCTTCATTAAATAAAACATGCGGAGTGACATAATATTCCACAATAATAAAAAAAGAAAACACTAAATTTAATATTATTGCTTAATCGCACTATTCTTTCAAAAATATAAAGCATAACAATCTTTCAATCTCCTTACATAAATCATAACATGATTTCATCAAACATGACCCTTTTTAATTAACTTGAATTTAAAATTCGAAGACCTAGGATCCCAATACAACCCAATCTCATCATCGATGCTCAATCCACAATCCTTAAACAAATCCACACAAACGAGTGCATAGTCCTGATTGGGCAGCATCTCTATATAAGTCCCTTCATTATGATAATTCTTAGGGTGGTTCTCTTTAGTAACATCCCATAAATCAATATGCTTCCTGTGCCCTAACGTTACAAATTTGGTTGTGTCCAACGTCCAGTATCGAAAAACGTGCTCAAAAATGTCCGCGAACGGAAGCATCAGTTTCCCGACAGCCACCTCGTAATGCGTGACAACCTTTTTGATCTGCCACGGGTTCTGTAGGTCTATGACCGGGGCTGGATGTACGTCCCGTATTTCTACTAAGCGACGGGTCACTAGCCATGGGGTGTTACTGACTTTGCATGCTTCTTCTTCAGCTTTTGATGGAATGAAATTGTACAAGAAAGTCTTCTTCATAGTACAACAATGATAATAACAGAAAAATGTCTTTGATGAATTTTACAGTGTTGAGCAAAAGGAGGTAGCAATTTATAGGGACGTTTCGGTATTTAATGTGCAAATTATATAAATCTATAGATGATTTTCCTAGTAAAACTGGGATTCCCATTTTTAGTGTGTAGGATTACATAATTAAGGTCGGTTATGATTCTTTCTTTGTGTGCTATTGTACACCAAAATAAACAATATTAGGAATTAATTTAATTTCTTCTTAAACTGTGATTAGTCCAATGTATTTTAAAATTTTCGCGTCTCTTTCCTAGTACAACTACATTTGCTGTATCACGTACTTAAGAAGTTTATTTAAAAGGTTATTACAGGTAAAATTACAGATAGTTATATTTAATAGTATTGATTAATATAATTTATAATAAATGATAATTAATCGGTTATAATAAATTATACACTGATGATTAATTAAATTTGGCATTCTGGTACACAAGCAGATCAGTTAAAATGTCATTGCAGATAATTTTTTTTGATAGTATTGATTAATATAATCTATAATAAACGATAGCTAACCGGTTATGATAAATTAATTTACACTGATGACCAGACATGTCTCGTGCACAAGCAGGTGGCTTAAAATGTGATTGCAGGTAATTTTATTTAATAGTATTGAGCAATATATATAATACATTATAAGTAACCGGTTATTTAAATTACACTGATGATATACGATATTTGATGTATCTCGTACACAAGCGGATTATTTAAAATGTTATTTCAGATAATTCTATTTAATAATATTAACTAATATAATCTATAATAATAATAACTAACAGGTTAGAATAAATAAAATTGCAGTGATGATGTAGAAAAATTGATACAATGTCTGTACATATAACTTAAATCCATTTTAAAATGAGTTGATAAACTTTTAATGGAGGTCTACAGTACATTTTAATTGCTTGTCATAAAGTTTGAAGTGTTTGAAACACTAATTTATATGTAATGGTTACCTGAATAAGTATAATCTTATAAAAATTAATTATTTTGCTAAAATATGTTTAATATCTTTAGGCAAGTATTTAGTTAACTAAATAATTGGGCTACTCCTTAATTACAATTCGAGAATTTTTAATTAATTGGTTTCAATGTTAATGAGGCAGTTTACCACTATGAATGGTATTCAATAAAGAGTGGCATTTGAAATCATTGTAGTTAAGGAACTGATTCATTAATATATTAAACTTTGAATACTACTATTAAACAATGGCCCAACACGGATATGGGACATTGGCCCAACACGGAAAGCCCAGCAGCGGGCAGTTCACGGACTGAAATCATGGGATTGGTGGATTGGTATCTTGTACCAATCTTGTATATAGGTATATATATTTGATATATATTGTAGTGTATTTATTATCTAAATTAGGATTATACACTTACCATAATTGTATAGTTAGAATTATGGTAGAATAAGGTTTTAGGATTAGAATAGGAATATGATTCTCCTATTTTGTATCTTGTATAAATACATATTCAATTAATGAAAATAATCAAGGGGATTATTTCTTTCATGGTATCAAGAGACTAGGTTTTACAAAAAAAAAAAAATCTCTCCCAAAGTTTTTTTGACCAATCTCGGCCGAGAAACCCCCCCCCCTCGGGTTTCTCTGCCAAATTTCATCTTCCGCTCTCAAAAACCTTTCTTAAATTTTCCTTCCTTCTTTGTTCTTTCAATATGTCTAAGAACAATTATCATCCTGCCCTCATGGTTTCCAACATCAAGAACAATATCCCGATTGTGCTTGAGATGGAAAACGTCCAATATGTGACGTGGGCGGAGTTGTTTAAAATACACGCTATCTCCCATCAAGTTATCCACCATATAATTCCTCCCACTACACCTCGTCCCGAGGAGGATCCTCAATTATGGATTACACTTGATGCTACCGTTCTCCAGTGGATCTATTCCACTATTTCAGTTGACCTTCTACAAATGATTATTGAGCCGGATACCATGGCTATGGATACTTGGAATACATTGCGTGACATATTCCAAGATAACCAACATTCACGTGCCGTCACATTTGAGCAGGTATTCTCCCTCGTTCGCATGGAAGAATTTCCTAACGTATCTGCCTATTGCAAGAAACTTAAGGAGTTGGCAGATCAACTCCGTAATGTGGGCGCACCTGTCACCAGAAATCGTCTGGTTCTACAATTGGTTGCCGGCCTTTCAGAGGCATATAATGGCGTTGGAACTCTCCTACATCAAAGCAACCCTCTTCCCGCTTTTTATCAAACCCGCTCCATGCTTACTTTGGAAGAAGCCGATTTGGCTAAAAAGGTGGCTACCGGAGCAAGCCCCGTCGTCATGGTGGCGTCCTCCCCAAGTTCTTCGGGTTTTGTTAATAATTCGGGCCAAAACCATAATCATGGTGGCGGCAAGAATAATCTCAAGAATAATAACAAAAACCGCGGAGGCAAACGCGGCGGTTCGGGTGGCTGTTCCGGTGGTCAGCAAGCAGGCGGTGGGCCCCATCCAGGGAACAGTGGCCCACCACCCCCCTGGTCAAAGCAGTGGGGCCCATGGCAGTGGGTCGTGGGCCAGCAGCCTTTATACTCCAGCAGTTCATTCCGGCCGGCGGCAACACCAGCCCAACAACCGGCAGCGGCGGCCATCGCCAGCCGGCCCAAAGAATAGCAGCCTAGCAAATGGCGGCCCACCCGTCACGGTCTTGAATTCTTGGGCCCCGACCTCCACACCGATATCGATATCGAGGCCGCGATGCACACATTGGGGTTGACTCAATCGGACCCAAATTGGTACATGGACACCGGGGCCACTACTCACATGACTTTCGAATCATGTACTCTCTCATCTTATTCCAATTTGAGCACCCCTCGGGGTATAATTGTTGGTAATGGCAACTCTATTCCAATTCAGGGTTATGGTCAGAAAACGTTGTCTCCCCCAATCCCTTATCTTGAAAAATACTTTACATGCCCCCAAATTGATTAAAAATTTAGTGTCTGTCCGAAAGTTCACAACTGACAATTCTGTTTCCGTTGAATTTGATCTGTTTGGTTTCTCTGTGAAGGATTTCAAGACGGGAAGTCATCTCATGAGGTGTGATAGTAGGGGGGGATCTATATCCTATTATGCCCGGTTTCAGTCCATCGAGTCAAGCCTTGCCGTCAGTTTTTGCAGCCATCTCTCCTTCTGTGTGGCATGCTCGCCTGGGTCATCCGGGATCTTCTATTTTATCAGTTTTAGATAAAAATAGCTTTATTTCTTGTAAGGGTACGAGTCGTACTCCACTTTGTCAGTCTTGTTCATTAGGGAAAATTATTAAGTTGCCATTTGTAGACTCTAATTCTCATACTTCTATACCATTTGATATTATTCATAGCGACCTATGGACGTCTCCTGTTCTTAGTTCATTGGGTCATCGATATTATATTCTCTTTTTAGATGATTATTCTAGATTTTTGTGAATGTTTCCAATTGCGAATAAATCACAAGTGTTTTCCGTCTTCATCAAATTTAGAGCGTTCATTCGTACTCAATTCTAAAGAGAAATAAAAAATATTCAATGTGATAATGGGAAAGAGTATGACAATAGGGAGTTTCGGGAATTTTGTGCTAATAATGGGATCAATTTTCGATTTTTGTGTCCTCATACATCTTCACAAAATGGGAAGGCCGAACGCAAAATTCGTTCCATAAATAACATTGTCCGAACTCTCTTAATTCATGCCTCCATACCTCCATATTTTTGGCATCATGCTCTACAAATGGCCACATATCTTCTTAACATAATTCCTTCTAAAGGTCTGACATATTCTTCCCCCATCCAAATACTGTAAAAAAAGAACCCTCCTTATTCTCATCTTCGGATTTTTGGGTGCTTGTGTTTTCCGTTATTCCCACCCACCACAATTAACAAACTTCAGGCTCGGTCTACCCCGTGTGTATTTTTGGGTTATCCGTCTAATCATCGTGGTTATAAATGCTTTGATTTATCCTTCAATAAAATCTTAATTAATCGCCGCGTCATTTTTTATAAAACCCAATTTCCTTTTGCGAAAGTTCATACTCCCGAGCCTCAGTCGTATAATTTTTTGGATGAACAAATATCCCCGTATATTATTCGGCATTTTTCGGACATCTCCCGCACTAAATCCTTCCGGCCAGACTCCCTGCCTGGACCACATCGTGGTCGTCCCCTATTCCAGTTTCTGGATCAGTCCCAGCAATTGGGCCAGTCCAGCCCAATTCTGGAACTGGTCCAGAAGACGCCCCAGTTTACCGATTTGGGCCAGCAGGCCCACTGCCTGCTGGCCCGTCCGTCCCGAGCCCAGCAAATTCCCAAAATTCACTCAATTCTTCCTCGAGTCATAGACCGGTCACTCGTAGTCAACGGGGTATTTTTACACCTAAAAGACATTTTAATTTACATTCTGATGTCTCTAAATCCCCCTTACCCCGTAATCTTGTGTCCGCCTTAAATGACCCTAATTGGAAAATTGCTATGACTGATGAATATAATGCTCTTATTGATAATAAGACGTGGGAGTTGGTGCCCCGTCCATATGGTATTAATGTTATCAGGTCTATGTGGATTTTTGCTCATAAGGAGAACTCAGATGGTTCATTTGCTCGACATAAGGCGCGGCTTGTGGGTGATGGTAAGACTCAGCAGGTTGGGATAGATTGTGGGGAGACGTTTAGCCCGGTAGTCAAGCCGGCTACTATTCGCACTGTGCTTAGCTTGGCTCTTTCAAGGACTTGGCATATTCATCAGTTGGATGTCAAGAATGTTTTCCTACATGATGATCTCAAGGAAACAGTCTATATGCATCAGCCGTTGGGTTTCAGGGATCCCAACCATCCTCATCATGTCTGTTTGTTGAAGAAATCATTATATGGGCTTAAGCAGTATTCACGGGCCTGGTATACGAAATTTGCCGACTTTGTTTCGACTATTGGGTTCACTCACAGCAGGTCAGACAATTCGTTGTTCATCTACCGACGTGGTTCATCTTTGGCCTACATTCTGTTGTATGTGGATGATATCATTCTGACTGCCTCTTCTGATGTCTTACGTCAGTTTATCATGACCATGCTCAGCTCTGAGTTTGCTATGAAAGACTTAGGGCCTTTGAGTTATTTTTTGGGGATTGCTGTCAGGCGTCATTCAGATGGATTATTTTTGTCTCAACGAAAGTATGCTGCTGAGATCATAGAGAGGGCTGGGATGTCATCCTATAAGTCCACTTCCACTCCAATTGATGCAAAACCCAAGCTTAGTGCCGCGGCAGGTGCACCATACGAGGACCCGACCCGCTATCGCAGTCTTGCAGGGGCCCTCTAGTATCTTACCTTTACCAGACCAGATATTACGTATGCTGTTCAGCAGGTGTGTTTATTCATGCATGATCCCAGAGTTGAGCATATGAATGCAATCAAACGCATCATTCGGTATATTCAGGGCACACTGGACTATGGTTTGCACTTGTATCCTTCGTCTACATCCACACTTGTCTCATACACAGATGCTGATTGGGGTGGATGTCCCGACACCAGATGGTCGACGTCTGGCTACTGTATGTTCCTAGGCAACAACTTGGTCTCCTGGTCGGCGAAGCGTCAGGCAACTCTATCACGCTCAAGTGCAGAGGCCGAATATCGAGGGGTAGCGAATGTGGTCTCCGAATCATGTTGGCTACGTAATTTGCTCTTGGAGCTTCATTGTCCAATTCATAAGGCAACCTTGGTATATTGCGATAACATTAGTGCCATCTACCTTTCAGGTAACCCGGTTCAGCACCAACGCACTAAGCATATCGAAATGGACATTCACTTTCTCCGTGAAAAGGTTGCTAAGGGTCACGTTCGCGTATGCCATGTTCCGTCTCGTTATCAAGTTGCAGACATCTTTACAAAGGGTCTACCTGCGGTCCTGTTTGAAGATTTTAGGGACAGTCTCAGCGTTCGAAGACCGCCCGCTATGACTGCGGGGGTGTGTTAAACAATGGCCCAACACAAAAATGGGACATTGGCCCAACACGGAAAGCCCAGCAGTGGGCAGTTCACGGACTGAAATCATGGGATTGGTGGATTGGTATCTTGTACCAATCTTGTATATATGGTATATATATTTGATGTATATTGTAGTGTATTTATTATCTAAATTAGGATTATACACTTACCATAATTGTATAGTTATAATTATGGTAGAATAAGGTTTTAGGATTAGAATAGGAATATGATTCTCCTATTTTGTATCTTGTATAAATACATATTCAATTAATGAAAATAATCAAGGGGATTATTTCTTTCAACTACCTCCGTTTCAAATTGTAACAGTTTATTTTCTAGAAATTTCATGCATTTTCAACACGAAAAACATATATCAATTGGAGCTGTTGGTTTATGCCTGTGTAAATATCGAAATTGAAATGGTTCATTGGACTTACACAGTTGCGTAGGTAGTGGAAAATTTAGGCGTTCGTTTTTCTCCCGGATTATATGCATCATTGTTGAACATTGGCAAATTTAGTACTTAGGGTGTGTTCCGTATGAAGGAAAATGTTTTCTCCGAAAATATTTTTAGAAAATAAGTGGTTTTCTTACTTATTTGTTGTGTTGGGAAGTCAAGCAAAAAATGTTACCCTAAAAAACATATGTATATAATCTAGACAAATATTATGGGAGGTATACATACGAAAATTTAAGGTGTATGGTGCTATTCCTTTTCTGCATTCTTAATCATTATTTGTTTTATTCTAGTGTGAATTATCAGATAGTGAAAATTCTTCAAAGCCCGAAGGTGCGAGTGGAATCATGCCTAAAGTTGAAGATCCATATTGTGAATTTCCATCTATATACACATATACAACGCCTGTGGGGGGGGGGGGGGGGTAAGGATAGAGAAATATATATAGCTGAGTTTTCAACTCCTTGTAATATCTTTGTTCCCATGTTTATACAAGTTCGATACATATGCTGCCTTGGTTATATGGTTTAGCATCCAGGTATTCATCACCTCTGTAATCATCTCATTTTCTGATGCTAATGCTGTTGGAAATTAGCCTTTGGCGGGAGTTGCGACCGACCAACTTTAACGGCTTAAACACTAGTGTTACATATGTTGGAGAATCCGGTTCTTCACACATGCATGATCTACTAAGTACGTAGATAACCGTAGGGCCAAGAATCGTCAAATTTCATTGACAAATGAAAGAGATATTGGTTCACGAAGTGAGGTGTTTGAAGCATGGAAAAGTGTGGTATTGTGTTCAATTCTCCCTCATCGATAGAGGAAGAAAGAATTGTTGTGTATATAAGACTCGAAATTGGTTTGGGGTTTGGGACCCCAAGGGGTATCCCATGTGTTTAAAGGAGGGAGGACCTAGATGTGCTTCGGTTCGAGGAAAGACCACACGCCACGCCGCCTCGCCAGGCTATTATCTTTGGGCCGTAAAACTTTGCGAAATGCAGTTTGATCCCGAAGTTTCAGATGTACATTTGATCCTGAAGTTTCGTAAAGTCAAAATTTGGACGGTCAAAGCAGAACGCATACAAGACTCAATTCAGCCATTTATTTTGGCTGAATTACTCCTCCTATAATGGCCAATCCGTTGGTCTTTCACCATTTATGTTGGTGACTTTACTACCTCCATAATGACCATTATTTGGCTGTTATGGAGGCAGTTTTTCAGTCCCTCCCTCACCTATATAAACACCCCCTTACACCATTGTTGAGGACTAACACAAAACACTTGATATGCACGAAAATACACAAGCAGAAATCTCTTCTTCCTACAACTTCCAAGTATCATTTTGTTACTCAATATTCTTCACGGTAGCACTTGAGTTTCCTTTGCTCAAGTGTTCCATTGCTGTTTTATCTTGGGAGACAAATTGTCCAAGACGTATAAAGGATACATACGGGCCAATATTGTCTTAAGGACAGAGTGCCACACTCGACTCAGCAAAAACAGTTTTCCAGTTTTTTCCTTGTTCAACAATTGTAATTTCAGATTTCTAGTTGAATTATTGAATCTTTGTTTATCCTTTCGAATACTTATAATAATTATATATTTTCCGTACTGCTTTATAAAGTACAAGACTAAAAGCTCCGAACAAATGCATCTGTAGGACAATGTTGCAAGCTCATCTGGCAGCAACGTGAGGTCATCTCTTCTGACCATGGGTTTTAAGGCATCACTTGTTGATAAAGCAATTGAGGAAAATGGTATGTAGTGGACAACTAACTTTTGTTTAATTTATTGCAAGATTGTGTTGGCAAATAGTTTTCTACTGAATCTTGGAGAAAAAGTACCAAGTGTACTACCTTAAAAAAGGAAAAAGGAAAAAGAAAAAACACTACTTATCACAAGTTCTCTTTTTGGTGTTAATTTACTATGAGTGGCTGAATGGCGCCTCGTCCTGTCCGAGTCCGCGGGTTGGGGTTGGGCGATGGGAGAAGCGGGCGGCTGGTGTCCGGCGGCTCGACGGTCGGGTCTGGCGGGATCGAGCAAGTCCCGTCTGATCCCAACCTCCTGCCCTGCCTGGCCTGCCTTGGGGCTGATACGCGGATTTTCATTTTTTTAAATAACATATGTATAAAAAACTCAATAAACAAAACAAGATAGTGTAATAAAAACATCCCAAGGTCATGCTTTTTGTGCCTCTTATATTATTTAATAGACATATGATTTTTGTAATACAAATACAATTGTCTAAATTGCAACTTTGTGGTGTTGTCCAAAAGTTGCAAATTACATAATAAAATTACAATTAAAAATCACATTCTCAAAAAAACTTGTTCTAATTGCTTGATGATTTCATGTGGTTCTTCGCTGAATTGGTATTTGTTGGTCAAATTGATCCACGCTGCCTCCACTACCTTCTTAAGATTTTGTTGTAGTTTTCATCATCTTCTTCGCTGATCTCCTGCTGATCACACATCTCCGCCCGCCGTATCCAACCTCCTCGAATAATACGCACTCTCCGCTCTCCTAACGAGTGTCCGTGGTCTCCATTTGATATCTCGTCACAGTAAAAGCGCTTTCAGACGTTAGCTTGACGACGCCTGAATGTTCAAAACATCTCGAGCCATCAATGAAAGTGTCTGGAAGGTCTCTCATTCCTCCAAGATTTCAAAGCAAGTCTTCATGTCCATCTTCATTGATAACTTCTTGATACTTGCAGAACCCCCTGCAAAACAAAATATCCAACTCGCTAATTTGCTTAGTGCAGGTATTTATCAAGACATTCTATTTCCGGGGCTTTCAATACTAGTCATAAACAAAGATGTCTTTGTGAGGCTCAGATTGAAGATGAAGATGGTAATGAAGGTGGGTAAGTTACTAGCATTTTCTTGTTGATAAAATCTATATATATTTTTGCATTGGTGTTCTACGCTAGAAATACTTCTTCTTTAGTTTGTTCAATAGGTGGTGGGTGATTTAGATTTTTGGGACTTTGGAGGTGGTAGTACTTATACAATCGTAAATAGTTTCAATTAATGATTTAGTACCGTCTATTTTAATAGTATGATTTAATACAGAATCAATAATATAAATAGAGAGAATAGGAATAAAATATTTTTTTATTTTGAGTAAACATTTTTTAATAAATGCCTTATATGTCTGTTTTTCCATATATCTCACTAAGTAATAAAAATATTAGAGTTATATAAAATAAATATAGTTGAAATAGTAGGATAATATATATACCGAAAATTCTTTGTTGCTTGAAAATTTCTCTAAAAATACAATAAGTTCGGAAATTTTTTCCCAATCACTATCTAAAATCATATCAAACCGACTTTTTATTATGAGAGTTAAAAAATAAAAGTTATAGGTAATTTATAGTCATAGCAACACGTAGTTGTCAGATAAAGAATTCCACCTAGTGGATACTTCTGTGAATTTTTCTAAAAGGTAGTTCACAATCATGAATTTTTTTATATTCTTTCTACGTTGTACTTTATTACTTTTAAAAATAAAGTTTATAGCAAATTATATTTTACTAAGAATGTCTTCAAAAAGTGATAGACCATCCTTTGAATTAAGTTATATATATGGCACATTTTATATGAAAATGGTCCTAAAAGATGGAGTTAAACTATTTTAAAATTATAATTGCGTAATTGTTATTAGAAGCGTTATCTAATGTAATAGTCATAATTTTATCTAGATCTGTAATAATCGCACACTTGATAAATATTTTTCTCAGAATAAAAGTACCACAACTATCTATATATCTATACGCTTAAAATACATTTTTGCATAGACCATTTATAATCTATCCAATGACAAGTTACAAGAATAATCATGGCCGTTAGTACTACTTAATTTATATCGACGTGATGGATACTTTGCCATTAAATGATATAATGAAAACGAAATATTGTTGTTGATATTCATGCGCTGAATTTAAATATATCTCTCTTAACATTGATCTAGGAAAACCAAAGCAGGATTATATATATCTCTAATGTAATGAATAAAACCGGAGATGAAGGAAATGAAAAAGGCAAACCTCCACAAAGAATTCAATTTTGATATTGCTTCCTATCTCTATGTTTATTGTATTTAGAGCCTACACTTCCTGGCCAAGCGGTTAATTTGACCAGATTTGGTCCGACAGACGTGATGTGAACCTTTGTCCCGATGGAGCGGCTATCTTATTGAAGCCCTGGTATCGGGCATACCTATGACGAGCACTTACTACGTGTCTAATTAAACCCCCGGTCCCACCATGACCTTTTCCGCTTTAAATTTTAAAACATTTTTACAAATTTTACATATGGCTACTTGATTCTCTACGCCCTATCAAAATGTCCATGCATCCGATTTTAATGGTCGCTTTGCCGACCTCGCCTCATACTAGTAGGGGAATAGGAGGTATTTCACCTGAAGGTGCACTAAAGTGGGTGTGTTGTCATCAACATTAGTGGGTATATCATCTAGATCATCGCCTAAATTAAAGTCTTCGAGTTCCGCAAAATAGCTCCCGGTCTAAATCTAATGGTATTGTAGGAAAATGTCGAGTATCAACAAAATCATCCCGGTAGGAATAAGATGACTAGAAGAAGTACTCCTTACTGTCCCTACTAGTTAAGCACCCTTACCCTTTACCCTTAAACATCCCTTTTAATCATTTCATTTTAATTATGATAATAAAATAAATAAATAATTAAAGACAATAAAATTAAGTGATCTAAACTAAATAAACAATGTAAAATAATAATTTAATGAAGGAACGATCGATAAACGTAACGCCGACGTAATCGAGAGGTTGAAAATTGAAACTTTTGCTCAATGGAAGATCCTCGTTAGTTGCCAACTTCACTACCAATTCAAATGAATAAATAAAATTGAATATTTAGCAAACAATAGACTTGTAAGAGAGATATATTGAGAAATTAGAGATTGTAGGAAGATTTGTGAAAAGATGAAGAGAAATGAGTTATATTTGAAAAAAAGTTAAAGTGTAAACATAATAACTTATGGGTTAAAAATAAATATTAAGGGTAGTGGGTCAGAGGGGGCCTAAATGGCTGCCAATCTTGCCATAATCTAAAATGGTCGTTGGTAAACGGTCATTTTTTGCAAAGGTAAAAGGGCTGGCTGGTTTGGAGCTAAGGGCTCGTCTCATGCATGTCAAGGGCTCGGTCTCATGAGGATGAGACATCGTCCCGTCCCGAGTTCGAGTCCCGCCCCCGTTATTTTATTTTATTTTTTTTTGGCGGGGTCGGGGCGGGACCTGGGCGGGCTCGGGACGGGCTTGGGTCGGGGTCGGGCTGTCCCGGCCCACTGGCCAGCCCTATAATTTACTGAGAAAAGAATGAACGATAACTTAGTCTATCAAGAAGTTAGACAAATAAAACTACTTCTTCTTGGGTCCTCAGTGTCTAGTTAGATAGCTCTTAAGTGCTCCTCTACAGATGTTTGCTTGTGGTATTAATAAAGTGAGCAGTACTTTGGCAAAATGTCAGCAATACTTTCTGAGCCTTAGGTTATCCACAATGCAATTGTATTTCAAATCATAAACAGCAAAAATGGAATATGTTGGTCTATTTCCCTAATCGAATGTTTATCTTTCCCTTTTGGTTTGGCCCAAAAATGCTGTCCAATCATTAAAAGGTCAAGACATATATACACTAAAAAGTTACAAGAGGCCCACTTTTGATCTCTTTTTGGTTTTCCATCCAGTGTCCGGTACCCGCATTGGGCCCGACTAATCTGGATTTGTCCCACATTTGGGGGGCAAAGGACTCCTAAAAGGTATTTCTATGAGCCCACGTGTTCACCAAGCAAATAAATAATCCAGTTTTCCAATTTTTCTCTTAAAAACACCACCCAGAATGAAACTTAGCTTTGCTCATGCTAGTTTGTATAATTTCTATGCTTTCAGGTTCTTTGTTTTTGGTATTGAGTTATTTTGTGATATTATTCCATTTGAAATGTCTGATGACGAATAATCGAACTTGTAGCTAATAAATAGGTTCACAGATTTTTTGCTGCCAGATATGGCACATTTGGGTCCTTCCAGAGGGCCTCTGTACAATTTCTTTTCATGTTTTCACAGGACAGCTTTTGCTTCAAATAGTTGATTGATTTTGTTGAGTTTCTTCAGTTTTCCTCTATTCAAGTTTCTTATGCTGTTAGGTTTGATATTAGATTTGATGCGTCCAATGAAAATATAGTTTCACTTCACAAATTGTGCTAGTCATGGATGCAGAACATTGTGCCACTCAGTTCTTGATTTGCCTCAGAATAACCAGAATTGATTGTGGTTGGTGTGTTTAATAGGATCCTCCTAGAGCAGAATCATCAGATTCTCTGGATAGCTTGTTTGGTAATGACGAGGACATAAACAGTCCCGCCAAGTATGACGGAGATGTACATATAAAAGAGGTAAAGTAATATCGTTCTAACGTGATGTGCGTTATGTGCTTCCTATAAATGTTGGTTACTACGTACTAGTTTGAAATGAATAGTAGTTTGTAGTAATTTATGACATTCATTGTTGAACTGTTATGATACTAGTATACATATGTGTAATGCTCAATATGGTTTCTTAAGATAGTACATTTTATAGCTTTCCTGATCCTGACTAACCCCTTTATCCTCGTGCTCTCCAAGCTTCATAGTTTAGTCAATATAATCGCTTTCCTGTTTACTGCATTTGAAAATGTGTATTGCTTATGCATCACTATATTGAATTGATACAGCCGAACATCCCCTGTTTATAGTTGTATGAGAATTGCTGTCAGTAGCACATCACTGGCAAACATCTGATTAGCTGTCATTTCCACTTTATGTTTGAACTAAAGTGGTGGGTAAGTAGATTGAAGTAGCTATCTCAAAGTCTAACACTTGTAGTTGTTTATAAAAGGGAACTAAAACTTGCATTCTTTATACTTACCAAGGAAAGGGAAAAAGGGCTACTTGTTTTTGCCACAACTTTTCTAAAGAAGCATTAGTCTATTAGTGACTCCTCAAGAATGTAAATAAGAATACTGGTTAGTTCAAGTGGCAAAGGTTGTGGGACTTGTATAAATCACGGGTTCGAGCCCTGAGTCATGCTAACTTAGCCTGGTATAAAAGTGGAGTAGGGTAGAGGGACGGACCTATTATCCCCGAATTTCGAAGGCTATGATTGATCCTAAGAGTTAGATCCAAACAGATTTATCGGTCATAAAAAAAGAATATACATAAGAATACATGATAAACCAAGTCCCTGCAACATCTTTTTGTTGAGCTCTTTTGAGAGCAATGAACATTCTATCTCCTTTCTGTAGCAGCAATTCTAATAAAGTAGTAGTTTCTCTCGTTATGTTGGATAATCTTGGGATATCATTTTGCCCAATATTACTGTGAAAACTTACTTTTAGAACTGCTATGATTTTCTTTCCGTTAGACCTTGACTCGTACTGGTGTCAGATTATCACCTACTTCTTTTTTCCAGAAGTCGGACTGTCACCTAGTGAAAGTATGTAAGCTAGTAAAAATTTCAAACTTTATGTTTGTCCACCTTATAGTGCTCTGATGTGGTCTATGGGAAAATGTGCTGCTGCATTTGGTCTTTCTAGTATCCTCTTTTGTCATGGCGTATTAATCAGTTGATTAACCTTTCAAGTGAAGCAATACATTATGTGTGTTTGATGTTTCCCTTCCCATTCTGTTAGGTTTCAAACGAGATTGCTCTTTTACTTTTCTCAACGTGACTCTAACTTCTACAAATTAACAAGTGATTGAGCAATTACTTCTACAAATAGTAGTAAAACTTGAATATGACTAACTTAGGACTGTTATCGAAGACTTAGAATGCATGATTTAACACGAGATGTAAACAAAGATAATAAAGGCACTAGGATTGCTCCTCCATTGTCTACTTGAGCCGCGGGTCTATCGGAAAAAATCTCCCTATCCGTCAAAAGGTAGGGGTGAGGTCAGAGTACACTCTACCCTCCCCAGACCCCACCTAGTGGGATTATTCTAGGTATGTTGTTGTTGTTGTTGTTATGCTTTGGGTATATAGGTAGTTGATTCAAATTGTCTAAGCATGTATTGTGGTCTCAATTCCTCCCCTACTAAGTGTCTTCCAACACTAAGATGTTTTTACCCTTAAAAGGGCTTTACAAACCAATTAGGGCTCAATGATATGCAATTGATTAGACCCAAGTATAAATTGCCCTATTCCTAGTTAGATTCCATTAATTAAGAAGGTAGTTCCTTAATCCCTTGATAGCCTTGTACCTAAACTAAGTTCTGCTCTTCCAATATAGAACTAAGCAAGATAGGCATGGATTTATAGCCCGTTTGGATGGGCTTATGGCTTTTGACTTACAAGCCAAAAGTCATAAGTTAGAATTCTGAACTTTTGGCTTAAAAACAAGTGCTTAAAAGCACTTTTTTATTTTATCCAAACACTACAAAAGTGCTTAAAACTATTTTGGCTTAAAAGCACCTAAAATAAGCCAATCCAAACATGCTCTTAGTGTTAAGTGGCTTTCCGCGCCTCTCCTTATAGTCGAGTTGCTTAGAGCTCCTCTCCAACGAGTCAAGTGGCTTTCACTCCTCATAGAGAGTTAGAAAGCGTCAGTTCTCATAGCGAGGCTTAGGCCGACGGGGTAGGGCGCGGCCCCCCAATTCTCAACCCCGACCTACACAAGTGGTTTTTTAACCCACATTTGGAAAAGTTCTGTTAGGTTCTTAGTAGCAATCGGCGACCCCAAGGAGGCAGGTTGGAATGTACGGGCGTAGGTTAGCGTCTCGTCCTACGAATGATAGCCTTTGATGCAATCAATAACGCATGAAGGCAATTAGATAACACAAAGCTTAATCAAAATAGAACTTATATTAAATACCCAAAAACATAACCTCACCTAGGATTCACAATCCTAGCTTAAAAGGCTTGGCTAGACATAGTAAAGAAAGAAAGTACAAGAGTTATATAGAATCTAAAATTTAAATCTAGAAAAGTGGAGAAAGATAGAGCAAACTATGCTGAAATCATGTCGGGTGGGTCCTGCGTAGCGCAGCTGCGTGGCCCTAGACTTTGGACTTCAGACTCATGCATATTGATGTTCACTACATATTCCACTTATAGGAATAAAAGCCAACAACAACATACCCAGTAAAATCCCACAACGTGGGGTCTGGGGAGGGTAGAGTGTACGCATACCTTACCTCTATCTTGGTAGGTAGAGCGACTGTTTTCGAGAGATCCTCGGCTCAAGACAGAGCATAAGCACAAGCAAAGCAAGAGAAGCGGTCGGACCCGATCAATTTTTTTTAAAGCAGTATGAAAATGATGGTATCAAAAGCGAATAAGTCATGATAGCGCATTATGAAAAAGTAAGCAGTAACTAGCGCAGGTAAATAAGCTAAACAAAGTACACTAAAAGACATATAGCAGCAGAAATTAAACTAGAGGGGACTATAAAGCAATATTGCGCCTATTAGTATGATAGGCTAAGCAGGCCTACAATAATAACACTACAACTACCAGTTTGCAAGCGTAAGTAGGACTACGCTCGACTATCTACTACCTTTCTACCCTAATCCGTATCCTCTACAACCCCCTATCTAAGGTCATGTTCTCAGTAAGTTGCACCTGCGCCATATCTCGTCTAATCTTCTCTCCCCAATACTTCTTCGGCCTACCTCTACGCCTCCTGAACCCGTCCATAGACAACATCTCACACCTCCGCACTGGGGCATTTGTGTCTTCTCTGCACATGCCCAAACCATCTCAACCTCGCGTCCCGCATCTTATCCTCCACCGAGGCCACTCCCACTCTGTCCCGGATATCATCATTTGTAATCATATCCTTCCTTGTATGCCCGCACATCCATCTCAACATCCTCATCTCCGCAACTTTCATCTTTTGGATGTGCGAAGTCTTGACTGACCAACACTCCGCCCCATACAATATAGTCGTTCTAACCACCGCCCTATAGAACTTGTAAGTTTTAGTGACACCTTTTTGTCGCATAAGACTCCAGATGTAAGCCTCTATTTCATCCACCCTGCCCCAATACGATGTGTGACGTCATCATCAATATCTCCATCCCCTTGGATAATAAACCCGAGGTACTTGAAGCTTCCTTTCTTTGAAATGACCTGAGTACCAAGCCTCACCTCTACGCCTGTCTCAAGGTCGCTCCCATTACTGAATTTGCACTCCAAGTATTTTGTCTTGGTCCTACTCAGCCTGAACCCTTTAGATTCTAGAGTCTCTATCCAAACCTCCAGCTTAGCGTTCACTCCGCTGCGAGTCTCATCAATCAGGACTATGTCGTCTGCGAATAACATATACCATGACACCTCCCCTTGAATTTGTCGCGTCAGTCCATCCATCACCAAGGCAAATAAGAATGGGCTAAGAGCTGATCCCTAGTGCAACCTCATCATCACTGAAAAGTGCTCCGAGTCTCCTCCTACTGTCCGTACCCTGGTCTTGGCTCCATCATACATATCCTCGATCGCCCTAGTGTACGCCATAGGTACACCTCTAACCTGCAAACATCTCCATAGAACCTCCCTAGGAACTTTGTCGTATGCCTTCTCGAGGTCGATGAAAATCATATGTAAGTCTCTATTCCTCTTCCTATACTGCTCCACCAATCTCCTAATAAGATGAATGACTTTTGTGATCGAA
This sequence comes from Anisodus acutangulus, assembly GCA_029783415.1. Lineage (NCBI taxonomy): Eukaryota > Viridiplantae > Streptophyta > Magnoliopsida > Solanales > Solanaceae > Anisodus > Anisodus acutangulus. The sequence goes on from CM056504.1 coordinate 4,157,115, forward strand.
TGCCCCGGCATGAATCTAAACTGGTTCTCTAAAATAGACACGCCTCTTCTCACCTTCATCTCCATGACTCTTTCCCAAACTTTCATAGTGTGTCTTAGCAGCTTGATACCCTTATAGTTGTTGCAACTCTGGATATCACCTTTGTTCTTGTACAAAGGGATCGTTGTACTCTACCTCCATTCTTCGGGCATTCTCACCGTCTTAAAAATGACGTTAAACAACTTAGTCAGCCACCCTAAACCTGCCCTGCCTGCGCTCTTTCAAAATTCAACTGGGATCTCATCAGGTCCGGTCGCTCGTCCCCTACGCATCCTGCAAACAACACCCTTAACCTCCTCAACCTTAATGCTTCTACAATACCCAAAATCCCGGTACCTACCAGATTGCTCCAGATCTCCGAGCACAATGTCTCTATCTCTTTCTTCGTTCAAGAGTTTATGGAAGTAAGACTGCCACCTTCGCCTAATATGCGCGTCCTCCACCAGTACTTTACCGTCCTCGTCCCTGATGCACCTCACGTGATCCAAGCCACGGGCCCTCCTCTCCCTCGCCTTGGCTAAGAATAAAAGCCATTTAATTAAAATTGTGGGTAATATGCTTTGAGGCTCTTAGCCTATATATTTTGAGATTATATTGGAATTAAGAAAGATAACAAGGATATGCCACTTGGGCTGTCTCCACCTTTTTCTGTTGCAGGAGCCAGATCCTTGTATTGGAGTTTGTGATGATAAGAGAATATCTTTATTAGCAATGAGTTTCTCTTTGGACGAAGTTGAATTTGCAATTGGTAAACTTGGTATGTGAAATAGCTGTAGCTTTTTGTGTTTCTTCAAATGCTCTAGGAATTGTCTTGTAATATTATGGTTCTCTTCTCTTCTCCTCTTCTTAGGAAAAAGTAAGTACGCATTAAATTATAAACAAAGCAGCCTGGCACTAAGAAAGTGCAGAGGCAGTACACTGACTAGGGATATGGGTGTCATCTCTTAAGCAAAATCCTCCTAACCGTATTGAATAGCTGACAGAGAACTTGAGTATGAGTCCATTATGCTTGTATTTGTCAATATTCTAGTCACAGAGAAAGGCTATTTTCTGTATTAGTTTTCCTAGATTTTGGAACATTGCTCTATCCAGCTCTCCAGCCGATGCAACCATGAAGCAGAATATAAATAGTAAATCATTATAGAACATACATATAAAGGGGCAGCCCGGTGCACTAAGCTCCCGCTATGTGCGGGGTCCGGGGAAGGGCCGGACCTTAAATAGTAAATCATTATAGAACATACATATACATACGATAATTCATAGTTTGCCACTGAATATTCTTTTTCTTTTAGCTTTATTCTCTATTTCGTTTTGCTTTAGATGGACAATCATTTAAACTAAGTACTCCTGATGCTATATGCAGGTGAAGCTGCTCCTGTCAACGAACTAGTGGATGTAATCTTTGCTGCTCGAATAGCTGAGAATTGTAAAAAAGATGATGATGATATTTCTATTGTTGAGATTAAAGAAAGGAACAAGGTCAGTTATTTATGTGATTTCTTTTTTGAGCCTTTGATTGGAGAAAAACTATGAAACATAAGAAGAGTATAAGAAAGGTGAACAAGCTACCCTTTCAAGAATACACAGAAGTTAAATTAACTGACATTTTGGTGTTTGAAGAGAAAGGAACAGGAGATGTTTTGATGGGATATCAACTCCTCCCCCACACACATAAAGCTAGATGTCTTCTATGGTTATATAGTTGGCAATTTTTTATATATTGGCCTATTAACTTTTTGGATTTTTTCAGCTCATTTTCTTTAGCTTAGCCTACTCTTTCCCCCTCTTTTGTACTTCTTGCATATTCTTGATGCCTGTTCTATTGAACTTCTTACTTCATAAAAAGAAAGTTATATTAACTGAACAAATCACCCAATCTAGCTGTAGGTCTATAAAAGAGATGTATTGAAATAATCATGTAGCTCACGATATGGAAAAAGGTGTTTGAATCAACTGTCTTTAGAATTTATTATTAGGAGGCTTTTTGTCATGTACCTGGAGTGAATATCACACTTGCAAAAATTAAACTGCTTCAACTGTTTCGTATCCTTTCCTCCTCTCTGACTGAAGTGTAATTTAAGAGTGGAAAGTTTCTATAGCGAACCTGCTCCATACTATATGAGCCCAAATGTCTTAGTTCCTGGTTAGACTGCCATTAATCTGGAGTGCATGGTCTTTGATTAATACCAACTTTGTTGTCTAGGAATGCACCACTGAGGCTCTGTTTGGGACCATGGAGAAGACATTAAAATTGCTTGAAATGGGTTTCTCTGAGAATGAAGTTTCTAAAGTAATTGAGAAGTATGGTGAGCAAATTATGTTCTTTGTTAGTGTCTATTCCTCCCGTAACTGTTTGCGTATTGAAATCACAACATTTCTACTGTAGCCTTTCTGATTTGGCAAAATATTTCATTAGCGTCTTCAAGTTATCTTTTTCAGTCAAGTTTTTAATCAAATGCTTCATTTAGCTTTTAACTTCTGCCTTTTAGGTTCTGAAGTTCCTCTTGAAGAGCTTGCAAATTTAATTGTAGATCCTAGTAGTGGTAGAAGAATGGACAAGGTAATTATATGACTCCTATTTTCTTTTCGTAGTGTCATAAAATGGGAGCCTTGGAGTAACTGGTAAAGTTGTTGCCATGTGATCAGGAGGTCATGGGTTCAAGCCGTGGAAACAGCCTTTTGCAGAAATGTGAGGTAAGGCTGCGTACAATTAGACCCTTGTGGTCCGGCCCTTCCCCGGACCTCACGCATAGAGGGAGCTTAGTTCACCGGGCTGCCCTTTTTTAGTGTCATAAAATTCACAGTTTTGGTAATCCTTATTTGTTGATTAGATAGCATGCTTCAATTAGCTTTGGACCACAAAATAGGAATATAATGAATCTACGAGGTTTCAAACAATTGCGACAACCATTCACACCCTTGCCTGAGTGAAACTCTATGGTGGTGTGCTTGCAGCTGTAGTTCACAATCAGCTATTAGGAAGAGTGAATTTTTGGGGATGATAATTCTTTGATTGTTTGCACCAAGCGTTCTGTTAGAATTCATACATGGCTACAGTTTTGCTCATCAACTATTGACATGCTCTGGTCCTTCTGCTCTATTGCAATCTCTGATGCTTAAAGTTGTGAAGAAACTGGAGTACAACTAGATCACTAGATTAATTTAGATAAACTATTGTATTTTTTCAAATGACTTGCAGATGTTCTTCTCCTGCTATTGTATGATAGTTTTTGTTTATCCGAGATCTTATTTCCTTATAGTATGCTATTTGAGAATCTCTTTTTAATTTATTTTGTTATATTTATCTGCTTGCAGCATCTCTTAAACTCCCTCGGCAGGAATGGTTCAATTGGTTTTCATCCAGTAGCTGTTAAGAAAGAGGAATTTAGTGAGGATACCTGTGAATCTAGAGACTTTAACGGGCTTAACCTACTGGAAAAGCTTAAGGGAAACGGCCAAAGGAGAACTATATTGATGAGAAAGACACTTTAAAGTGACCGAAATCAGAGTATGATGAAGCCTTTAGCAGTCCCCTTGGCCCTGCATTGCAAGAAATCTTAAGGCCACTCAATGCCACCAGGACTCCGGTTTCTCGAAGAGCAATTTCCCAAAGATCAAGAGTGCTGGATTGCCAAGACACACCGAAATTGTCTATGCCGAATTCATGCAGGAGCCTGGATAAGGTGGTGGCTAAAGCTCCCTATTTCTTTTATGGCAATGTAATGAACTTATCCCATGACTCTTGGGTAAGAATATCACAGTTTATGTATTCCATCGAGCCAGAATTCGTCAATACTCAACTTTTCTCAGCTCTGAGTCGTAAAGAAGGTTATGTACATAATCTTCCTACTGAAAATTGATTTCACATTGTTCCAAAACCACCAATGACGATTCAAGAAGCAGTTCCGAATAGCAGAAAATTGTGGCCATCATGGGATACAAGGCAACACTTTAGCTGCATCAATTCCGAGACTACTGGTATATCTCATCTCTGTGATAGGCTTGAAAGAACAGTAAGTGATTCCCACGGGTTTCCTGCAGTTGACAGACAGAGAGATATCCTCTACCAGTGCCAGATATTTAATCTAGTCTGGGTTGGCCGCTACAAATTGGAGCCTGTAGTGCCCGAACAAATAGAACGCATTCTTGGCTACCCAGAAAATCACACTCGACTTGCTGGGTTTAGCCTGATGGAAAGACTTCTATCGTTGAAACATTGCTTCCAGATAGATACATTGGCTTATTGTCTCTCTTCATTGAAGTCTCTGTACCCTGGAGGGTTGACAGTGTTGTCAATCTATAGCGGAATTGGTGGAGCAGAAATTGCATTGCATCGCCTTGGAATTCGCTTAAAAGCTGTTGTCTCCATAGAGGCTTCTGAGAAAAACCGGAGAATACTCAAGCAATGGTGGAGTAGTTCAGGACAAACAGGAGAACTCGTGCAGATGGAAGACATTCACAAGTTGGCAAGTAACAAGGTAGAAGTCTTGATTGACAAGTTTGGTGGTTTTGATTTCATCATATGCCAGAACCCATGTACATACTCTTCTAAAGGCCATTTAGCTGCAGATATCGATAGTCAGGCAAGTTTAGATTTCATGTTGTTTCACGAGTTTTTGCGTGTCCTACAATGGACGGAACTAGTAGTTCTTTAGCTTTATTGTGTAGGCACATTTGGACTGAGCTTCATAGTATGTTGTCCTAGTTAATGAAATGTAACTAAGTTCTAATATAGGAAGCTTAAATTGTGAATGTGTTCCCATTACATTATTTTGTTGCTAGGTAATCTATGCTGAAAGTTGGTTGTGTCCTTTATTGTACTTCAAATATTTGTATATTATTACTGGCATCATGTATTTCTTCAACTGACTTGGATCAAAGGCGTTACCTCAGAAGAGTCATTTGTATTCTTCTCTTGAGGGGACAATTTATTCTTACACCTTTTGTTTGGAACAACCAGGAAATTACACCAATGACCTTGAAAATGGGTGGTGTTGTCCCGGTTTGTCCTATCAGCGGACCTTTCAAGGTTAAGAGTCAAAACTTGTCAAATTAAAGTTTTGCTCATTGGCCAAATAAGGTCAAAATTTCAAGACAACCATCTCCGAGGTCATTCTTGTAAATCACCCTGGGAAACAGAACAAAACCAAGGGAAAAATAATTATTGAAGAGGTTAAAAATTAACGGTCATGATTAGAAATGCAAAAGAACTCAATAAAAGGAAAAGAAAAAAGAAGTCATCTCAACACTTGGGATGTGTTAGGTATGAAGGCATATGTTTTCTGTGGAAAAAGGAAAATATTTTCCTTATTGAAGGTAAGTAAACAAAAAATATTATTTCAAAGCACAATATTTTTTAGAAAAATAAATAGTTTTTATATTTATTTTTGTATGTTAGGTAAGTAAACAGAAAATATTATTTCAAAAGCATTTGTTGTATAATTTAATCAAACACTATGTGAGTTAGAGGTGGGATTAGGGATGGGGGCTATGGGGGTGGAGTGTTTTGAAGGGCAGAGAGGAAACCATCAACAGGGGCGGCACAATGATATATGTGATCTAAAGCGAGACTTCAACGAGAGGCCTTAAATTTTTTGGTGAAAGAAAGAAAATCATATATAACTTTATTTAAAATTAATTTTTTTATCTTTTTGACATGCAAAATTATTAATGATTTGTTTATAATTGATTTCTTATGATAGTTCGTTTATAGTTAATCCATTGATTTCTTGAAGATACCTGTCGATTTCTCACCAACTTCTTATTCTTCTTCTTGATTATTGTTGTCTATCTCAACTATATCACCAATTTGTTCATCTACGGTAAATTCTTCCATATTTTCTGATTGTAAATTTTTTTTAGTTTATTAAAATTTATCAAAGGCTCCATTTTGAGATTGTATTAAAGTTTCAATCTTCCTCTATTTTGGGAGTTTTAAATATCTGAATTCATACTTTCTAATTGACATATTTAAACTCTAAAAAATAACTAAAGGACAATATATACTATGATAATAAAATATAAAACAATCAAATCTGGTTCGACAAATATAAAATTTGATATTATTTTCACTGCTTGAGAACTCTTGATGCAACGCTAGAATTTGAGAAAAAACAAAAGAAGTGACAATTGACTTTTTTCAATGAAAAACAAAACTTGAAATCTAGAGAATTGGAAAATGGGAAAAGCCAAAGTGAAATATAAAAGTAAATGTAAAGTACAAGTAAAAAGAGAAAGATTAAAGGATAAAAATAAGGGAAAACTACACTTAATGTCCCTAAAACTCAAATTATTTACGCGCTATGCCCCCCTCCCAAACTATTTACGCGCTATATCCAAGACAGCTTAAAGTATTTACGCATGATATCCTCCCAGAACAACCCAAACAATGTATTAATTTGACCCAATTTTCACGTGGTCCAAGTGCAGAAGCAGAATATTGAGGCGTTGTGAATACTGTTGCCGAAACTTGTTGGCTCAGAAACCTCCTTCTAGAGTTCATTGTCCCTTACGTAAGGCATCTATTGTCTACTGTGATAACGTATCTGTTGTCCATTTATCTCATAACCCGGTTCAACATCAGAGAACCAAATATATTGAGATGAATATTCATTTTGTTCGTGAAAAGATTGTCATGGGTCATGTTCGAGTGTTACATGTTCCTTCTACCTATCAATACGCAGATATATTTACTAAGGGATTTCATCGGCAGCTGTTCCTTGACTTTAGATCCAGTCTCAGAATTCGGCATTCCCCCGCTCTGATTGAGGGAGTGTGATAGAGAATATATTAATATTCTCCGTATATTCTGTAAATATTATTTTGATGTAATTATGTAAATTAGATATTCTCATACAATTAGGTTTGTAATTGTAAACACTTATACATTGCATTAATGAGAATCCTCTCAACAAGAAGAATTACACAATTCTACGGTAACTTTACCTACCAATCGTCCTTGAGCATGCACATGATTCATCCCATTTAAAATTTACATATGCAGAAAACGCATGATTAATTAACTATTCATGTGCTTTATTATTGTTGTTGTTGCACCATGAGAAAAAGAACAAAAGAGATCTCATATAATAACAGTCAAACTCTATCATATTTTCTGTTTCATTTCTTTTAAAATAAAAAAAAAATCTATTATGAATTTATTACCAGAAACTTAATGCGTAATCTCATCATTCAGTGTATTTGAATGAGAATAGATAAGTAAGAGAGAAGGCAACACCAACCGGCAGAACAAAAGTAATGAGAAGAAATCCCTTGGATGAAAAAAAGCTTGAAAGAGAGAATCAAAAATGAAATAGCGAGAGCAAACCAGAAAAAAACATAAAAGTTGATGATAAGAGATAAGATATTTTATCAAGAGGATTAGAAAAAACTTAAGAATATCTTACTTTAGATTCAAATCAGACGGCAGAAGATTCTCTTATTTTTATATATATACAAAAAACGTTATTGTTATCCTATTTATACCAACATAATTTTGAGACAAAAGTGATACAATTGAATGGACCTTGATAGTTGCTTCTAATTTTCCTTTTCCCCTTTCTTTGTCCTTATAAGTTTTAATTTAATGAGAACTTATGTATTATAACTTTAAAAATGGATAATAAAGAGTAGTATTATTAATTCAAGTCAGTGTAGACTTGGGATTAATAAGTATTTCTCCATTTGTTACAGTAACGAATAAAGTATTAATAACGTGATTAGTGACGTTCTAATTTGGATTGAAGATGGTTGACATATTTGTAGAACTATCTAAGTATCTAGAAAGGAAAGGATGCTTCTTGGCCCTAGCCATTGTTTGAACAAATTTAAATGATATATTTTTTAGACTTTTAGTGATGATTGGATAGACATACAATTTTGCCATAGATGTTATGATTCAAATCCAAAAAGAATATCACTTTTTTATATTTAAAAATTATTTACAGCTACATATTTATTTAAAATTTATTTTGAACCACACATTTCAAAAGTCTTTCTCTCTTTTTTAAACTCCGTGACAAATCAAATTGTGTCACATAAATTGAAACGGAGAAAGTACTTAATTTAGATCATCGCACGAGGAAAAAGAATATCACGCCGCGTAAGCGATTATTATTTTGGTGTAATTTTAAGTTTTTAATGTGTGCTAATACGGTTCAATCTTGAAGAATAAGTAGAAAATACGTTAATGGTTGAAATTTCAGAAATAATGGCATGGGGGTTACATATCTTGATTTTGATACCAATACTTGCAAAAATACACCATCCTTAGCATTGCCTAAATAGGCGAAATCATTATCAGGGTAAAAAATTATTTACACTTTCCCTTTCATATAGTGTTTGCTTTATTTTCCACTCTTCCAACATCACTCACATATAACATAAAATATAAATCAAATAATATTTTAAATTTCATATCAAATGAAATATTGTCTCATAGATTAAAACAAAAATTAATTATTAAAAACATGACGGGGGATACATTATATCCGTAGAATAGTGTAATTCTCCTTTATTGGAATCTTCTCATTAATTCAATATATATAAGTGTTTATAATTGTAATTCTAATTGAATGAGAATATCTACTTTACATAATTACACTAAAATAATAATTACATAATATATGAAGAATATTTATGTATTCTCTATCACACCTCCTCAGTCGGAGCGGGAAGAGGCTAGATGCTCAGACTGGATTTGAAGTCAAGGAACAACTGTCGAGGAAGCCCCTTAGTGAATATATCTGTGTATTGATAGGAAGAAGGAACATGCAACACCCGAACATGGCCCATGTCAACCTTATCACGAACAAAATAAATATTCATCTCAATATGTTTGGTTCGCTGATGTTGTACCGGGTTATGAAACAAGTAAACAATAGACGTGTTATCATAGTAGACAAGAGATGCCTTACGTAAGGGACAATGAAGCTCTAGAAGAAGGTTTCTGAGCCAGCAGATCTCGGCAACAAAGTTCACAATGCCTCTATATTCTGCTTCTGCACTCGAACGGGAAATAGTGACTTGTCGTTTGGCAGACCACAAGATGAGGTTATCACCAAAAAATATATAGTAGCCGGAAGTAGATCGACGTGTGTCCGGATAGCCGCCCCAGTCGGCGTCCGTATAGGATATCAATATGGACGATGCAGATGGATAAAGATGTAATCCGTAGTCAAGAGTATTCTTAACGTACCGAATGATACGTTTAAGAGCAGTAAAATTAGGCTCCCTGGGAGCATGCATGAACAAACACACCCGCTGAATGACATATGTAATATCAGGCCTAGTGAAGGTAAGATACTGAAGTGCACCAGCAAGACTCCTATAAAGAGAAGGATCGAGCACCGGATCCCCGTCATCTGCACTGAGTTTCGACTTTGAGTCGACTAAAGTGAGCATGATCTTGTAGTTTTCCATTTTAGCCCTGTAAACAATTTCTTCGGCATACTTACGCTGACATAGGAACATTGTATTTTCGAATCTGGTCACTGAAATCCCCAAAAAATAACTAAACTTGCCCAAGTCTGTCATAGTAAATTCGGATTTGAGTAGGGTAATGATTTCATTTTTCAGCACAACAAATGAGGCAGTCAGAACAATATCATCCACATAGAGCAAAAGGTATGCAATGTCATTACCTCGATGAAAAATAAAAAGAAAATTATCACTCTTGCTGCACACAAACCCGATCTGCATAATGTTAGTGGCAAAACTCTCATACTAAGCCTTGGGGGCTTATTTCAAGCCATAGAGTGACTTTCGAAGATGACAGACATATTGAGGAGCCTCTGGATGCACAAAGTCAAGCGGTTGATGCGTATATACAGTTTCTTTAAAGTCACCATATAAGAACGCATTTTCACATCAAGTTAATGAATCGGCCAGTTTTTCCCATAACTATGCTCAAAACAGTGTGAATGGTGGCTGAATTAACCACTGGACTGAAGATCTCACCACAATCAAGTCCCTTTTGTTTCCCCATGCCATTTGCCACAAGTCTCGCCTTATGGCGTTCAAGCTCACTACTATCTCTGAATTTGTGACAATATAACCACATGCAACGTATCATATTCACCCCCTCTGGTCTTGGGACAAGATCCCAAGTGCACTGTGTAGTGAGTGCATCAAATTCCTCATACATGACCGCATTCCAATTCGGGTCAAGCTTGGCTAACTTTGGGTTTTTAGGTTAGATGAGATGGTCTGAGTGGATAGGTTAAAGTAGACTTTCAGTTTGAAAATCCCGTGCTGGGAACGGGTTTCCATACAGTAGGTCGGAAGTGGGACTGTTTGGGTCACGGGCAGTGGGGTGGTTACGGGAAGTGGGGTGGTTTGGGAGACATTATTTTTTGTCACGAGAACAGTGGCGGGGGAGGGGGCAGTGGGCTCGGTGACATGGGAACAGTGGCAGGGGGTGGGACAGTAAACACGACGACGTGAACGATGAGGCCGATACGGAAGCAGTGGGTTGGATGGTGGTTGACATGATGTGGGTAGACGACGAGGGCTGGGCAGTGACGGGACGGGATGGATTCCACGATGTATTGCGTTTCTAATGAGGGGGAAAGTGTTCGGATCATCAAGAAAGTTGTAATCAGTGACCTGAAACTTTTGAACGTTTGCAAATGGGAAAACATTCTCCTCGAATATGACATGGCGAGAGACAGAGATTTTATTTGTGGACAAATCATAGCATAAGTACCCCCTATGGTTTGACGGAAAACCTAAAAAAATTGAAGGGGTAGTTCTAGGTGCTAATTTTTTAGGGGCCGTGGAGGCGAGATTCGGGTAGTATAGACAACCAAAAATCTGAAGGTGATCATAAGAGGTTAACCGATGGAAGAGAATTTCGGTTGGAGTTTTATTTTGAAGAGTTCGTGTTGGTAATATATTAAGGAGGTATGCCGCTATGCGTAAGGCGTACACCCAAAATGAAGGGGGGATGGAAGCATGGAAGAGCATAGTGTGGATCTAATTGTTGATGGTGCGTAGGATTATTTCAGCTTTACCATTTTGAGGTGAGGTATGTGGGCAAGAAAATCGAAACAACATGCCATGGTCCGCACAAAATTTATGAAAGGGAAGATTGTCAAACTCTCGGCCGTTATCACATTGAAACGTTTTGTTGGTTTTTCAAATTAGGTTTTAACATATGCTTGAAATTCAAGAAAAAATATGTAGACTTGGGACTTATATTTTAGAGGATTCACCCAAAGAAAGTGAGGGAAATCATCCAAAAATACCAAATAATATTTGTGACCTAGTTTGCTAGTAATGAGAGATGTTCATAAATCCGCATGAATAATATCAAAGGGAGAAAATGTTATACTTAATGAAGATTAAAAAGGAAGTCTAACATGTTTTTCTAAAAGACGAGAAGCAAGCGGGGGTAAATTTCCCGTTATTACATTGAATGAAATTCTGACTTCTAAGAAAATTAAAAACTGGTGCCCCTGGATGGATGCCCAAGTCTACTGTGCCATGTTACTGGAGAGATTGCGGCTAGAGAGGTTTGTTGAGTGACACTTGCAGCGGAAGTGGATGAGAAAGGATAGAGGTCCCCCACACTATTGCATCTCGTAAGAGTTGTCCTCGTACGTAGGTCCTTTACAGATAAACCAAAAGGGTCAAACTCAATAGATACGGAATTGTCACTAGCAAATTTCCTAACAAAGATTAAGTTTTTAATAATATTATGAGCATATAGGACGTTTTTAGGGAAAATAGAGGGTGAAGTGGTAGTGTTTGAGTGGTGTCATAGCCTTGAATTGGAATGAGATTGCCATTGCCGACCAATATAAATTGAGGATTGTTCAAATTAAACAGTTGAGGAAGATTACCGAAGTTACGAGTGAGGTAGGATGTGGCGCCCGTATCCATATACCATGCATCGTCGGATTGCTGTAAATTCACAGTGATGAAGGCCTGGTCCAGTTCGGTAGGGGTAAGTAAGTAGTATGATTGTTATTGCTGTTGGGCCGATGAGAAGTGGACTTGTTGTGGTTGGGCCGTTGGACGTGGGCCCAAAATATTGGGCTACTGCCACTGGCCAATGTTTTGGGTTGAGACAGTCGGATACGGGTAATGGGGCGAAGCCTAATTTTCGGAAGTAGGCCAAGGTAGTGGGTTGGCCCACTGAGTTGGGTAATGGGCATGCTGGACTTGTCTACTACTGTTGTTGCCTCGGTCGAAACCTCTACCCCTTCCTCGGTTTCCGCCGTCGTGGCCTCTGCCTTTGCCACCGCCGCGGTCACCTTGCGGACTATCCGTGTGTGGTGGTTGTCCGGCGGGTGTTGTGGCGGTCACCGGTGCATCAACCACCAAAGCCTTCTGATTATATTCATCCTGTTTGGCACGCCTAGTTTTCTCCAATAGTAATTGTGATCGGGCCTTGTTGTAACTAGAGAAGGGATCGGGTTGTTGGATAATTGTTGCAAGTGTGTCGTACTCACCCTTTGGCAAATCATTAATTAGTTGCAAAACCAATTTTTTTCTCAAATCTGAGTGCCCACATTAGATAGTTGATCTGCAATTAATTTCAATTGTTTACAATAGTAGGACATATTAACAAAGTTTTCAAGACGGTGTTATTAAATTGCTCCTCCAGATACACGACAAGTGTATGTTTGTTGTCTTGAAAAATTTCTTCTAATCTTGTCCATAAGTCGTGAGCCGAAGCACCTGTCTTCATAATGGTATGAAGTAGATCATTTGATATGGTGCCATATATCCATTGCTTGACGATTGCATCAAGTCGTTTCCACGTAGTGTTGTCGACGTCGGGTGGACGGGGTGTGGTGGCATCGATGTGATCAAGAACGTTGTAGGCACAAACATGTATTTGAAATAACTCAACCCACAAAGAGTATTATCCATCCTCCTGATCAAGAATCAAATGTATAAAGTTTTTGATGTTCGTTACTGCAAACGCCAGATGAAGGGTGTTGGGAGAGGAGGAGGATATGTGACGTCTTGTGTGGAGGAAGAGGAATCGGGAGAAGCTATGTGGTCGCCGGAAGTAAGGAAAAAGAGAGGGTGTGATAGCGGAAATTTACTAGGATTTGGGGAGGGTTCCACCATTATCACGGAAGGAGAGAGGCGACAGAAATTTGCTAGGGTTTGGGGAGGGTTTCTGCCTTAACCAAGGAAGGAGATGGGGGTGGGGTGGCGGCCGACTAGTGTTTGGGTGTTAGAGTTTGACTTCTGATATCATATAGAATATTGTAATTCTCTTTGATTGCAGCAATATATATATATATATATATGTGTGTGTGTGTGTGTGTGTGTTTACAATTATAATCCTAATTGAATGAGAATATTTACTTTACATAATTATATTAAAATAATAATTACAGAATATATAGAGAATATTTTAATATCAAATACAAATATAGCACTAACACAGTCATTTTAAACTTTTTTTTTGGTAATCTAGTCATTTAAAACTTACTTACATACCATCATATAATTCAACCACCAAAGGTTATATGGGATATGAATATAATCCTTATTGTTAATGAGATATCTCGAATCGAGTCGTATAAACTTTATTTTTTAATAAATTATATGTGATATAAATATAAATTAGTTAAGGCTCCAAAATAAATATTTAATTCGGGTGAAAAATTAATACTTAAAAGAACATGTAATCCGAGTAAGAGTCAACTTTGCTTTTTTTCCTTTTGCATCACGCGTTCCCACCACACGAACCTTTTTGTTGATTATACGTAGTTTTTGATGATTGTGAAGAGTTCAACGACGACGATGAAGATGGCAGTAGTAGATGCCGAGATTTTGTGTCAACCTAGTGTTTCCGTTGAGTATCTCGGCGTTTCAACGGCGGCGCCGCCCGTCGCCGTCGATGAGGATTTGGAGTTCTTTGATGTTACTACTACTACGCCTTCTTCGCTTTCCAAATCCCGTGAATTTCGCTCTGCTGATTTGGTTACCGTTGATATTTCTCGTACTGACTCGGTAACGTTTCAGATTTCCCGTTTTTCTTCTTATTATTTTTTTGGTAACTGTTGAGTTAGTTTAAGCATTTTGTTATAAGATATTTTATATCGTGAAGAATTCACCTAATTTTGCCTTGTTTGGGATTCGAATGGTACATGTTATTTCTTGTCTGTCGATTATCGTATTAATTTATGGTAGTTATAGCTTTTTTTTAGATTCCTCTAACCGGGAAACGTCTCTGCTGCGTACGCTCTACCCTCCCAGTCCTAACTTTGTCGATTTCACCGGATATGTTGTTGTTGTTGGGATCCGAATTGTGGATCTCAAAGTTGTTAGATGCCCTTCTATTTACTTCTCGAGTTCTTCAGATGATTAGTATTGGGAATATATTGTCTGTAGCACCTCGTTTTTCCTTGCTTTTTCTGTGTATTTGTTTGTTGTGAAGAATTGGATCTGCGTAGAGGTTTTGATCGAGTATTATTTAGGGTTTGGAGTTAAAAAGTTCATCCGGTAGATAATATTTCTATGAAAAAGGGTTAAAAAAACTCAATTATGCTATTTTGAGTTGTTTTGAATTCCGGAATTGTACGTATGTAAACTTCGGCAAGTATAGCAGGTCCAAGTTGTGAAGAATTTGGATCTGTGTACAGTGTAGAGGTTCTGATGTAGTATTATTTAGGGTTTGGAGTTAAAAATTTTCATCTGATTGATATTATTGCTACGACAAAGGGTTAAAAAACTTAATTCTGCTTATTTGACTTGTTTTCAATTCCGGAATTGTGACTTGTGAGTATGTGAACTCTGCAAAGTATAGCAGGTCCAAGTTGAAAGAAAGAGGGTTCTGCTTAGTTTAGGGTATGTGTAACTATGATGTAACTATGATGAATTCTCTGAGTGGACTCATATATACTTGACCTGAACTAGTTCAGGATTGAGCTGTAGTTGAATGATTTTTCTATTTGCTAAAGGAATGGATTTAACTTTCTATCTCTTATTGTCTCTCTCCATATGATTAACTGATTTTTTTTCTTGGTTTCTGATTGTTGAGGTATTTGATTATATTATCATTTCTATGTGGGCTGTGGATATTATATTGAAGTTTTTAGAGTTTTTGTTATGCTTGTTGATAATTGGTTATATGATTTGTGTGACTGAAATACAATGTAGCTGTGGTTTGATCTTTTATATTTTGCAATTATCAGGGTGTGAGATGCTCAACTAGTACTCAGACGACTATAATTGATTCAGCTAGAAGCAGTAATGTTATCCCAGCTATTCGTTCGGGTAGCTACACTGATATTGGACCTCGTAGATCCAATGAAGATGAACATATTCGTGTTGATGATCTTTCAGCTCAGTTGGGTTCTCTATACAATTGGCCTCTTCCGGGTGCATTCTATGCTGTGTTTGATGGTCATGGAGGTTCTGATGCAGCTGCTTTTGTCAGGACTAATGCAATGAGATTTTTCTTTGAAGATGCTAATTTGCCTCAAACATCTGTTGTTGATCAAGCGTTCTTGGAAGAATTGGAGAGCTCTCACTTTAGAGCGTTTTTAAATGCTGATCAGGCCTTAGCTGATGAATGTACTGTTGATGACTATTGTGGGACAACTGCAATAACTGCCCTAGTTTTGGGAAGACATGTGGTTGTTGCTAATGCTGGTGACTGTCGTGCTGTCCTTTGCAGGAAAGGTGTTGCAGTTCAGTTGTCTCAAGATCACAGGCCAACTTGTCTGGCAGAACGGCAAAGAGTTGAGAAATTAGGTGGTATTATTGAATATGGTTGTCTAAATGGTGATCTTGCAATTACTCGAGCCCTCGGAGATTGGTATATGAAGTTTCCGTATGGATCTGCATCTCCTCTTACTGCGGAACCAGAAGTTAAGAAAATGTTGTTGACTGAGGATGACGAGTTCATGATACTTGGTTGCGATGGCATCTGGGATGTGATGTCGAACCAAGAAGCAGTGAATGTCGTTCGCCGTGAGCTTAGGCTGCACAATGACCCGCAGCAGTCCGCCAAAGAACTTGTCAATCAAGCTCTATGTAAAGACATAGATGACAATCTCACTGCAATTGTCGTATGCTTTACTTCTCCTGATCACCGGTCTTCAGTTCCATCCCAGAGGCCAAGATTCAGGTGTTGCAGTTTGTCCGAAGACGCCAGGAAGAAACTCCAAAGTTTGTTAGGAAGCAATTGAGTTTAAACTAGCATTGTTTGATGACCGTATTAATATTCTTGACTACAATGTGTAAATAAGAATTAAAATAATTTCTGGTTTCGTGTCTGTTTGAGCCTCTGCTTCAGGGAAGTGAGAAAAAGCAGCCAGCAGTTTTGTATGCTAGTGCATCGTGGTATATGTGCTGTCAATTCTTTTTAACGGAAGGATAACTTGTGTGATATTTGAGTTATTTCTGAAATTCATTTTCTTTGTCCTTCAATAGTTTAAATCGATGTTACTCTCACTCTCCAAAAATGAGGTTGTACTCATGTTGGATCTGTTCTATTTTTGGAGGATTCAATACACATATGGTGATAGTTTTGAAGAGTTCGAGCAACATGATTCAATAGTTTAAACTATTGGCTTATTTGCCAAATTTGAGTGGCTTTCAATGTGAAGAAGAGAGGACTACCTCATCTAGATTGGGGAGGTTCCGAATCTATTTTCGGCCAAGAAATGAGGTAGGGTTTGTGAGGACATAAATTTCTGCTGCAAAGGATATTTATTATTACTACTATGTGATGGAAAAATTCCCTAACTGGTCTTAAATGTCTCAATCTTTTCTTATCCGTTTATCAATTGGTGGTTTCCTTCAAAAATAAAAATATTCATTTCTTTTTTGTCACAAAGAATTATTTGGCAGGTAGGAAGAAGGAACTACAAAGCTATTTCTCGTTGTTATCCCTTGAGAAAAAATGAAAAGGAAAAAAAGAAACAGTAGTAGTAATTGTGTAGTATTGACCATGATAAAACTAGAATTCGAGTTTGTAGAATTGTTGTTTAAATTAGCGCTCAAGCGTGTTGCTTAGTAATTAATAAAGTGAATATAAATCTTGTAAATTATTGTACAGATTTATATTTAGACAAAATAATTAGATAATATTTGTCATATGCCTAGATTTTGATTAGTAGCATTAATCAGTATTTTTCGGTGAGATACCTTAATAGAAATAGTTGAGAGCGTGCAAGCTGATTTAAATACCAGTTTCATATAAATTAAAATAAGTTATTCGGATTATGATTATTTAGCAATTAGCAGTGAGATCTTTAGTGGTATTTCTCCTTGTTTTCCTGTGATGAACTAGATGAATAATTTAAAAGTAGTATAAAAAAGTATTTCTCCCTTTTTATTTTTCAAATCAAAATGTCTTCGGACAACTCTTGTTATATTACTAATTTTACATTTCTTGATCCCTTTTTTCGAGCCGGGGAAAAAGCTTGTAAACACAAGTGCCCGCTATTTAATAAATTAGTGTTGGAGTAGCACAATACTTCATCGGTCATGATATTTATATCCCGAAACAATTCATATTTATTTATATTACTAAAATTATTTCATTAAACATAAAATAATAAGTTTAAAATTTTTATTTTTAAAAAGCTGAATAAAAATAAAATAAAAGAATATTAATCAAAAAATTATTTATTTAATATAAATATTCAAAAATTTACTTTTTTTTAGCTCACATTGAGTTCGACCGATATTTATATTAAAATTTAACTAATTCATATTCGCATCGCATCCGTGGCCTATTCGGCCCCAATCACCACATCAGCTATTTTTTTTAAAATTTTGTTTTAAAACAAACTGGCCCTCACTATACAAAAAAACTCAGCAAAAAATTGTTAAACCAAACTATTTGAAGCCGGAAAAAGAAATGGCGATAGGGAGCTTAGCTAGACGAAAGGCCACAACAATTTTATCATCCAATGGATATCTCTACAAGTATTCATTTTCTCTTAACAGAGGTTTCGCTTCGGGATCTGATGAAAACGACGTCGTTGTTATCGGTGGTGGACCTGGCGGCTATGTGGCGGCGATTAAAGCGGCTCAACTAGGTCTTAAAACTACTTGTATTGAGAAACGTGGTGCCCTTGGTGGTACTTGTCTCAATGTTGGTTGTATTCCTTCTAAGGTACTAGTTTTTTCTAATTTATTTGGATTTTTTTTTTACATTTTTTGATTGCACAAAGTTTAAATCTTCTTAGATCTGTTTTCGTTATTGGAATTTTGTTTATTTTGTGATATTATGCCTATGTATTTAGTTAATGTGAAGACGATGATGTCGATTAAGAGTATTAAGCTAAAAAAACGTTATTCATTTTGTTAACTTGTGATATTGTTTTGATACTGTTGTGGATATCAGTTTGATATTTTAGGGATTAAATAAATAGATAGCAGATGTTACTGTAATGTGGAGCTCTGGGAGCAAATTGAAAATTTTGTGTTTGGTGTGATGGAAATCATCTTGAGGTAAAATGTTTTGAGTCAATGGTCAAAAACACACCTAAACTATCATCTTCTCGCGAGTTCCATACCTCAACTATCCGTTGTTCCATTTTACCTACCTAAACTATCAGTCTTTTTGTATTGAAGCACACCTCGATGCTGAGTTGGCATTCACGCCCCTTTTGTCGATTGATTTTAAATATTTGGTCAAACCAGCATTGAGGTGTGTTTTAATACAAAGGGAATGATAGTTTAGGTAGGTAAAGGGAGATAGTTGAGAGATGAAACTCTCGATAAAGTGATATTTTGGGTGTGTTTTTGATCATTAACTCAAATGTTTTTCCAGCATTCAGTTAGTGAGTGAAAGTATTTTCTGGAAAAAGTGTATTAGTAAAGATTAATAATGATATTAGGAAATCGGAGAGTGTTATGATGAAATTTTTTAGTATTGAAGATTAATAATGATGTCCAAGTATTAGTTGGAGTGAGTAAGATGAAGTTAAAAAATTAAGATAATGACAAGGAAAATGACTTCCGCCTATAAATGAGGTTCATTTTCCACCTTTTGATGGAAAATTTATTACTTTATTTACTGGTAATCAAATACCAGGAGATAGGATTCTTGAAAAGTGACTTTCAATTTTCATCATAGGAAACACACACTAATGATTCAGGAATTCACCTCTCTAAAAGACTCTGAAGCTGCTTCGAAATTCCGGAGAGGGATGTAGTTAATATAAGAATGCACTTTATGTGATTAATAAATATGTAGTAGTGGTTTGCAACCTGTATTATTTAAAGGAATAATGAGCGTTAAATTCTGCATTAATAGTAAAGTTTAGTCCACCTAACATAACAATCAGAGACTCTTATGTTTAGTCCACGTATTTGCCCCAAAAAAGTTATATGCCATCCACAATTTTTAAAACCAGATTGCACTCTAAAATCTTGTTTAGTTATTCATCTCTTATTATCTCTCATTTGTGTAAATTTTATAGGATTAGTTTTAGAATTACTGAAAGTATTACACGTACAATTTTCATGTCTAAAAGGGCATTGACATTTGCAATTCATGACACTTCAAATTGTCGCTATAGAAAAAATTCATTCTTAAAGTTTTTTCATATAATTATAATTGTTAGAAAAAAGTTACCAGTTTTTTAAAAAAAGATTATAATTGTTAGAAAATGTTGATTAGTCATTGAGTTGCAATCCCTACATTATGATCTTAGTATAACATGTTCGTGAAGTGAACCAAAAGTCCCTATAGTCCGCTAAACATTATACAGTCATTTAAAGTACCATTTTTACAACTTCTGATTTTGAAAGCACCCCAAATTGGTCGTCCTATGAAGTGGAGTCAATGGAATACGTTTCTCCCCTTCTTTAGCTGCAACAGGGGCAACCTTAACTTTCCAATCAAGTATCAAAGCCCACCCCTGCAATAAAAGGAAAAATAAGGAGGACCAAAAAATAATACTCCATGTAATTTCTGACTATCCAGCTGCAAGATGTTGATTATATATTCTTTTGGTTGATAAAAGATAAAGGAAATGGCTATTATCTCTGCAGATGTTGGTAGCAGACATATGCTGCATAATGAATGATATGTTCTTTTCAGTAGTAAATATGATTTATTTCTACCTGAACTAGAATTAAGTTTTATCCAAAGTGAAATAAAATAAAATAAAGTGCTTTCTCAAAGAAGTGAAGTATAAGTATAGACCTAAATTGAGTTATATGAAACTACTGGAAGGGGATTTTAGACATTCTAATTTCCAATTGATGAGTTAATTTGTGACTTACATATAGAAGTAAAGATACCTGGCATAATCAACAGTAACATTATTTTAGTTGATGAGAGTGATATGTCTTTTGAGTATGCTACTAGAAGCAGAAATCAGTTGTCGGGAATTACTGTAAGGGGCCTGGAAATTCTGATTTCCAATTTTGACGAGTTGACTTGTATCTTACATATATTTTGTGAAAGCTTTTTCTCGCAAATATTTTGTGGCTTTCCTTCTTTTTTTTTTGTCAAAAGTTTCGAAGGTTGAATACTTCTTCTCATGGTTGTGCAGTCTTTCCTTGGTTTGGCTGCTTAGAAAGATATATATCTCACGCGGTATGTTGCACTGAAGTATATATGCCCTACCATCCGCATATGGTTAACTCAGTTTCTTTGATGCCCTTAAAACATGACATGCCTGAGGGTTCCCCTGTTGTGAATCCAAAGATGTAACTTCCCTGAGAGGCCATTTTGATTGGTGACCATATCTAACCTAGTGTGTGGCTTACCCACTGGTGTCCATAAATGTCTTATGACCTCCACTTATCTTCTAATAACTCTTAACAATAGAGTTCTACTCTAGTATTTTGCTAATTGGCATTCTGTTTATGTGAAATCATGCATTTAAGTTCATTCTTCTGCATAGTAAAATTAACAATGGTTCTCTACAAATATACTTGGCAGAGTAGTGCATAGGTTTATGCCTGTCTTTCTTGTCGATGACTTCTTGGAGCTTTGTAGTCAGCTTTTGATGTCTAATTCATCATCTTTACTCTTTCTGCTTTTCATGCGTAGGCACTTCTTCACTCCTCCCACATGTACCATGAAGCTCAACATTCATTTGCTAATCATGGTGTGAAGTTCTCTTCTGTTGAGGTAGATCTTCCTGCCATGATGGCCCAAAAAGATAAAGCTGTTGCTGGCTTAACACGAGGCATTGAGGGTCTATTTAAGAAGAACAAAGTGAACTATGTTAAGGGCTATGGTAAATTCCTTTCTCCTTCTGAAATTTCTGTTGACACTCTGGAAGGTGGTAATACTGTAGTTAAGGGGAAGAATATTATAGTTGCGACTGGTTCTGATGTCAAAAGTCTACCTGGGTTAACCATCGATGAGAAGAGAATTGTATCATCTACTGGAGCTTTAGCTTTGACCGAAGTTCCAAAAAAGCTGGTTGTTATTGGTGCTGGCTACATAGGCCTCGAAATGGGATCTGTCTGGGGCCGTCTTGGCTCAGAGGTGACTGTTGTTGAATTTGGGCCTGGTATTGTTCCATCCATGGATGGTGAAGTTCGCAAGCAATTCCAACGTTCTCTTGAGAAGCAAAAGATGAAGTTCAAGCTTAATACTAAGGTGGTATCAGTTGACACTGTTGGCGATGGTGTGAAGTTGACCCTTGAACCTGCAGCTGGTGGTGAACAAACTACTCTTGAGGCTGATGTTGTTCTTGTTTCTGCTGGTAGGGTTCCATTCACTTCAGGGCTTGGATTGGACAAGATAGGTGTTGAAACTGACAAGGCTGGTAGAATCTTGGTCAATGAACGTTTTGCCAGTAATGTCCCGGGGGTATATGCAATCGGTGATGTCATTCCTGGGCCAATGCTGGCTCACAAGGCAGAGGAGGATGGTGTTGCTTGTGTGGAATTCATTGCAGGCAAGGAGGGCCATGTGGACTATGATTTGGTTCCTGGTGTTTGTTACACGCACCCAGAGGTGGCTTCTGTTGGGAAAACTGAAGAACAGGTTAAGGCACTTGGAGTTGATTATCGTGTAGGCAAATTTCCTTTCCTTGCAAACAGTAGGGCCAAGGCAATTGATGATGCTGAAGGAATTGTAAAGATACTTGCTGAGAAGGAGACCGACAAAATCTTGGGCGTCCATATTATGTCACCCAATGCAGGGGAGCTTATTCATGAGGCTGTTCTGGCTTTGCATTATGGAGCATCAAGTGAGGACATTGCTCGTACATGCCATGCACATCCAACAATGAGCGAGGCTCTGAAAGAAGCAGCCATGGCCACTTATGACAAGCCCATTCACATATAGAAATAGTTTCATATCCTTGTTTTTGTTTTTCCTTCAAGTATCTTGAATACTTGGAGCAGATACTCGAATTGCCACATTATCACGCAAGTATATCTTGAACAGAAGTTTCCATTTCACCCATCTTAAATTTGGTACTCAAACTACCTCAAAGTTGATGTTTCCTCTTCTGCATATTCATTTCTGTAATAAAGATACGAGTTGCATGTCGAGTTTAAATAACATTAGTTTGAGTTCCATTGAGGTTTGATCAGTGTTAAGGATTTTGGTTTATCGAAATTTATGGTGCTTTTTTTTTGTCGAGGAAGATATTTAACTTGATAAAACAAGATAGGTAATGTTGTTATGGGAAGTATTTTCATAATCAAATATCTGGGGGATTATGATTAATTGTCCACATTGCGTAATTATTTTCAGCACAAGCTTTAGAAGAATTTTTGCATTTGATGGAGGTGCCATTTTTAGTGAAGATGGACAAATAACAAGCGATATAGAAGGCTTACACATTGGCACTCGACGTGTTTACTAATTATGACTGCATTGCTTCGTTATATTATGCTAATTTTCTTGTTGAATCTCCAAGTTTCAAATCTGCAGTGAGACAATCTCATTGGCATAAAACTATAGACGTGTGAGTTTAATGCTATATTAGCCACTTGTATATAGTTCCTTGTTCTTTTTGTCCTTCAATTGTTAATATGGATTGTCGCAATGAATATATTGTGTCACGTAGCACTCCCTTAGTGGATCTATCCTATGTAAATCCAAATGTCTGGCCAGTAAGCACCGGACACCAAATTGTTAGACCAAAAAAAAGACCATATTGTGTCAACAGATGTCTAATGTCTTAACCAGATTATCTTTTCTAATTTGGTTCAAAAGGGGTAAACATTTGGATAACAGCAAGTCCTCTAGCAATATCTATATACTTTTTATATTGGTTTTTTAAACCCTTATTTTTAATCATTTCTGTGGTTGGTTGCCTTTGACTGCACAAAGAAGGGTGTTCTCCCTCGAGATTATAATAAAAATGAGTTTAAACAGTTCAAGCTGACATAATAGCTTGTTTTTGTATTGTTAGTTCAAATATAATATTTATTTTTATTGTTACTTAAATTTTATTGTATCTTATCATTAAATCCACTGTTATGTAACAACCAAAAGTCTTATTTTATGTAACTATATGGTGTGATCACGTTGTTACCTTTTTTTTCCTTCTCATTTTGTCTTTGCTTATTATCTAATAATCATATTTTTTATCATTTATCCTGCCTTTTTATAATAACTCTACCTGTACTCTACTTTTCTTGTAGATTTATACTTCAAATTGTTGATATGTGACACTATATAAAGACGAAAAATGATACAATCTATCCAAACATTATATTCATCAAAACAATCCAATACAATACAACACAATACAATATAATATAATACGATATATTATGAAACGATATGTAACAACAGTTCAAACAAGGTGTTACTCGCACTATTGGATATCAAGTGATACAATAGTTTCAAACAAGCAAGAGACACACCCTTTTGAAAAGTTCTGTCATTCTTATTGGATTTCAGTACAGCAAAGTAAAATTCATATACCTATTAGTACGTGCATTCATTTGTGAATCCAGTTTATGGACTGAGTTTCTCTGGTTTGTAGTCGATAACGAGGGCTTTCTCCAGCTGAGGTAGCAATGTATTTGCGTATTCAACATGAGCGGGGTGATCTATATACTCTGCAACACCTTCTGTACTGTCGAACGTCGACTCAAAAACGTGAGTGAAACCTTGGTGGAAGTTCTCTATGCTCACATTCTCACCCCTGCAATAATGACACATAAATTACATTTCAATACTTGCATGAACTTCAAGAAAACAGAAACTAAAATCACACTCAGTTATAATCATAAGATTGGCAAGAGTCATTATCAAGTGTCTCAAGGCTAGCATCCTAATGCCTCACAGTGTCCTTTTTGCCTCAAGTTCCTACATATAAAGCCTTAAGGCTTTGCTGCCAGAAGCAACAAAAAATATTACTTCCATGTTCCTTTCCATTAAGCAGATATCAATTTAGAATTCAGTTTGTTTCAACAGGACAATCTCTTCAAGTTAAGAGTTTATAAGTGCCATTCTTTTTGGATAACCCATAAAGGGCGGTTGGTGGTCCATTCAAGGGTTGCGGGTCATTGTCGTTGCATCAGTGTTAGCTCAGGTACATAGAGAGATCCATATACCAATAATGAGCTAACTCATCCCTAGAGAGGCAGAAGAGTAGCTTCTAGGACGAAGCGTAGCAGATACGATAGGCGGGGAAGCATCATCCTTATAAGACTGTTGCTAAACAAAAGCAATTTGTTTCACATTCAACAATGAGAGGCCAACTTGAGCAATCAAAGTTATCCCCTTCCAATGCTGACTATCCCCTTTACCCTTATCCACTTTAATACTAGGCTTTTGTCTGCATAAGATTCGAACCTGTGACGTGCGCCTAACTGATATAGCATGAGTTGTGCTCTTACCACTAAACCAAAACATGGGTGTGAGTTTATAAGTGGAATTTTAGTGGCATAACGCCTGTGGAAAGTGAGCATAAACTCCTCGAGACAAGTAGAAGCTGAACATGCTTGGCTAGGAATGGAATTCGGGAAGGCGGGAACGGCCGGGGAAGCCTTTTAGCGGGGCGGGAACGGCCGGGGAAGCCTTTTAGCGGGGCAGGCCAAGACGAGGCAGGAAGGACCGCAATTTTCATAAACTTGAAAACCTTCTGTTCTTAAGGATAAACTACGATATTTGATGGACTAGCAGGTCAGTCACGTAATTTAGGGGAAAGAACAGATGGAACAGGGGTGGGAGGGTTACGTATTCTGAACTTCACTTTTGGTCTCAGCACAAAGTCACATACCCTTATTCCCTTATTCTCTCCCGACGAAATACTTCGATATCTGGATGTGTAAGAGATGGAGAAATAGAGATCATCGTATTGCTCATTATTTCAAATGCAGCAAGTAGGTTATAACTAGACTGCTTTCTTGCATTGAGAAAGGAAATCTGACTCCAGATGGCTGTTCACGCCTTCACGGCTATCTTTGTCTAAATTAAGTTATCACTAGGGATGTCAACGGGGCGGGGGAAGGGTAACCCCATACCCGTATCCGCCACTTAAAACCCACCCCATATCCGCCCCACCACCCATCACGGGTAGTAATTCCTCCACCCGTACCCGCCTGGCGGGTATAGGATTACACCTGCCCCGCCCCACTTACCCGGCGGGTACCCATTACCCGCCTCACCACCCGTTGGGTACCCGCATATCCGTCTACCCGCCTCACCTACCCACCTAAAATATTCAATTAATCAATGTTCTATACTTCTACACCACATGTATCAATAAAATTAACAAAGCTCAAATCCTGCATCAGTAAGTTAACTCTTCAACATTTGATTAAAATATTCTACATTGATTGATACCACAATGTACCAAAGTTCATTTAACAAAGCAACTAAAATAAAAATAGCTCCCACAAGTTTTTTTAAAGCAACTAAAAAAAACAAACATTCTACATTGATTGATACAACTCTTCAGCTGCTGAAGTTCAACAATTGCATCCATGACTTCTTCAATCAATCCTTATCATACATCAACCTCCTTCACCTAAAATATAGAAATTTAAAAATTTAACACTGTTTGGCGGATATATGGCAAATGATTAATTAAGTTGAACTATTTAAAACACTTAATACATCATCTTCGGTAATACATTTTTTCCCTCCATTTCGTCAATAATTTACTGATACTCAACTTCTTTTAGCCCACCATCACCTAATAATTAAAATTAAGAGATAAGACAAATTTAAAATAATGCATTATAAAAAGAAACAAGTTGAATTGAATTTAAAATAAAACTTCTACTTACCTTTAATATTAGTCCAGATCCAGTTTTGAGCACACATTAAAGCCTCGACGGTTGACGGAAGAAGGCGACTACGATGAGTACTCAACACACGACCACCTGTGCTAAAGATGGGTCTTACCTTGAATAGAAAGAGATGAAGATGGTATCAAGGATTCATGGCAGCCGCAGGGAGTTTCTTTTTTTGAGTTTGGCTTTAGGAATTAGGGATTTAGGGTTGGCTTTTGAGTTTCTTCTTGGGAAGCTTTTGGTTTTGAGTTTTGGGATTCCTGGGATTTCATAAGATAGGTTATACGTGTACAGTGTATGTGAGAAACTGAGAATGTTTATGTTAAACAGAACAATATACCTGTGATATACACCCATTATACAACAGTGTATATCACAGGCAAAGCAGTGGACTGAACTGGCCCAGCAGTGGGCTTTCAGACTGGCCTTAAATGGGCTCTCAGTGTGGCCAAAGAAGGGCCTATTTCGGACAGATTGAGGACAATACAATCTTGTATATATGGTATATATAATTGTAGTATATTGTAGTGTAAATGTTATCTTAATTAGTGTTATACACTTACCATAATTGTATAGTTAGAATTATGGTAGAATAAGGTTTTAGAAATAGAATAGGAATATGATTCTCCTATTATGGAAATATGTAACTTGTCTATATAGTCTTTCAATTAATGAAAATAATCAAGAGGATTATTTCTTTCATGGTATCAATAGACTAGGTCTAAACAAAAGTTTGTCTCTCCCGACTTTTGTCCTCTCTTTGATTTTCGGCCGAGACACCCCACCCCCCCTCGGGTTTCTCTTCCAAAATTCGTCTTCCGCTCTAAAAAACACATCTCTTAAATTTTCCTTCCTTCTTTGTTCTTTCAATATGTCTAAGAACAATTATCATTCTGCCCTCATGGTTTCTAACGGCAAGACCAATATCCCTATTGTCATTGAGATGGAAAACGTCCAATATGCGACGTGGACGGAGTTGTTTAAAATTCACGCTATCTCCCATCAAGTTCTTCATCACATCATTCCTTCCGTTAGACCTCTTCATGCGGAGGATCCTGAGTTATGGATTACTCTTGATGCTATCGTTCTCCGGTGGATCTACCCCACTATTTCGGTTGATCTTTTACAGACGATTATTGAGTCGGATACCACGACTATGGCTGCCTGGAATAGATTGTGTGACATATTCCAAGACAACCAACATTCACGTGTCGTCATACTCGAGCAGGAATTCTCCCTAGTTCGAATGGACGAATTTCTGAACGTTTCTGCATATTGCAAGAAACTAAAGGAGTTGACGGATCAACTTCGGAATGTTGGCGCACCGATAACTAATAATCGTCTAGTTCTACTGTTGGTTGCCGGTCTTTCGGAGGCCTATAATGGTGTTGGAACTCTCCTTCGCCAAAGCAATCCTCTTCCTGACTTCTATCAAGCCCGCTTCATGCTTACTTTGGAAGAAGTCGGTTTGGCTAAAAAGATGTCTACCGGAGCAAGCCCCATCGTCATGGTGGCGTCCTCTCCTAGTTCTTCGGGTTTTGTTAATAATTCGGGCCAAAACCATAATCATGGTGGCGGCAAGAATAATCGCAAGAATAATAACAAAAACCGCGGGGGCAAACGCGGCGGTTCTGGTGGCGGTTCCGGTGGTCAGCAAGCAGGCGGTGGGTCCCATCCAGGGAACAGTGGCCCAATATACATGTGATACACACCCAATATACATCAGTGTATATCACAGACAAAGCAGTGGACTGAACTGGCCCAATAGTGGGCTTTTCAAGATCGGCCTAGAAATGGGCTCTCGCGATGGCGGCCCAAAGAAGGCCCATTTCGGACAGATTGAGGACAATACAATCTTGTATATATGGTATATATATTTGTAGTATATTGTAGTATAAAGGTTACCTTAATTAGTGTTATACACTTACCATAATTGTATAGTTAGAATTATGGTAGAATAAGGTTTTAGAAATAGAATAGGAATATGATTCTCCTATTATGGAAATATGTAACTTGTATATATAGCCTTTCAATTAATGAAAATAATCAAGGGGATTATTTCTTTCAGTTTATTTATTTTTACTTTTTTTCACTTTTAAACCATATTTGGACTTTGGGCTAAGGAAACAAGTTGCAGGCCCATTATTTAGACGGTGCGGGTACGAGCGGTGCGGGTAGTGGGTGTGGTGCGGGTCTTATATGAAATTCACCCCTGCCCCACTACCCATGGCGGGTAGCACTTTTGATACCCATACCCTCCCCACCACCCACCAAACTATCCCCCATACCTGACCCAACTGGAGCGGGTGCGGGGCGGTACTCGCATTTACCCGCCCCACTAACATCCCTAGTTATCACACCAATTTATATCAGTAAATCCCAAATCTTTACTAGTTGACGACCCTAGTACCAAAATATTTAATTATAATCAAGCTAAGTATATCGGGCAGCTCTTCTAACCTCCACAACTACTAGAAGGTCATTGTCACAAAGATGCAACGTTTACACTCGATACTACGGTATTCGCCTAAATCATTGCTGTTCCTGTTGCAACTTTTATACTTATTAGAACTACAGAAGCAGAATAAGACCAGGTCCCATAGTTTCTTCTCAATAAAGTTAAAAATGACAAATATGTTTTGCCTCCAATTCACACTTGAAATCTTCGATAAATGTCAGCATTTTTTTCTTTACCAAAATCAAAACAATGTTCAGGAATGCATTTGTTCACAGATAGTAAATGATCATTTGTGAACTTTGTATGTGAAGTTTATACTACCCATAATGGGATCTTCAAAACACTAGTGCTCCTTCAGGGTTTCAGAAGTTGCTACTTCTCTGAGTATCTCAGCCAAAGTGTAACAAACAAACTACTGGATATTCCCTTTTTTCTGGGTGGTGATTTGGTGAGTGGGGAAGGAAAAGGATGTCGGAAATGTTCTACACCCTTTGTTCCTGCTTTCTTGACCACTGACAGGAATACCTAATCCGCTCCTTTTTTCTTCAAGAAAACAAGATCGTATGTTTCCTCTCGGGACCACCCTACTCCAATTCATGGTTAGTAGAGTCAATATTTCACTCTACTAGCAGTGTAGAACTCGTCCTGAGGACGATATCATCTTCAATTTCAAATACCGGAAGAAATAATAAATCCTTAACAAGTTACAGGTAGGCATAAAGAAAGAAAGTTATTGTGTGCTTCAAATATCTAATTTTATTAGAAGTTGTCTCAATATATCATCTACTTCTTTACCGAAACACACACCGGAAAATGATCTTCCATAATAGAACATTTCCAAACAAACATTTTCCATGAAAACACTAACTTATTTTCTCCCCCCACCCCCGGCCGAGGCAAGAGATGCATTCATTTGCACATGAGAATTAGGTGAGGTATAGTAGATCTAAATGAGAAGAAACATAAACAACATAAACTGGAAACATGCTAAGGGCGGAACTTCCACATTTCTAGGAATTCTATAGGGGGGCAAGGAGGAGAACCTAGGATAGCCGACCACTACATACGTCACTAGTGGCCGAGAGGTAGTGTGTATCACATTGTGTAGGTTGGTGCGATTGGTGAGGACTTTGTTATCACTAACCATCTTTTGTTGTCCATAGTAGTTGAAGTTAGCCGGTGCTCCGTGAAATTAGTCTAGTTGTGTGCGTTCAAACACTATTGTTGTAAAAAGAAATACAGGTATATCTATAATGGATGTAACCACTCCGCAAACATCCAAGTTATGGGCAATGCTGGAATCCATAATGAATCAATTACACGATATGAATAGTACGCAACCTTAAGGATCATTTTATAAGTAGTGCTTTATTAGCCTGATTACTGGCAATACATGTGCGCTGACTGATCTATACAAGTACTTTTCCTGATCTAGATCCCAATCAGCTAAGAATTTCAACAGATCTATAAACAAAATTCTTCATCAGATTGATCTTCAACTTACCAAAATAACACACTAACAAAAAACCAAGAATGTCAAAGTTCTTTTTTTTTTCTAATGATAAAAACCAAGAATGTCAACATTGAACCTAAAATATACACACACATATAAAAAGGGGTTGCTCCAATACTCAACTAAAAAGAGACAAATCATTCATATATAAGAAAAACAACAACATATCCAGTGTAATCTCACAAAATGAAGTCTAATAGGCTTAAGTCAGAGAGACTGTTTCTGATAGATCCGTCCATATATAAGAAAAAAAAAGGTAAAAAGGTAAAAGGGGTTGTGCAGTAAAGTTAAAGATATGTGGAGGAGAGAATAAACAATTAAAAGCCTTCATGGGTTCAATGAGATTGACAAGATTAGCATATTGCTTAATTAGTTGATCAATTTGGTCTGATGGAATTCCATTGGCTAGCAATATGTGCTTCACTACTCCTCCTTTAACACCTTCCATTTTCCACTCTTCTTCTTTGCTCAGTCGCATCGTTTTAGCAATAGGCAAATCATTCATATATATTCTAGTGTGGGCTAATATGCGCGCGCACAATTTTTCCAAGAGATCACGATCTATTTAAATAATCCCATCATTTTTAATTGCTATCGAAAGAAATAATCCCTTGATTATTTTCATTGATTGAATAGATATATATATACAAGTTACAAAGCCTTCTTCTACTATAATTCTAACTCTACAATTATGGTAACTCTACAATTATGGTAGTGTATATTCCTAATTATGGTAACCTATATATTACAATATATTACACATATATTTTTCTAATATACAAGATTCTTACCTTGTCTAATAATAACAATTACCAAAAGAATTAGAGTCAAATCTGGCCAGCAAACCCGAGAGCCAAATATGGCCAAATCCGAGAGCCATAAGGCATTGCCTTATTTAACACACCCCGCAGTCATAGCGGGCGGTCTTCGAACGCTGAGAATGTCCCTAAAATCTCCAAAGAGAACCGCTGGTAGACCTTTTGTAAAGATATCTGCAATTTGATAACGCGACGGGACATGGCATACGAGAACTTGACCCTTTGCTACCTTTTCGCGGACAAAGTGAATGTCCATTTTGATATGCTTAGTACGTTGGTGTTGAACTGGGTTACCTGAAAGGTAGATGGCACTAATGTTATCGCAATATACCAAGGTTGCTCAATAGACAATGAAGCTCCAAAAGCAAATTACGAGCCAACATGATTCGAGACCACATTCGCCACCTCGATATTCTCGCCGGCTAAGACTTGAGCGTGATAGGTTGCCTCGACGCTTTGACCGAGAGACCAAGTTGTTGCCAAGGAACATACAAAGAGCGGTTTAATCGGCCGTGCTCGGGACAACCACCAATCAAAGATCCGTAGGAAACAAGTGTGGATGTAGATGATGGATACAAGTGCAACCCATAGTCTAGTGTCCCCGAATATACCGAATGACGTTGCGCTTGATTGCATTCATGTGCTCAACTATGGGATCATGCATGAATAAACACACTGGCCGAACCGCATATGTAATATCCGGTCCTGGTAAATGTAAGATAATCGAGGGCCCTCGCAAGACTACGATAGCGGTCGTGTCCTCGTGATGGTGCACCTGGTGGCACTTAAGTTTTGGGTTTGCATCAACCCGGCGGATGGGACTTACAGGATGACATCTCGCCTCTCATGATCTCAGAAGATACTTCCGCTGAGACAGTAAACAACCCACCTGAATGACGCTGACGCAATCCCCCAAAAAATAACTCAAAGCGCCCTAAGTCTTTCATATAGCAACTCAATCGAGCATGGTTATGATAGATCTGGCGTAAGACATCTCAAGAGGCGCTAAGATGATATCATCCACGCATACAACAAGATGTATGCCAAGTACTAACCATCAAGTAGATGAACAAGGAATTATCTGACCACGCGAGTGAACCCAATAGTTGAAACAAATTCAGCAAACCTCGTGTACCAGCCCTTGAGATCAGCTAAGCCCATACAATGATTTCTTCAACAACATACATGATTAGGTGGTTGGGATCCTCAAAACCCAACGGCTGATGCATATAGATGCTTTGAGGTCACCATGTAGGAAAGCATTCTTGACATCCAACTGATGAATTGGCCAAGTCTTGAAAGAGCCAAGCTAAAGTAATGGTAGCCGATTTGACCACCTGACTAAACGCTCACCACAATCAATTCCAACCGCCGAGTCTTACCATCACCAACAAGTCGCGCTTATGTCGAGCAAAGGATCCATCTGAATTCCTTATGAGCAAAAATCCACATAGACCGATAACATTAATACCATATGGACGGGCACCAACTCCCACGCCTTATTAGCAATAAGAGCATTATATTCATCACCATAGCAATTTTCCACAATTAGGATCATTTAAAGTCGCACGTAATCATGCGGGGCAAGGATTTAGAGACATCCGAATGTAAATTAAAATGTCTTTAGGTGTAAAAATACTCGCCGACTTCGAGGACCGGCCCATGACTCGAGGAAGAATTGAGAGAATTTTGGGAATTTTTCTGGCTCGACGGATCGCCAATAGGCAAAGGCCCGCCGCCCAAATCGTAGTCGTGATGTTTACCGCACGACCAGCCTGCACTATCGACTGCCCACTGAACTGCTCCACTTGCCGGAATTATCGGGCGCGATCGACGTAGGTCCACTGGCAAGGCTACTGGAGGATTTAGGTGCGGGAGAGGTCCAAAATTAATAATATACTGGGGATATTTGGTCATCCAAAAATTATACGACTTAGGCCTCGAGTATGAACTTTTAAAGGAAATTGCGTTTCATCAAAATGACATGGCGATTTATTATGATTTTCTTGGAGGATAAATCAAAACACTTATAACCACATGATGATTCGACGGATAACCCAAAACACACACGGATGTAATTTAGCATGAAGTTTGTTAATTGTGGTGGATGGGGAATAACGGATAACACAAGCACCCAAAAATCAAGATGAGAATAAGAAGGGTTCTTATTATATAGGATTTGAGGGGGAAGAATATGTCGACCTTTAGACGGAATTATGTTAAGAAGATATGTGGCCATTTGCAGAGCATGATGCCAAAAATATGGAGGCACGGAGGCATGAATTAAGAGAGTTCGACAATGTTATTTATGGAACTAATTTTATGTCGGGCTTTCCCATTTTGTGAAGATGTATGAGGACACGAAATGAAAATTCATCCCATTATTAGCACAAAACTCCCGAAACTCCCTATTGTCATACTCTTTCCCATTATCACATTGAATATTTTTTATTTCTCTTTCAATTGAGTACGAATGAACGCTTCTAAATTTGATGAAGACGGAAAACACTTGTGATTTATTCGCACTGGAACGCTCCACAAAAATCTAGAATAATCATCTAAAAAGAGAACATAATATCGATGACCCATTGAACTAAGAACATGAGATGTCCATAAGTCGCTATGAATAATTTCAAATGACTTTGAAGGATGAGAATTGGAGGCTACAAATGGCAAATTAACAATTTTCCCTAAAGAACAAGATCGACA
The DNA here is from genome assembly GCA_029783415.1 of Anisodus acutangulus. Classification (NCBI taxonomy): domain Eukaryota; kingdom Viridiplantae; phylum Streptophyta; class Magnoliopsida; order Solanales; family Solanaceae; genus Anisodus; species Anisodus acutangulus. The sequence goes on from CM056504.1 coordinate 4,190,815, forward strand.
AAGTGGAGTACCGACTGCACTTACAAGAAATAAAGTTATTTTTATCTAAAACTGATAAAATAGAAGATCCCGGATGACCCAGACGAGCATGCCACATGGAAGGAGAGATGACTGCAAAAGCTGAGAGCCAAATATGGCCAAATCCGAGAGCCATAAGGCATTGCCTTATTTAACAGCTATATTATAATTTTAATATAACTTGTTCACAGATCAAACAATCGAATCGGTCCAAATTCTGACTTAAGAAATTAATATGCATGCTTAGTTGGTTGCCATTTTTAGCACTATGTCTATACTATAAATGGCATTTATATTTGAAAGTCTGTTGGAGATGTCACGTTACATATTACTAGTACTATTATAAAATGGATTACTTGTACTCAGGATTTTCTAGCTCGTTTAAATCTATATATAATAATTAGAGCTAGGTCTGATGGGAAATAAAAACAAACTTTCCCTTCTGGTTATGTAATATGATCTTTGACTCATATCTCATGTACACTTGCCTGGATATTACGGTGGACCTAGGTGGCGTAAGGGGCTCATTCGATACCTTTTTGTCAAAAAATTATTTTATGTAATGCGTAATAGATATTAAATCCCTTATTATTATATAATTTATTTTATTTTAAAAGATTCCTAAATCTGCCACTACTGGATATTGATGCTTAATGAAGTAAAATTCCCCAAAAGAAATATAAATAAGCTGAATGTCATTAATAGTAGGGTTCTCTAGAAATAAACGTGTATTATAATTAACTATTTTTTCCCAAGAATTATATATATCGTTGACAACGTGTGGCAACATCTGATTGCATGGATATTCTTGAGAACCGTCTGATCAACTATTTATAGAGGGTGGTGTTGTGTCTGATGAGCTATTTGGACTGAAGTTGGGCGGATCAAGATGGACTGAAGTTGGGCGGATCAAGATGGATTGAATTAATAGATAGACCAATGTCCAACCCACCCAAAGCTTACATGAGCTAAGATGGGCTAAATGATGGGTCATAACCCAACTTGTCCAACTTGACCCATTACTTTTATAAATTCAAACTTACCTTCTATGATGTTATTTTATTTTGTATGATATTTGATTTTTCCATATCTTTATTTTTAAAATAAGAATAAATTTTTAAGAATTTTTTTATTTTTTATAAAAGCAAAATGAATATATAAAATAATGGGTGGGAGGGCAGGGGGTAGTGGGGGTGAGGGGGGGCTGGGTTGTGGGGTTGTGCGCGCCCGTTTTTTACCCAACGATCGTGACGCACAGGCGTTTCCCTGAAGTTGATAAAAATGCTATGCTAGAGGAGTCGCCACCTAATTATTCTACGGTGAATTAGGACACCTAAATGTTAATATAAATGTTGCAAAGTGAACTCCGGTTACTGGTCTGCGAAACTAATGAGATTCTATGTAAGGGTTATTTATTGTCCTAAAGGGAAGGGGTTAGGCATCCTTTAAGATCCGCTAACTTGCGGTTATCCGGTCAAACTCAGGTTAATTATTATGCTAAGAAAAATGCATGTTCAAAAGTATAAAGTTAAAAGATGTTGCAAATAGTTAATAAAAGGATGCATTTTGACAACATGAAAGTTCTTGCAAAGATGATTACGGCTTTGAGAAATAGATTCCCGACAAAAAATCCTAAATTAATTTGATAGATAAAAATATGCATTTGCATGGCATTTGTTTTAAAGTATATGTAAAAATAGATTTGTATGCATTTGTAAGACATTGTTTATAAAATATATACAAAGTTGATTTTTGAATAAAAGGCATGCATTGTTTATAAAATATAAGCAAAGTGATTTTTTTAGATAAAACATACATTTGTATTGCATTATTCACAAAATACATATAAAGTTGATTTTTGGATAAAAGTGTACATTTGTATGACATTATTTATAAAAAATACATGCAAAATGATTTTTAAATAAAACATGCATTGTATTGCATTATTTACAAAACACCTATTTTTGCAATTGATAGTAAAGGAGAAAAGTAAATTATTTATAATACAAAGAAATGATTTTTTTGGGAGTCATTTTTGTTGCAAATCGGATATAAAAGAAAACCGTATTTATGTGATTAATAAGCGAATAAAAGATTACCAATTGTTTTTAAAGTTTTGAACATGCATGACGGGCCTGATAATAAATAAGTTAGCGGCGGATTTCCAATTTTAAAACTAATCGAGCCTAAAATAAATAAACTAGCGACGGGTGGAGGGGTTAGGGCGATAGGGGGGGAGGTAAGAAAAAAATTTCACATTTTTTATAAAAGTAAAAAAAATATGAAATAGAAATTTGAGGATGTGGGTAGGGTGGAGGGGGAGGTAAGAAAAAAATTCATATTTTATATAAATTGTTTATAAAAGTAAAAAAAAAATATGAAATAGAAATTTAAGAATGGTGTAGGGCAAGTGGGGGTGGGGGTAGGGCGGGAGGTGGGGTAGAGGTGGGTAAGGGTGGTAGTGGGTGGGGTGGAGTAGGCAAGGTAGGGGCAGAGATGTGAGGGTGGTTCAGTGCTTGGGTAGGGGTTGGTGTAGGGGAGGGGTAGGGTGGATGTATAGTGTGGTGAGTGGTTGGGGTGCGTTGGTGTATTTTTATTATTCCGAAATAATAAAGAATTTTTTAAAATAATTATTTATAAACAAAAAACTTAATATAGAGTGGAGATCTAATCGTTAAGATTGAGCATTTCGTGGGTCAAGTTTGGCATTATCATGATTTCATTTGAGCTGCTGATTTATGATGGATCAACTTAAGCTAGCTTAAATCAACTTATCATCAAAATCACTCTTGTCCAAACCCATGAAACCTTGGACGGATTGGGCGAGTCATTTGAGTTTGAGCTAATTTTAACACCCCTAGTGTCATCACAATTCACAATTTGTTTTGGTGAACAAGTTAATGTGTTCTCACGTAGTCATGTGAGTTACTATAAAATGTCAAGTCGTTTTTTCTTGTTTTTTCACCAGCATTTATTATGATACATTGTACTTTATCTGCCAAAAAACCTAAGATACTGACCACGAAAAATTAGTCTAGTGTCGTGTAGTCAGTGACAAAGGAAAGATAAGTGGAAAAGACGCATCAAATTGGAGCAGTTAACTAGTCAAGTAGCAAAGAAAGACGTTGCGGAATAACGGTCATTGACTAGCATATAATTAATGGAAAAACACATGGTGTGGAGCAAAAACGAAATGACTCAACTTTAAACTATTGATTAGAAGTCTATCTTAGGCCCAAAATAAAGATAAGTTATTGTCCATTTATCACGAAGAATAGGGTATCGGATTTCTTAAGGGCTCAGTCCTTTTTCTTAAGGGTAACTCCAAACGGCCGACTGGGATGCGGTGGTACCACGGTGACCAGCTGTTTCCCCAACGCTTCTCCGGCGAAAATCGTCGTCTAGTGCTGCCACAAAATGGAAAAACTGTGATAACGTTACGGTGCAGAAAAGCAGCGTTACCCTTCCTGCCTTGTTTTTTTCATCCTGGTTCTTCTTTGATAACATGGATGCGAAAATGGTACTACTGCTGCAGCAATCAGATATAATAATCAGACATTTATTATACACAAGTTATACAGAAAATATTATATATATATATATATATGATATAAAAAGTGTATATATGAAGTGTATAATAAATTTATAGTGAATAATATATATTTTGGCTACAAAATGTCTTTTGATTTTTTGTGGTCATCTGATTGTCAATATTTGCACCGGATGACTACTTATATCATTGCACCTGTAATTAAATGTAAAGATATGACATCTGGACGTAGCCAAACACCAAAGTTAGCTCATGAGAAAAAAATTGTCCAAATCTATATAGCAGAATACCAGTCTATTCCCCCAATCAAGGTAGGACTCTAACCCACTCTAACATTAAAGTCAAAGAAAATAGAGAAGAAGAAATACTTAAAAATATAATGAGGTTCTCTCTAACCTACATCCTCGATGTAGAAATAAAGAAAGTTTTTCTACTATAAAAGAGAAGAAACTTTTAGGATCAAGCTTACCGTCATGCCAAAAGTTATAGCTGATAGTAAGGCCCAACATTATTTCTTAGCTAAGGTCACCAAGCAAGCATCATTTTCGATCAAGCACTTACCATCATGCCAAAAGTTACATCTGATAGCAAGGGCACAACTTTATTTCTTAGCTAAGCTCATCAAGCAAGCACTATAATTCGATCACGACTCTGACTTGAGCCACCCCAATCCCCTCTTGGGCCTTACCATAGGCAGGATGTTGACGTTACCCAACAAAATAAATCCCCTTTAAATGTTTCAAGTGTTTCCTAAAACTTATCGGGTCAATGGACTCGGATTTGGGTCGTGCCATTGCTATCAAATTGCACGACTCTTGAAAGCAAAAAGAAGCATATGCCTTGCGCCGAATCGGAGAGTTCGAAGCTGTTGGATCATGGTCTAATTTAATTTCATTTAATTCAACATGAATACGTATGGATTAATCTACTTCCATTTCTAATTTACCATAAATAAGTTACGTACAGTTTTACTTGTCAACTATACTAAAAATAGTTGTCCAATTTTACTTGTCTACTTTAAAAAATCAAGAGATAATTAACCTTTTTTTTCTATTTTATCCTTAGTATTAATAAGTCAAATTTTTCTAATTTCTTTTTCCAACACTACTTTTCTATGGGGAATATGTAAATTGTTGGAACTCATTATTTAATTAGTTGGTTACACATTTTTTTGTAACCTTTAATTGATTTCAATCATTAGGTAGTAGCAATAATTAAGGGTAATATGGTAAATTTTTCATTATATTTTTTATTCCTTAATAGACGTGTCAAGTAAATATGTGACAAGTAAAACTGAACGGAGGAATAATATGTTAATGATGGTATATATGATTTGTCTTTATTTATATATGTATTTTGTTCAGTGGTGTATGAGGCGTTTTAATAAGCTGATTATCCCTTTAATTTTCTTGCAACGAATTAATGATGAATCTAAATTATCTTTTATACCCTTTAATTTGAAGTAGCAGATGAATACAGTTACTCATATCAAGCTACGAATACAGGTACTACCTCAGATTTCTGTTGTTCTTGTTTAAATGCAATAACTAGGGGCTGATTTTATATGAAATAACATATTTGGCCACTTGGCCAAAAATGTTTGCATCTACTAGCTAGTTAATATACATAATATATTCATATTATGTGTATATTATACATCTATAGTTAGAGATAGATTCAGGATTTAACGTTTATGGGTTCCTACAATGACTTAAAATTAATATATAATTTAATAATCCGGTTCATAATCAAATATTATGATATTTGATAAAAATTTAATTCATATATAGAATATGAATAAAAGCTACTGGATTCACGTAAACTCGTAAGTTTCATACTACATCCGCCCCTATCTGTTGGCTATCTTTTTGGGTGAACGACTATTTCTATCCATTTTCCTTGATTGATTTATGTAACACTCTCGGCTGTTGTGGCTAAAGATTTGTTTCACAAAGTAAAGAAAATATGACTAGAGATATTGGTTGGTATCTAAATCAAGTGCACTTTTATAGTTAGAGTTTCTTGCAAATTCTGCATCCATATAGCATTATAAGACTAGTAAAACTTCATACATAAACAACTATTGAATGAAATCAGTGGGCAGACATATCTTTTTCATGTATAGGATAGGAATTAATGAGCAAATCCAAGTTATTTTTATAACCCGGTGTTTAATACCTATATTGAAGCTCGATTATATTCGGATTCGCGCTGCGTAGAGCTCATTCGGTGGAAGCGCTCCCTACCAAGATTTTTTCCATGCATACTCAGAGCTCGAACCCGAGACTTGTAGTTAAATGGAACACACAGTAATTTGGTAGCTGGTATAGTTCAAACTAGGGCTGTCAAACGGGGCGGGGCGGGTCATGACGGGACCCGGCGAGAGGGAGGAGGGTCGGGACGCGGGCCAGGTGGGACGAGAAGAGGTCTCGTCCTGTCCCACATCCCGCCGGAAGAGGGGCCGGGATTTGGGGGGACGGGTCGGGTCAGGATCGGAATTTGGGTTTTTTTTATCACTTAATTTTAAAAAATAATATACATAAACACTTCAATAATTGAACACGATAGTGTAATAAAAATATCCCAAGGTTGTTTTTGTGCCTCTTATATTATTTAATAGAAATATGATTTTTTTGTAATACAATTTTAAAATTGCAACTTTGTGGTGTTGTTCAAAAGTTGCAAATCACATAGTAAAATTGCAATTAAAAAAATTACATAGTTAACCATACTTTTTCTAATTTCCTCACAATGTCTTAAGGATCTTCGGTTGGAATTGGAATTTATTGGTCAAATTATTCGACGTCGCTGTCAAGACCCGACCCGACGGGCCGCGACTAACCGCCCTAATGACGTCATTATACTAACCTGTCACACATAATCCAACTAACACTTAATGAGTCTGAAATCCGGCAGCATAACGCTGCAATAACAACATATGCTAGGGTAGGCAAGCCGACAAGGCTGCCTTTACCCTCGAATGTACCTGCCTCCTGAGGAGTCACAACTAGCCAACTCAATATAACAGGCAAGCCGACAAGGCTGCCAACAAATAATATCACATATACACGGGAAAACCCCCAACATAGAGTACAATAATATGGTGGCCAAAAGCATTTCGACTTACACCAAGCAGTAACCCACAACTGTCTACAGACCTCTACAAGAAGGATAACGACATATGACGGGACATGGACCCGTCGTGCCCCTAAATATACATAAATAAAAAAGATAGGGTTCCGTACAAAAATGGTAAAGCTCTGGATCAAATGAGCTTCCCAAACAGCTGCGCAGGAACCTAAACAGGAGGATCACCAAACTGAGCACCTGTACCTGCGGGCATGAACGCAGCCCCCCGAGGAAAGGGGGGTCAGTACGAAATAATGTACTGAGTATGTAAACATGAAATACTGCAAATGAGATCATAAGTAGCCAATGGATAACAAGAGATCAGTATAAAACAATCAGGATTCAAATCCAACTGTGCCATAACAATAGAAATCAGTTGCCTTAAAAAAATGAGAGTCAAGTCAAGAAAACATGAGTGCCTATCCATATACATATATATATATCTATAACGTAACCCGGCCCACTAGTGCGGGACTCGGTGGAATCATATCATAACCCGGCCCATACTGGGACTCGGTAAAGTCATATCTCATCTATAGATCCATCATACTTAACCCGACCCTCTAGTGAGGGTCTCGGTGAAAAATGCAAGGCTGTGCACGAACGTAACCCAGCTCGGGACTCGGTGAGGTGAAGTAGTAACACTTAGCACGAGTAGATATCATGAGTAACCATATGCAAGTAAAAATTATCATCTGACTCTCAATAAAATCATTGTAATAATGTCATAATAAACTTTTTGCTGAGAAATCATAGGCACTTCTCATAATAATCCTCTGTAGGAATTAAACTGTATAAGAATTAAGTACGTCCGCCGTACCTTCATTAAATAAAAATCATGCCAAAGAAAGAAGGAATAGTTTACATACCTCTTAGACGAACTAATCAACTCTATATTAGAGTACGTCTCGATTTAGAACTTCAACCTATAATAATGGTAATACGTTCGTCAATTCTATGATCACTAGCATACTTTATATCGAATAACGACTTCTTATTCTATAAAAATTCGGGCAGCACTTCCCTTGTTTATACATGTTTCCACAACTTTCAAACGAGTCTAATAACATCAATAAACAAGCACCAATTAAGGGCACAACCAAAACAACAATAAAGGGAATTTACACACCCACTTCTCATGTAAATTTAGCCTCTTAATCCACCTTAAAAACAGCCCACAAAACAGTCCATGTTCCAACAACAACGAGGGTAGAATGTGAAGCCTTTCTATGCCTTCCTACACCCTTATTCCTTTAGGACTTACATTAGCAATTACCACACTTAAACATGCATAATGGTGACTAAATTTTCAGAATTATAACACCACAAAACAGTCCCTAAAACAGTCCATATACATCACAACATGTCCAACAATTTCATGCAAGTTCTTGGTCACAACATGTCATAATTCCATAACTCTTATCTTAATTCCTATAATCCAATTTCGAATTTCAATACTTCCATATAACTAATTCCAACTAAATCTCAATGTTTCCTTTCAATTTCATCATGCAATTAGTTATAATAATAACAACAATAACCAACGAATCTAACAACACCAAAATCTATCCCAAATTGGCAACTAGCCCAAAATTGTCACATGCAATGCTTAAATTTCAATTCTTCCTTAACACAAATTCATTACCTTAATTCTAACAACATGCATTCCAATTATATCATAGAAATAAGAATTTTTATACCTCAAATTCGTCCAAAACAGTCCGCAATTTTCTGTCCATTGTTTGTCCGAAAATTCCCACTGTTTTGTAATTTTTCTCCTCTTTTTTGTTCACTTCTTCAACTACAATTGACATGCAAGTGTTCTACAATGTTAAGCCATCATCCCTACACGTTTTTCTTCCAAAATTTCATCCTAAAAATCTCAAATTTCTGGGCAGATTTTCGGCCAAGCAATGGCTGTTTTGCCACTATTTTTGGTGTTGTTTTGCTTCTAATTTTTGGTAAAAAATATAGTCTAGGAAGAGAAGATAAAAACCTCAAATTTGGCTTTGGGGTTGGGGGGTTCTCGGCTAGGGTATGGGGAGGAGAGGAGAGTTTGTGTTAAGTTTGGAATGAAGAAGATGAAAGATGAAGAGTGTAGGTAATATAAAAAAAATCTGGATTTTCTTTTTTTCACTTTGGCTCCCAAGTTCTTCAATTAATAATCTCAAACCCACTTCTTTTAATTCCCGAGAATTTCATAAAGCCTCGTATCCTCAATGTCATAATTTTATAATACAATACTATTCCATAACTCCATTGAAATAAATTCAACTACTAGGATTAATTCTCGTCGTCATGTGTATAGCACTAAAGAAAAACTATTCCCGGATAACATCCGTTTATACACTAATTTCCCGTATTAACATATGTAAGCATTCCTTATATTCAATATCCGAATCTTACTTCCTTAATGACATTCTTAATTATCGTCTTACGAGGTGTGACATTCGCTTCTTGTTCCCTCAGACAAGATTTCGTTGTAGTTGTAGTCTTCTTCTTCGTTGATCTACGATTGACAGCACCTTCTACGCTCCGCTCATAACTAATCTCTGAATAGAACTGCAATCTCCAATGTGTCTCCCGCCAATGAATATTTGTGCTCTCTTATTTGAAATCTTTCAGCTGAAAAAATGCTTTCAGACGCTGTTAATGACGCTTGAATGTTCAACACATCTAGGGTCATCTTTGATAGTGTCGGAAATATATTCTCATTTTGCCTCCAGTATTTTAGCAAGTCTTCATGTCCTTCATCATTGACAATTAATTCGTACGGTACAACACTCTGCAAAACATAAACATCAAATTCGCTAACTTGTGAAGAAGTTGAACCACTAAACATTTTATTTCTAAGGCCTTGAATACTAGCAGCAGAAATTCGCATATTTTTATAAGGTTGCAGCGAAGTAGTAGAAGATGATACAGAAGCCGGTTGATTATTTCCACTTTGTTGTTGGTAATACATATATACTTGTTTGCATTCAGTGCGTATGCTAGACGTAACTTCTTCTTTAGTTGGTTCTTCAATTGGGTATTTTCGAAGTACTTCTATACAATCTAAATCGTTTCTACAAGTGTTTTACAACCGTCTACTTTAATAGTCGGATTTAATACAGCACCAATAACATAAATAGTGGGAATAGGAAAAAGTATTTTTTTAATTTTTTTAATTTTTAATAGATGGAGCGTAAGATGGTTTTTCCATATATTCATTAAGTAACAAAAATATTAAAGCTATATAAAATAACATATTTGAAATAGTAGGATAATAAATACCGAAAAATTCTTTAGCAGCTTGAAAACATTTCTCTAGAAACCCATTAAGTTTTTAAATAAATTCCAATCATTATCTACAAGCATATCCCTTGGATTTTTATTATGGGCGTTAAATAATAAAGTTATAGGTTGTCTATAATCATAAGCAACAAGTAGTTGCTCATACAGAGAATTTCACCTACTCGAACTTCTTCTGAAATTTTTCTATAAGGTAATCCACAATCATGACAAGTTTTTTATACTCTTTCCGTCTTTGTATTTTATTACCTTTAAAAATAAAATTTATAGCAAATTATATTTTATCAAGAATGCTTTCAAAAAGTTTTAGGCCATCTTTTACAACTAAGTTATAAATATGGCGTGCACAGCTTATATGAAAATGATTAGGAAAACATGGAGTTAATCGAACTTTTAAAAGTCTTATAGCATAATCATTAGAAGTAGCATTATCTAATGTAATAGCCATAATATTATCAATTATTCCATAATAATCACAAATTTCATTAATATTTTGTGCAATAAACTTCCAGTGTGCCTATCATCAATATATCTATATGCTAAAATATATTTTTGCATAGACCAATTTTGATCTATCCAATGACATGTTACCGTTAAATAATCATTATCGTTAGTACTACGGCCTATGTTAGAAGTGATAGCCACTTTCCCATTAAAATGATACAATGCATAACGTAAATATTGTTGATATTCACTTGCAAATTTAAAAACATCCCTTCTAACAATTGATCTACGAAAACCATTAAAAGCGGGATTATATGTTTCTCGAATGTAATGAATAAAACAGGAGAGGAAGGAAATGAAAAAAGGCAAACCCTCCACCGCAACTAATTTTGTCATATTTTCCCTATCTTTGTTTTTATCATATTTAGGACCAAAAATTCCCCTCGTCGTCGGGTTAATTTAACCATGTACTTGGTCGGAGACACTATGTGAACCTTGTCTCCACTCAGATGGCATTGACACACCCAATTTTTTAGCCTGATATTGATTCTATCTAGCTGTGTGCTTGCCTTGTACATGTCTCAATAAGTCTCTCATCCCACCTTGACCTTTTTCGATTTTAAATTTATAAACATTTTTACAAATTTTACATCTATCTAGTTGATTCTCTTGGTCCCTATCAAAAAAATCTCATGCAGTTGATTTTAATTTTAGTTATATGGGCCCTGGACTCATACTAGGGGGAATATGAGGCATTTCAGTTTTAGTTTGAGGCTGAGACTCAGTCTGAGCCTGAGGTTGAGGTGCACTAGTGGGTGTGTCATCTAGATTATCGTCTAAATTAAAGTTTGGTTCATCTACCTCATCATCTAATGGTATATCATTAAAAAAAGCAGTTTCATCTATATGAGTGAAATCAATGAAATCATCGGGACTAGGAATAGGGTTACTATAAAAAGTACCCTTACCCTTGTTACCCCTACTAGAAGAAGCACCATTACATTTACCCTTAATCATATGTCCAAAGCGTTCCATTATAATTATATAAATAAATAATTAAAGTAAATGAAATTAAGTGAGATAATTAAAATTAAGTAACAAAAATAATTTAAAGAAGGAACGAAGGTACCAAACGTCGACGTGTAATCGAGGTTGAAAATTGAAACTTTGCTCGATGGATGATCCTCAAGCTAATTGCCAACTTCACTCCCAATTTTTTAACTTTGATATAAATGATCAAAAAATTATTCGGGTAGGTGGATGATAAAATGTGGGAAACGAGGTTGAGATGGTTCGGGCACGTGCAAAGGAGAGACACAAATTCCCCAATGCAAAAGTGTAAGAGGTTGTCAATGGACGGGTACATGAGGGGTAGAGGTAGGCCGAGGAAGTATTGAGGAGAGGTGATTAGACGGGATATGGAACGGATGCAACTCACTGAGGACATGACCTGAGATAGGGGGTATGAAGGACACGTATTAGGGTAGTAAGTAGTCCAATGTAGTCCTACCTACGCTTACAAACTGGTAGTTGTAATATTATTATTGTAGGCTCGCTTAGCCTATCATACAAGTAGACACAGTATTGCCTTATAGTCCCTTGTCGTTTGATTTATACTGCTACGTGTATTTTGTTTGTCTTATTTACTTGCATTAGTTATTACTTCTTTTTCTCTTACAGAATTATCTATCATGACTTACTCACTTTGTTTGTGGTACTTTGCTTGGGCTTGTGCTTTGTCTTGAGCTGAGGGTCTCTCAAAAACAGTTGCTCTGCCTACTAAGGTAGAGGTAAGGTCTGTGTACACTCTACCCTCCCTAGACCCCACATTGTGGGATTTCACTGGGTATGTTGTTGTTGTTGATATAAATGAGCAAAAAAAAATATAATATTTAGTAGGCAATGTAGAATTGTAGAGAGATAAATTGAGAGATTGTAGGAAGATTTGTGAGAAAAATAAGGTATTTATAGTTGAGAAATAGAGTTAAAGTGTAAATATATTAACTTTGGGGTTAAAAATAAATATTAAGAGAGTTTATGGGGGTGAGGGGCCAAAAATGGTCGTTATAGCTGTTGCACAACGGCCAAAATCAAAATTTGACCGTTATTGCAACAGTTATTTTTGCAAAGGGGAGGGGGCTGGCGGGGTCAGGACGGGGCGGGACGGGGACGGGACGGGCGGGACGATCCCATGCCCCGTCTCGAGTTTGAACCCTGACACCGATAATTGTTTTTATGGAGGATCGAGGGGGATAGCGGGGCGGGGTGGGATCGGGCCGACCCGACCCACCGGACAACCCTAGTTCAAACTAATGGCTATATACATGTATGACAGTTAAAAAATATTTAAATGAAAATATTAATAAATGTATTATTTAAGCCTTACTTAATCTCAAGCTCATCCACACGTGAATGTGTTTTTGTCAGGTTATCATGATGCCACAACTTACTCTATTTTTTATGTACAAATTGATTCTTTTTCCTTTCTCCTCTTTCACTTTAAAAACAATTATTTGCTAATTCAGTAATTTAGTTTACTTTTGTTCTAATTTCTATACTTTGTTAACTATGTGGAAACAAAAAATCTAATTCTCCGATGGCTAGCTTTTCTAAGTTTAAGTTTTTAATATCGATGTACGAAATATTTGTACGATTCCAAGAAACTCTATAGCAACCTAAAATAAATTATAAGTTACCTGTTGTAATATTTTAAATTACAATGATAGTCATAGTCAGCGTAGATAATTAAAATCTGACTTTTTTTATGTAGCCTCCACTCATGCTCTTATTAATGAAGGAAAAATTAGAAAATTGTTGGCTCAAAGTGTCCGCGATAAATATTGGAACATGTTAATATAATATTGCATAGCTATTAGCGTGGTCGACTATTTATTTTATATTTTAGTAGGAGCCATCCCCCTATGTATCTATTAGGGATGTAGTAATAAGAGCATGGAAAAAAATGTCATTGAACTAACGGCACATCTCAAATGAATGCGAGGAAAAGGCTCGTCACTATCCAAAAATTGCTAATTTTTTATAAACATCCGTTGAATTTGACTCGTTATTTTTTGACGAAAAATTCATCATAAATGTTATCAATGAGTCAAATTCAAATGAAATTCATTAAAAATTCTATAAAAATTTAGCAATTTTCTAATAGTGCGTGGTTGATAAGGATATGTGCATCGTCGCATTCAGTGGTGTATCTAGAGTTTGATGTACGAGTTCACGAAAAATCAATATCTTTTGATCATGCCTTGCATACATATTAAGAAACCCTCTAAATATTTTACTGTAAATCGGTCTAGTTATTGATGTATATATGATGTTGTTATAGGAACCCATAAACTTTAAATCTTGGATCTGGTCACATTAGATTAATAATCTCTTGTATTTCACATCTTTTCAAATTTCTTGGAAATATTTTTAATCAAATACCAAGGTTTTTGTTATTTTTGTTTTTTAAATTAACGTGCATGTTGTAGACCATATCACATACTGTAGAGCAGTAGACAGAATTGTGCTATTTGTTGTAGTTATAAATTCTGATTTTGAATAAATCTCTACTATTTTACTTCTCGCATTTTTTTTAAATTAAAATCTGTCATTCTGATGGGGAAGTTAGGAATTGATCCCTACATATACATTTCCATAGCAAAATATATATATATAAAAAAACGAATCTTATATCATACTGTTCAAAGCACTAACACATGAAAGAAGTGACAATTCTCCATAAAAATCAGCTCTAGCTTTCACAAAATAAATCTAGAGAATTGTTTTTTTGGTCAATAAAAAATAGACGTCTCATTGCTTTAATTTTGAAAGTCGGCTATACTTTTTATCATGCTTTATAGTAAAAGCTTCCACTTGATTTGATAGAGAGAGTTTCATTAAAGATACTTTAGCCCCTAAACTTTTTCCAAAATTAGCTAACTTGTCAGCTATATACTTAGGTAATTTTCTGATTATTTATATGAAAATATTATCCCTAGCACAAATAATTGATACGATTATAGGCTTATATTAAAACTTATGTATTTTGAATGGCTTAATAGTTCGAGCCCACTTAAACTTGACACTTTTTATTCGGTGTACATGTGAACTATCATTTGTCCTAATCAACCTTGAACGTGGTATTTTGATAGCCTTCGTATTTACTTGATATGCTAATTTCTTTTTATCTAAAACTTTTTTATTGGATGTTAGAAAAATCACAAAAAAATTGGTAGAATTGTGAAAAGTTTATTAGTTTAGTATAAATTGAATTTCTTCTATAAATATTATGATATTAATATTTTATTTTTAGGGAATCTTTCATAAATAGAAAGATTAGTGCCCTTTCTTGCAAAAATAGTAGTTTTTTTCCGCCTATGTAGCTAGTGGGGCATTGATCATGGTCGAAGGGATAAAATAAAAATAAAGAAGAAGACAAAAAGGAAAGTTTTTCTTTCTTTCTTTCAATTCAACTAAGAGAACAAAGAAAGCTCTCAAAAATAAAAATTAGATAAAGAAGTGTTAATAAGAACTAGCACTAGACTTCTTTAATTCCCTCCCTCACCCCTTTCTACTTTTTCTCTCCTTTTATTTGTGACCCAAGGAAATTCTATGTAATAATAAATGTAGAAAGGTGAGGATGAGATATCCCCGATATATATAAAGAAAATTCAGGATGACACGACATTAATTTTTTAGGTAATTTTTCCTTAGTTAGAAAAAGTGTGTGCTTTAACCAAATCTAGTCACAAGTCATGACAATGGAAGTCAGACGCAAATACCACTTATCCCACGGAGCACAACAAATAGTCCTTAATGCTAACTTGACAAAACAAAGCACTTCCTTGTGTTCTCCACTTTCTTTTTTCGATCCTAAAATAAAGCCAATTTTCATGATCTCATCCATCAACTCATTTACTATTTTTACGAGTAGTACTTACGAGAGAAGAGAAAAACAAACTTTGAATTAGTCCACTCAAACAATATCAATCTAGAGCATAGTTTGTCGATCACATGAATTTAGTAATTTTTACTGTACGAACTGATAAACTTCAAATTTTGAATCCGCCTTTCTCCGTCAGTTACTAACAAATTATGGCTTTGTGCGTGACCGATACGGTGCGAGCTTTAGCATGTAGAGACGGAAAAGCGGCAACAAATCTCAAACTTATTTCAATGTTCGTGATTTTCTTCACTAGTGTTCTCGGCATAACGGTACCGGTTTTTTTAGCCCGTTTATTTCACGGTAAACCAGTTCATGATAAAGCGATTCTAATAATCAAGTGCTTCGCGGCTGGAGTAATCCTTTCCACATCACTCGTTCACGTTCTTCCCGATGCATTCGATGCACTTTCCGATTGTCAGGTTTCTTCACGACATCCATGGAAGGATTTTCCGTTTTCCGGTCTGGTAACGTTGATTGGGGTACTAACAGCGTTACTAGTCGATTTAACTGCGACTTCTCATGTGGAAAGTCATGAGAGT
The DNA here is from genome assembly GCA_029783415.1 of Anisodus acutangulus. Lineage (NCBI taxonomy): Eukaryota > Viridiplantae > Streptophyta > Magnoliopsida > Solanales > Solanaceae > Anisodus > Anisodus acutangulus. The sequence goes on from CM056504.1 coordinate 4,206,734, forward strand.
AATCGGGCTGGAGAATATGAAGCAGTTGGTACGAGTGAAGAATTAGGAATTGTGAGTACTAAGAAAATCGAGGAGAAACGTAGAGAGGCAGAGGAATTGGTGAAATTGAAACAGAGATTAGTATCACAAGTGTTGGAAATTGGGATAATTTTTCATTCAGTTATAATTGGTGTGACTTTGGGGATGTCTCAAAATCAGTGTACTATTAAACCACTTGTGGCTGCACTATCTTTTCATCAGATATTTGAAGGAATGGGTCTTGGAGGTTGCATTGCCCAGGTAATTAATTAACCATCATTGATTAGTTACTTAAGTTCTTAATTACCATACATGTTGTAGTTAATCATTTAGTGACTACTTCCTCCAATTCATTTTACTTACTGTCATGTTAGGAATAAAATCATAAAAAAATTGGTCAAACCAAAAGTATTTACAACAACATACAAAGTGAAATCACACAAAATGAAGTCTAGAAAAAATAGTGTACGAAGACTAGGTTGTTTCTGCCTTTTCGGTAGACCCTCGGCACAAAGGACAAGCAATTCAAAGCAAAAGTGCTTGTAAACTATAAAATTATAACTTATGTTTGATAAACTTATGACTTTTGTCTGATTTTAACTTGTAAGCACTTGACGTATGATTACTTTTAATATTTACCAAATACAAATAAATTTTAAAAAATATTTATAAGTCAGTTTAATCAGTTTATAAGCTTAACCTAACATGTGCTTTAGATCAATAATTCTATTGATTTCCTTATCGAAGACATTGCTCGGCCCTGACCGTGTCGATACAAAAGCTGCGCAATTCTATATGTTGTTATTTAAAGCTTCACCGATGGCCTATAGGTTGTTGAAAGGGAATTAGAGGTTTGGTCCTATTTTTGTTGGTTACCACTATCTTCTATAGTTCAATAATATTGCATATGCGTACGAGTGTAAAATATTCATTCAAAGGGGTAGTCTAGTGGATAATAAATTTGAATGAGAATTATGAAGCTTTGGGCTGAAACCTCAACGGAGGAAAAATACTAGGTGATTTTTTCTCATCTGTCTATGTTTTGGTGGACAAAATGTTGGATATGTAAAGCAGTACGGGAAGTAAATAAATATTACAAGTGTTCGAAAGGATAAACAAACAAGCCAATATTATAATTGCCGCAAGCTGGTTGAGTCTTGAATCTTGATAACCTGAAATCAAGAAAAACTAAATCTGGATTGTTACAATTGTGGCTGAGTCGAGAGATGACTCTCTGTCTTTAAGACAAGATTTCCCCGTATATATGCTTTTACGTTAACGGACAATAGTCTCCCAAGATAAAACAACAACTAATCAACACTACAAAGCAAATAGGTTGATTCTGACGAAGAAAACAAACACGAAATGACTTGCTGATTTAGAGGAAAAAGAAAGGAAGAGTTTCTGTTTTTGTTGCTCAGTTTTTGGACAGATTTTCGTCTTCTCTCTTCTCTATATCATCTACCTCAAATCTTTTTCAGAAGTTTATATAGTGTTTAGGAAGAGGAGAGGTGATTAAGAGGCCCTTTAAGAGGTGTAATCATGGGTATTCATGGCCAGAAACGTTTTGTAGTAAGTGAAAAACGTTTCAGATATTTAATGCCAAAAACTCAAGCACATCTAGGTCCTCCCTCCTTCAAACACATGGGTTACCCCTTGGGGTCCCAAACCCTTATCCATTTTTAGGCTTATAAAGAGAACAATTCTCCTTTGTCCCACCGATGTGGTAGTTTTGTCCCACACCATATTTCCATGTCTCAAACACCTTACTTCATGGACCAATATCTCTTTCATTTCTTAACGAAATTTGACGATCCTTGGCCCTACGGTCATATACTCACTTAGTAGATTATGCACGTGTGAAGAGACAAAACCTCCAACATGCAGAACCCTAGTGTTTAAGTCATTAAACATGGTTGGACGCAACCTCCCCACCAAAGGTAAATTTCCAACAATCCCCTCTTGAAAGAGATTTTGGTGCACACACAAGGTGTCTACTTTAAGCAATCTTTCAACGAAAGGATATTGCATCAGGAGAGGTAGCTTCCGCTTTGAACCTTCCCTAGTTGAATACCACCGGACTTACTTACTGCGCGGTGAACGTGATGTCTTGAACCGTCAATGTTTAGTGTAAGTCAAGACAATGATACCAACACAATAACTCTCCTTATTCGTTTTCATTCTTATTGTTCTGGCCGTGGACACACTTGGATTCTTAAGTCCGTTCATTTGAGGCGGCCTGTCCTCGCACTTAAATATGTGATCTCCTACAAGGTATCCTGCTATACTTCACTTCACAAGTGTTAGGAATCATTAAAAGTTTCCCCAACCTTAATCTCAATCGTTTGAGGATCGTTAAAGGTTTGGAAGCTTAACCTTAACCCACCATGCAGGTAGCACTTTAATGTCTATCGTGGGAACGGCTTTGGATTTACGTTTCCTTACAGAATTCATAATCTGAAGTGCTCTTGCTTCCACCGAAGCACTCAACTGAACCTTTTGCAGCTTAGTTTACCCATTGAACCAAATTCTTGGGATCTCCAGTCAATATGGTTGGGTTACCACCGCAAAGATTCGTATTGTTTGGGTTTTAAGCCCATTCCCCTAGACATGCAGAATTCTTGATCTTCGGGTAGTCCCTTAGTTAAAGGGTCTGTTATATCCTTTTATTAGTAATCAAGGAAGTGTTACTCGTGATGATCAACTGCCATACAGTCTTATGTATCTGACATATATGTCCAGACGCCGTCATCCGTGACCTTCCTGAAGTCGACCGACTAGCCACAATGTCTAACTGCCGAAGGCACGAGTTTCTCCTAATAAGGGACGTCCTCTAAGGAGTCGTGAAGTTACTCAACTTCTTTTATGCTTTGTTTAAAGCGATAAAATCTGATTCTATCATGAATCGGCCGATGCAAGTTTGCTTAGAGGATTTTTCAAGACCCACCATACACATTTACTTGTGGTTTTGGTATTTTTCATATCTGATGTCTAGTTTGCATCAATGTGTTCTCCCAGAATCGCTGGACATACAGAATACCATAATTCGTAGATAAGCGAATATTTTAGATATCATCATATCCGACTTAACGCCTTCTACCAATCATTTTTAGAATCACGAGTGAACCTTAGTTCAACTGATCTGCTTTGTAGGCCGATACCAAGTCGGTTGTAGTGTGTAACATACATTGAACTACATGTGACCTGCGCATGTCGCTCCTTGTATATGAGTCCACTTTCAGACTGTTGGTATTCCCAACTATTGGCTTTCTAACTTCAGAGTCAATATTTTTGTTGTTAGATTCATTATTTCTGTTTTATCTTAAACTTCCAGGACCAAAATGTAAACATTTCAGGGACCAAAAAGAAAGTTCATGAAGAAACCCAACAGTCCAGCAAACCAACTCTGATCCTCCCCTTCCAACTCTCCGGTTACAAAGGTTGTTTCAACATTCATGCCACGCAAGACTGCAATGGCCCTGGATGTTAAGCTATTCACAGGAGAGCACATGTACAAGTATCCGAGGCCTTATACTCGTCAGTATATCCATCTACTTTGTACTCAACTTTGAGTATCCACTTTTACAACCCAAAGGTTCTTTTTTCGGAGGAAGATCAACCATTACACAAGTATGGTTCTATATGATGAAATCTATTTTTCTCTTTGTAGATTCTTTCCAAAGCAGCGCTTCTGGAGATGACAATTATTTGTTAATTGTCCATGGTTCGTTCTCAACCATACAAGTTAGAAGGCCTGGAACAAGTCTTTGTCCCCTCTTTGCTCTATCTCGGTTCAACATCTAGAATCCCTGAGTTCTGTAGATTTGGAATATTAAGTTCCGGATAGTCAGCAACTTTCGAGTCCTGTAGATACGGAACGTCTAGTTCCGGACGGTCAAGCACTCGCGGGTTCTTGTTAACCTCGAGCAATTACTTCTTTTCCCTTTTCAAGGAAAGTTATCTTAAAAAAATTCAACATTCTTTGACACCAAGAGGCGATAAACATTACTGTTATTTGTAGATCCAGTGGTTATGCAATTTACAGTCTTAGGTCTAACTTGACCTGTTTCGGTATTCCAACCTCTACCAAGCCACCCCACAACATAACATTTGTATATGGGATCCTTTCCATGTTTCACACGGAGGGTTATCCTTATCCTTATGCGTAGTTCTGATAGAATCACATTAGCGGTAAGGATCGCCTTGCCGCACATATTTTTGGGCGTACGACTTTGCACTTGGCTAATACTGTTAGACTGAGGTGAGTAATGAGCAGTCATTTGATAAACGATGTTTCACATTCTCCGCCTCTATCACTACGAATTTCTCAATTCGTAGGCTTAGTTAATTTTCAACTTCTGCTTTGTAGCGCTTATCTGCTTCAACAACTTCATCTTTGCTTTTCAACAAACAAAGGATGCAATACGTTGTACCATCACCAATGAAGGTCACAAAGTACTTGTCTCCCTCCTCTATTTTGTATAAACTTCAAATAACTCATGTAGGTGTGACTAAGTTCTAGAGGAGCGGTGCTTCTTTCGCTATTCCTTTGACGAAATGGAAATGTGATTTTGCCTCTTCGCCTATCTCACATTTATTTTGAGGTTTTATGTCTATAGAAGGCAACAATCTCAATTTCGGTAGCTTTTGAATGACTTTCTATTTAACGTGTCTTAATCTATGATGACATAGATACACAGATTACAAATATATCATTCATTTGGCTACAGACATACTGTACCATTCTTAGTTATTACCGACATGTTGGACTAGTCTCATACCAGCTTGACCAACATCGTCTCTTAAACCAAGTTTGAGACATGTATCACCTTCTTTTAGAGTGATTCCATTCCCTGAAGTCCTATTGAGGACAACCTCTCCAACCCCTTCTACTTTAGAGGTGGCGTTGCTTCACACGAAAAACCTTTTGCCCGTGGTTAGGGCGTAACCGGATCATATGTGATCAGGATACTCTGGCCCACTCCAGTTGCTTTGGCAAACTGAGTGTCCAATTTCTTTTCTGTCATTCTTTTGGCCTTCAAATCATTTAAGACCTGGAAACTCTCACCCACATCACTAGGTGTCCATTACTTTTCTGCCTTTCTTTTGGCCTTCAAATCATTTAAGACTCTGGAAATTCTGGCCCACTCCAGTCGCTCGTAGGCTTTATACGACTGAGTGTCCAATATCATCCTATCAAATGAATTCTGGCCCACTTCAGTCGCCTGTAGACATTGTACGACTGAGTGTCCAAAATCATCCTATCAACAGAATTCTGGCCCACTCCAGTCGCCCGTAGGCTTTGTACGACTGAGTGTCCAATAACATCTTATCAAATGAAGGATCTTCTGTCAAATAGTGTGACATGATCAACGTCCGAAGATAAGCCATTATCTTTTAGTCTTCTTCCCTTGAGATTGGTGCCCGGACAATTCTTGGCCCTTGCTTAAGAGTGATAACAGTTTTCGCACAGTCAGTGGATCTCTCTCTTTTGTATGTGCGAACATACTTTACACACTTTTAATTATTACACCCAAAAGAACTGATCTTTTACGTCGTTGTTTACAATAGTCCAATCTTTAAACGGGAGGAAAGGTGAGATTAAACTTCTGATTTTAAAGCGTAAGGAATATAAATTATTTCGGGAAAACATTTTCATATTCCTCCTTACTTTAAGCCCTTTTTAATCAGACATCATTTAATCTTATTCTTGACAAAGAAGAAAAATTACGTATCTCAATTTCGAATTCTGGCCCACTTCAGTCACTTCGTTGGACTGAGTGTCCATTTCCTCCTTACCATAATTCGGATCCTTTGTCTGGGACAGATATAGGCCCTCTACTACATGATAGAACAACATTTTCAGCCTTCTCCTCTTGTCCTAGTTGACATCTTCAGCCTCTCATAGGCACTTGTTCTCACCACTTTCGGGAGTGGTGACACCATGAACACCTTGACCTTCAACAACATAATCAAAAATGTCTTCTACCAGAAAACCACAGCCATAAACAGATTTGGTCACACAACTGTTGACCGACATCTTTCGAATACTATTACAATCTTGTCTTAAATTTTTTAGATATGTAAAGCAGTACGAAAAGTAAATAAATATTACAAGTGTTCGAAATGATAAACTAACAAGCCAATATTATAATTGTCGCAAGCTGGTTGAGTCTTGAATCTTGATAACCTGAAATAAAGAAACACTAAATCTGAATTGTTACAACTGTGGCTGAGTCGAGAGATGACTCTCTGTCTTTAAGACAAGATTGCCCCGTATATATGCTTTTACATTAACAGACAATAGTCTCCCAAGATAAAACAACAACTAATCAACACTACAAAGCAAATAGGTTGATTCTGACGAAGAAAACAAACACGAAATGACTTGCTGATTTAGAGGAAAAAGAAAGAAAGAGTTTCTGTTTCTGTTGCTTAGTTTTTGGACAGATTTTCATCCTCTCTCTTCTCTATATCATCTACCTCAAATCTGTTTCAGAAGTTTATATAGTGTTTAGGAGGAAGATAGGTGATTAAGAGGCCCTTTAAGAGGTGTAATCATGTGTATTCATCAGAAGTTTAATGCCAAAACTGTTGGCTTTCTGGCTGCTTTCTGAAACTCCAGGGATCAAACTGTAAATACTAAACAGAATGCCAAAATTGTTGGCATTCTGGCTGCTTCCTGAAATTCCAGGGACCAAACTGTAAATACTAAACAGTTTGGGGTCCAAAAGATAATATCAAAAGTAGCCCAGAAATCCAAAGCTTTCGACCCACGCGAGGACAGGCGCGCGGTGGCGGCGCGCATGTGGGCTTAGCCTCGAACCCAAGCACATCTAGGTCATCCCTCCTTCAAACACATGGGTTACCCCTTGGGGTCCCAAACCCTTATCCATTTTTTAGGCTTATAAATAGAACAATTCTTCATTTTCCCACCGATGTGGTAGATTTGTCCCACACCATATTTTCATGTCTCAAACACCTTACTTCGTGGACCAATATCTCTTTCATTTCTTAACGAAATTTGACGATCCTTGGCACTACGGTCATCTACTCACTTAGTAGATTATGCACGTGTGAAGAGATAAAGCCTCCAACATGCGGAACCCTAGTGTTTAAGTCATTAAACATGGGTGGACGCAACCTCCCCACCAAAGGCAAATTTCCAACACAAAGTTATACCGAGTACCTGTACTGGTGTAAGATAGTAGGTACCTCATAAAATTAGTCGACATATGCTCAAGCTATCTCGAACACCACGGTTATAAAAAAAAGTTTAGAAGGCGTGAGAATTCAAACTAAATTTTAATGTTAATACAATAGTATTATTGATTTATAAATGTCTAATATTACAGGCAGGATTTAGCTTTGGAACAACAGCCTATATGAGCTTCATGTTCTCAGTGACAACGCCAATGGGCATACTATTGGGTATGATTGTTTTCTCAATAACAGGGTACGATGACACAAGCCTAAATGCATTAATCCTTGAAGGTTTATTGGGATCTTTATCTTCTGGTATACTCATATACATGGCTCTAGTTGATCTTATTGCTCTTGATTTTTTCCACAACAAATTGATGAGTGGCCAATCATTCTTGAAAAAAGTATCTTTTCTAGCTCTTGTTCTTGGTTCTGCGTCTATGTCAATCCTTGCTCTTTGGGCTTAAAAAATAATTAATAAACTTGTGTATCCCTTGATACTTTGGAACTAGAAAGTTTTTTTGTCATTAATTGTCCTTTTAATTTTCAGACAAACATAAATACCTCGGCGAGGAAAATTAAATAATTTAAAGTGTCAAAGTTGTCTACACAAAAGGTGTCATGTGTAAATTAAGTAATATATTGACACCAAAAAAGAAGGTTTTGTATGTAGTCCACCATCTCAGAGTTATCTATGTACATGGTTGAAATATGGTGGTAGCGGGTTGGCATATAGTTGAACAAAGGATATATGGGAGAATGGTGATAAAGAATTGTTTATTTTCCAAGAAGATGAAAAAAATTAGGAAAAAAAGAACTATGGTAACATATGAATTCCATCCAATATAGGAGCAAGCTAGATAAAATTTGTTACACTTGATAAGAAAACAAATATAATCATAGTAGTTGGTTATGGGTGCAGATATACCTTGCATATATGTATCCGTATTGATCAATGTTTACGTCAAAATTGATTTAATTCCTTATCTCACTTATAGCAAATTAACCCTAACAAGTTGGACAACATATTTTTTTCTTTTAGTTTCGATCGGTGTTGATAATCTGTTTTGGAATCCGATTAATTTGAATTTGCGCCAGAAAGTCGTTGAGACAGCGCTTCCTATCAATTAAGGCAATTTCATACCCACAACTCAAACTCGGATCTCTAACCCCTAGCTCCACCATAACCTTTGGTGCTGACAACATTCTAGCTCACGCTATGACAAGAAGAGCTACATCTATGCAATGCAACTCAAGAAGAGCTCATAAATGAAAAAAAATGAGATTAATGTGATGAAAACCAAAACTAGCTAGGAAGCCAAAGGGTATACAAAAACCAAAATCTTCAAAAACTATTTCACTACAAAGAATTGTCCAACATGAAATAATAACACCATTTAATAAAAGAACTTGCTACCGTCAACTAAGCTAAAAATTAGTCGTTGCACAATAAGATAAAAGTCCAATTATGAAAATAAAAGGTCTTTTTCTTACTCTTCTATAAGATCTCTTCTCATACGTGATAACGCCATATCGTGAAGAAGTCCATCATCATTAACCATAGAGGAAGAAGAAGAATTTCATAACCTTCTTTCTTGGAGTGAATTATTAGTTGAAAATAAGGAGGAATCACCATAATAAGTTCTTCCTCCACTATCACCACCACCACCAATGGCGCCACCCTAGGCGGTGGTTCGTGGCAGAACGCCGACGCATCCACAAGGCATCACGGGGCAAGGATGTGTGTGAGTGCCTTCATAAGTTGTAATAACTATTGAAGTATCTTGAATTGACCTTTCCACTCTCTTCTTCACGCCACATGATGCAGTTGTGCAACGATAGTAGCTCCTGCATGCACAAGAAATTTATGCATCTCACACTTACATTTTAACATAAAAAAAGAATATTTGAAGAAAGAAGAAAAAAATACTCCTTCCGCCTTTTTTATGTGACGGTATTTGGCCGGAGATGATCAAATTAATTTAAGAAAAAAAGACTTTTGAAATTCGTGGGCTCAAAATTTTCTTGAAAACGGACTAAAAAGGAAATTACAATACATATATAGGGACATAGGGAGTATTCAAAAGCAAGATTGAAAATTTTCCCATTGAGATGATTATACTCTCTTCATTTCATCGGGTACGAAATTTATGAAACGTAGACTTTTTGCACAAACTAAACGTGTTACTATAAAATTTGTAAGTCTTGAATATGTTATGATGTTTTTATGACTATAAGACCATGTCATTAAGGATAAAATAAGAAATTTATGTTAAAGAGTTTTTAGATATAAAAATAATGAACAGTCTTTTTGAATATGATATAAAGGAAAGAATTTAGAATAAAATTATATATTATTAGTGTAAAATATTTTTACATTATCAGGTCACATGTACCTGTTGTCGCATCTAACATGTCCCATTTGTCAAGATTATAAAACCACTCATTTTAAAGAGGTTTACACACAAATATCTGACGTAATAGTGAAAAAAATCTTTACACTAACCCTACGTATAACTTAAAGTCTAAGACATAAGCAAATACTGAAACATTTCCTCCATATGTGTGTTTGTATGTAGATGTAGGTGTGAATATACCTTGGGAAGGGGCTGTTTTTCCCTGCTTTTTGGCCGTATTTCCTCCATCTAAAACCATCATCCAAGTGATCTACTTCACTCTTCGTCATGAACGCAAATCTTGGCTCTCTTTCCTTCCTTTGTTTATTCTTTTTGGGTTTTAACCTAAGCCAACAAAAACCCATCACTTTTTACCCTAAGGGAAAAACTTCAAATAAACAAGAAACTATTAAACGGCCATAAGAAATTTACATGATCTGGGTAAAAGTCACTAGATCCGCATGAATCATAACTTATAAGATAGCTCCACACTGATGAGGGGTATATATTTAAGTAAATAAAAGCTTAAGAAACCGTGTGTGAGGGGACATATTTGAAAATAAAATTGAGTAAATAAACCTGAGCTCTCTCACTACAAGTATAAAATTTGCAGCAAAATTTTAGTAATAATAGATATATTATTACTGAAAAAACGTAAATGATAATAAAAATTTAATATATTATTGTTAAAAAACGTAAATGACAAAAAAGAAAAAAACTTGTTGTGGAAACTTTTTTCATTGCAACGGCATGCAATAATTTTTGTTGTTGCGAAAAATATTTTTGACAACCATATCCAACATATGTCAATAAAAAATATTGTTGATAAATGACTTTCTTCTTGTAGTGTCTATAATAGCTTAAATTTTTAAATAAGGTTTGTTAGTGTCCTACTAGTATATGGATGGATGGATGATGAATTATTTGATTTTCTTACATGATTTTGGACGATTCTTACCTCATAAGCTACTTTTTAAGTTTGAGTTAAGCCAAGATTCAACAAAATATTGTTAGTACCTTGAGTTTTCTAAGATATAAAAGAATATACATCTAATTTTATCCACAAAGATGCAAAATGTAAGCTTACTGTTTCTTGTACTTGTGTTGATCTTGCTCTTCATCATGATGTTGATTTAGTGTGTTAATCTGCTGATAATCATCGGCAGCTTCAGTTGATGATAAATTGGGAGTCACAGGAATATTAATCAACTCAGATAATGATGATTCTACAACTGTAGAAGTAATAATTGGACTAATAATAGCTTGATGTTCATGAGGTGGCATCATTATCAAATCGAAAATGGAACTAGTGTAATCAAACTCACCACCAAACATAGTTTCTAATAACAACCCTAATGAATAATCTTTTTCAATATCAAAGATACTTGGATTATTGAGACATGTAGAATTTTCAATTGAAGAATACTCTGTTTTTAGATTATTTTCTTGCTCCATGGACTAAATGAAAAATAAAATTGTTGTTCAGATTTAGATTATTTTTGAAGTGTGAAGAGGACTCGTTGTTTATATATTATGAAGAAAAAAAAACAGGCTGGTCTAAGGTAGCCAAGGGAAATAGGTGTTTCCACCTAGGAGTTTGAGGTTTGACTGGAAAATGCCGGTGGTAGACTGTGTTCAAGCGGCAAATAAATGTAGAATTTTGCATATGAAAGTTCACTAGCTTTGAGTTAATGATTAAAAATAACTAACTTAATTTTTTTTCTTTTATTATTAATAAAATGATTTATAATCATACAAATATGTATAAATTTTTTTAGACTATAAATTTTAAAAAATCTCAATTCTTTTTTAAACTACATGTTTAGTCAAACTATATCACATAATTTGAGACGAAAAGAGTATCAATTATTTTCTTTTCTTATATGAACTATCACCATTTATGTATTAAAACACACTTTAACCATCAGTTGTTCTCTTTTTCTATTTGAACTATTACCATCATTCAGGTAGAAAAAAGAAACAATTGACAGTTGAGTGTGCTTTAATGCATAGATGATGATAATTCATGTAGAAAAATAAAACGGGTGATATTGGGATGTAAAACTTGCGAAAATGTAATATTCCTTCTGTTTCAAAATGATTGTCTTATTTTCTTTTTTGTTTCGTTTAAAAAATAATGTATATTTCTTTTTTTATAAACTCTTTAATTTCAACCTTCCACATAACATGTTTAAAACCACAAGATTAAATGATATTTCTATACAATATACGTATATATAATTTAAGATCACAAGATTCAAAAAAAAGTTTACTTTATTAAATTTCGTGTCAAATTAAAACGAGACAATATTTTAAAACAAAGAGAATAATATCGATATGTATTTTGACCATTATTTCCTAAATTTTCTTAAATGTGGGTAGATCGTGTATGAGTCAATCATATGTTGTGTTTAGGCGATTAACCATCATCAGAATATACTAGTAAGGCACCTTAACTAAATCATAAAAGTAACCTCTCGAAATGATATAATATTAACTCACAAATTTGAAGTAATCCCTTCATTGCTGGTAAGCGTTTTCTTACGCGTTGTTGTTGACCGGTTACCGGAGATGTGTGGACAGGCTTAATTGCTTACATTTTCGAGGGAAGAGGGCTTCATCTACATGTGTGCTCCAGCTCACCTTTTTCCACTTTTTAATTGAAATTTAATTTCTTGCTTGGGGAACAAGAATGTCCTTCTCTCTTTTCCAATTCCTTTCACTTTTCTCAAATATGTGATATAGTTTGATTACCTAGGTTAATTTAAAAAAAAAAAAGAAATTTGAAACTTGTATTTTAAAATAAGTTATAGATATTTATAACTGTAAATTATTTTATTAAGGGTAAAATACGTTTTAAGTTAAATTATTTTTAAATATAGAAATATATCATTTTTTTAAATATACTAAAAAAATATATCACATAAATTGAGATAGAGGAAGTACGACGTAGTACTTTTCTCTTATAGTGTATTGGACATGACAATAGTTATTTTATGGCCAAATACATACACATATATCTGAATTTGGCTTGAATTTTCATTTATACATCTAAATTTAGGAATGTTTATATTGACTACGTACATTATTCTAAATTTGTATCAATTTAACACTTTTTTTTACCATCAATCAAATATGTAAAATGTATGTAACATATGTTAGTATTAGGATAGGACTTGTGTACACATAGTCAAATTTAAGATTTGACGTTTATAGATTCTCAATTATCTCAAATTAAAAAAGAGAGAGATCAAATAAGCCTTGCAAGATTTTTTGTTAATGAAAAGCAAAATATGGCGCAGCAAAGCTTAATTGCATTTCACTTTTGCTTTTACACTGGGTTCTCAACTAGAGATTTGGTACTATATATGTTCAATAAATTCTCAATATAAATATCGGATTGGAGTCCTCCGGGGCATAGTCCAGTGGCAAAGTCTGGGCGCTATAAGGCGCTCTGGCATGGGACAACGTGGGTTCGATTCCCCGCAAGCACGAAGAAATTCTCGTGATGTTGGGAATTTGACCTTGTCTCATTGATCGGTTATCGCTCGAAAGCCACCGGAGCACATTCCGCGATTTACCTGGTGATAGTTATTGAAGGACCGGTGCTATTACCCCCAGGACGTCTGGGTAATACCAGTGAAGTAGTCAGACGCAAGCCTGAAAACCTGGATTATCAAAAAAAAAAATACCGGATTGGAGTAATAATTATTGGGTCCCATAAAACCACACCCCATAATCCTAAATTCGCCCCATTACAAGATTACAAGTTAAATTATGATAATAGGTCGATACTTACTGAACAAAAGCGTACTTTTGCATAAACGATGTAAGCTTTAGAGATAATTAAATGATTAAACAACCGGATTTAATTTACTTAAATGCGAATCTTGACGCGTTTTCTACTTTTAGCTATAGTCATTTTACACAAATCTATAGTCCAGGTTTTACTTGCATTAATTTACAGTCTTTCGTTTTCCCACCTTATATTTGGATTTGTGTGGTCTATATATATTTAGTATTGATCTCTGTCTCACCACTCTTTTTTCTAATTATGGAGATGGCATGTCATTTATTTAATCTATTTATCCATATGGCAATGTTCATGGCATTTCTTTATTCTCCTGTGATACTTTAAAATACAAATTAAAATTGTTATGCAAAAAGGTACGAGAGAGGGCTGCGTTAAAAGGTTACATTAACTTGCTTCCCTTAGACTTTAAATAGCATACAACACAGAATAATATGGTCAAGAAAGCAGTCATTGCATGTAGAAGAGTAGTCTTTTCATGAAAAAAGTCATGCAAGTTGGTTTCACTACTAGAAAAATAGGGTTTTTCACCGACATTCAGTGAAAAAAAATAAATTTTCTACCGAATTACTGAAAAAACGCATAGTGAAAAATAGGTTTTCATTGAATTACAGGGAACTTTATAATTTTTCTGTGTAAAATTACTACTATTTAAGTTCCTCTAACCGGCCACCGATATTCAATGGGAATAGTCACGGCACATTTTTGAGTGAAAAAATTATGAATGGAAAACTAGGTGATTTTTTAATAATGTTTCTGTATCAATTAAATTTGTCAACACGTAATTTTGAAATACTACATAGAGGAGACAATTCAGCTGAATTCTGCTCCCTTATCTATAACCAAACCCCACCCAAGTATGTGCTTGGACATGAATTTAAAACTATAATTTGATTTTTTTTATATTCAGTTTTTTGGCTTACGTCAGACTATTCCTGGAGATAGTAGTCCCGGTCCCTCAGCACTAATATCAGTAAATTACGGGATGTGTCTGAATAACCAAGGTTTGAGAACAGAGCAACTAATATCACCTACGAGGTCCTACCTGAGAAGAATAATTTAAAATCATTGATTTGGGTAGAAATTGAGAAGAACCGTATGCATACAACTCAATAAGAGTTCATAAATAAATAAAATGGGATTAATGTGATGAAAACCAATACTAGCTAGGAAGACAAACGAATATACAAAAACCAATATCTTAGAAACCATTTAAGTACAAAGTATTCTACAGCATGAAAGAATAACACCATTTATAAAAAGAACTTGCTACCGTTAACTATTCTAAAAACTAGTCGTCGTACAATAAGATAAATTACAATTAGAAAAATAAAAGGTCTTTTTTTCCCTACACTCTAAGATTCACTCACATGTCATGTGATCATAGGCGGATTCAAAATTTAAATTCCATAAGTTCAATCTTTAAGGTTCTTAGGATTGAACCTAATATATTCTTAAAGTTATTGGTTCATATCTACTATTTATTTTTAATAGATATTGCACATAAAATTTTACTCCGCATCGAAGTACTGAATTCATACGAATCCGATAACTGTTGAAAATTTACTAATGTGGGATTGAGTTTATCCCGTCTTTAATGACTTAAACACATGGGCCCCACATGTCAGAAACATCGTTTATTCGCACATGCCTAATCTACTAAGTGAGTAGATAATGTTAGTGCCAAGTATCGTCAAATTTCGTTAAGAAATGAAAGAGTTATTGGTACACAAAGTAAGGTGTTAGAGATATGAAAAGATGGAGTGTCTTTGGCCAAAAATGACAAATCTCCCTCATTGATAGAAGATGGAGAGATTATGACAGATATAAACACTAAGTTTGAGTAAGGGTTTGGGACCCCAAGGGGTAACCTATGTGTTTAGAAGGGAGAGGACCTAGGTGAGCTTGGGTTCAGGGCTAAGCGCCGCCGCCGCCCGCCCGTCCCATCCGGTTCGGGTTCGGGTCACGGGCTGTTGGGCTGTCCAAAACTTCCTTTTGGTCCCTGAAATGTTAATTATTTATATTTTGGTCCCTGAAGTTTTTGAAACGTTACAACGGTTCTTGAAGACACCAACAGACATGATTGTTTGCCTCCCTTTTTACTCTTATAAATTGAACATTTTTGTTCAATTCGAAGAAGAGAAATGCACACAACACAAAATCTTCTCTTCTGTTCAGAACATACAGAAAACAGAGAATCAGAAACTCAAACAAGCAATATGTTCTTATTCATTTTCTTCGCTAAAATCAACTGTATTTGTTTTGTACAATTGATTAGTTGTTGTTTTATATTGGGAGACTATTGCCCAATACCGTAAAAGCATTTATACGGGGCAATTTTATCTTAAAGACAGAGATTCATCTCTCGACTCAGTGTTTCTTTTGTTTAACCTTTCGGATACACTTTACCCCAAATTTTACCTATAAATTTAAGACAACATTTTTACAAGTGTTCGAAAGATGTCTGTCAACAGTTGTGTTTCCAGATCTAGTTCTAATTCTGGGCTTGGCTCTATTTCGGCCAACTGTTCTGTTGACAGTCCGGTTAACAATTACGTTGGTGGTTCTGGTTCTATTCATGTCAACAGTTATGTTTCTAATTCTGTTGTTGTTGTTCAACCAAATGGTGTTATCTCTGCGCTGATCAAGGAAATGTTGTTGTCCCTGCTCCTGACAGTTTCCAAAGAAAACGCCCATGTAAGGTTCTGGCTAACAATTACAATAAGAGAAGGAGACTCAAGATGTTGTTCTATCTTACTGCATTAAGCATGTCACGATCTCAGACAGAAGATCCTCCTTCTGGTGGGAATCCAATGGACACTCAGTATAACACAACGACTGAAGTGGGCCAAAATATCCAGGTCACAAATGACCTGAAGGCCAAGAACAAACGCAAGGCAGAGGCTATCGTTGTACAAGACGAAAGTAATCCTCCAGATCTTGACGACAACTGTGGATTTCTTGGAAGTGGTGCTAGAGGCAAATCTGGTGGAGAACCCAAGGCAATTGTGGATAGACACGGGTGCAACCTGTCACATCTGCTCTGACAAGGATGCATTCTCCTCTTAAGCCTCAGTCATGGGCAAGAAACTGTTCATGGGCAACGGCGCTACCTCTGAAGTGCAAGGGGTTAGAAAGGTTGTCCTCAAAATAACTTCAGGCAAAGAGCTTACTCTGAAGGAAGTTATGCACGTCCCTGACATCCGCAAGAACTTGGTTTCCGGGCCACTGTTGGTCTAGGCTGGTTTTAGACTAGTTTTTTAGTCCAATAAATTTATAATAACTAAGAATGGTATATTCGTAGGAAGAGGCTTCGCGTGTGACCTCTTCAAAATGAATGTTATGTCTGTAATCCGTTCAAAATGAACCAAGATATATGGCTCCTCTACATAGCTTCTTAGGCTGATTATGGTCTTTGCACAATTTTGACGATTCAAATAAACTCATTAATTTTGTCTTGAATAATATAATATACAAAAAAGATGAATCTGAAAGATATATGTATAATAAGATCATATTCTAGTATTTTGGCTCTATATCCTGCTTATGTCTTAATAGGTTGTCTCTAATCAGGGCGCGAATTTAGCATACAAATTATGAGTTCGGTTAAACTTAGTGAGTAACTTTTGCTTAGATTTTATATATATGTTAAGAAAGTGAATATATATATATCCTGAAATCTAGAACTCATTATAAAGTTTTAATCTTGAATTCACTTTGTTTCCATTCCATTCCCTTTCCCAAAAAGTTGTAGCTTGTGGGAGTATAGTATTGGAGGTAATTCTCGCAAACTACAGCTTGTGGACAAACTGTTGGATATGTAAAGCAATACGGAAAGTAAATAAATATTACAAGTGTTCGAAAGGATAAATAAATATTTAATATTCAGAACTGCCGCAAGCTTGTTGAATGTTGAATCTTGATAACCTGAAATCAAGAAACACTAAATCTGAATTGTTACAACTGTGGGCTGAGTCGAGAGATGGATCTCTGTCTTTAAGACAAGATTGCCCCGTATATATGCTTTTACGTTAACGGGCAATAGTCTCCCAAGATAAAACAACAACTAATCAACACTACAAAGCAAATAGGTTGATTCTGACGAAGAAAACAAACACAAACGACTTGCTGAAGAATGGAAAAGGAAGGAAGAGTTTTCTGTTTTCGTCCGCTATTTCTGCTCACGTTTTGGACAAAATTTGTGGTGTTCTCTCTTTTGTTTCTTTCTCTGTGTTGTATATATTGTGTGTCTCTGCAATTGAGTAAGGGGAGAGACTTCTCAACTGTCAAGTAATGGCCATTAGTGAGGGAATTAATCAGCCAAGTAATGGATGTTTTAATGTGCAACATAAAGGAGCTTTTAGGGAGGAGATTAAGGGACTTCTAACGTTCCAAAAACCAACCCAAACGGTAGGCAAAAACTTTCTGACGTTTTCAATTTCATCTTTCCAGAAACTCCAAGAACCAAACTGTAAATATTAAATAATTTGCGGTCTATCAGAAGAAGCCCACGGCCCACGACCCGAGCCCCGACGGACGGGCGGCGGCGGCGCGCGTGTGGACTTAGCCTTGAACCCAACCACATCTAGGTCCTCCCTCATTCAAACACATGAGTTACCCCTTGGGGTCCCAAACCCTTAGCCAATTTTAAGACTTATAAAGAGAACAATTCTTCATTTTTCCACCGATGTGGTAGATTTGTCCCACACCATATTTTCATGCCTCAAACACCTTACTTCCTGGATCAATATCTCTTTCATTTCTCAATGAAATTTGACGATTCTTGGCCCTACGGTCATCTACTCACTTAGTAGATTATGCACGTGTGAAGAGACAAAGCCTCCAACATAGGGAACCCTAATGTTTAAGTCATTAAATACAGGTGGACGCACCTCCCACTAAAGGCAAATTTCCAACACAAACAAACAAAAATGTGATCAATTATGGCCAACAATGATCGACCATATATGTACAGGGCAATAATCTATAAACAAAATCGATATGTAATCTTGTTGATTTGACATCTGAATAGCCTCACAGCTAGCAGAAACCAAGGCTACTTCTTCCTTATAATGTAGATAATAGTACTTCAATTTTACCAGACAGCTTGAACCATTAACATGAATTAGCATCCAACTCTCTCGAGGCGATTATATATGTTACATCATAAGAGTCACTCTAAACTAAATATTTTTATGCCTAAACAATCTCCAAATTATGTCAACCACCTTAGTAATTATGTAAATGGTATATATTATTCCTTTGTCTCGATTTATACGATACACTTTCATTTTTAGTCTGTCCCAAAAACAATGATACATTTTTATATATAAAAAAAAATATAACTTAAAACTTTTTATTTTATCCTTAATGAAATGATTTACAACCACATAAATATCTATGACTAGTTTTAGACGACAAGTTTCAAAAATCTTTCTTTCTTTCTTAAACTCCGTGCCTAATCAAACTATATCACATAAATTGAGACAGAGGGACTATCTTTTTTTAGTTCATGGACCTCCCAACTTGGTTTGTTCATCGGTCGGTTTGGATCAGGTTTAACACATTTCAGATTATAATTTTGGTTTTCGAATTTCGCAACATGTAATCCGAATCCGATCCAAATACATTCGGATTGGATAAGATTTTTTAAGTATGATTTCGGATAAATCGATTTGAATAATTCGGATTTTCGGTTCGGCTTATAAGTTGAATTGCTTCTTCTCCTCATTCTTACAAAATGAACAACCAAATAAAATATTTATACCAAATTGCCTTAATATATAGTTTCTCGTTACTATCACAATCGTATAAATACAATATTCATACAAGCAATACAACTATTGTCAATGATGCAACAGAAGCACTAGTCCTATGAATTAACAAGTCCAATTTAGTAAATTTATCCCATACATAAATATATACTGACAATGAAAACAAAAAGAAAATCTAAAAAGTAGTCATCTTTAAAATTAACAAATCCAAAAATATTAAACTTTTTTAGTCGAGTGTCTCTCGAAAACAACCGCTCTACCTGTCAAGGTAGATGTAAGGTCTGTGTACACTCTACCCTCCCTAGACCCCACATTGTGGGATTTCACTTGGTATGTTGTTGTTGTTGTAACTTTTTGAACATAAGGGTTGATATGTAATGAGTAGGGTATATTTGACTTATTAGATTGGACATATAGGTAATGCATTAATATATTAATGGATATTGGGGTAGCTTAAACATAAGATATAAGAAATTTATTTTTTTGATATCCAAAAATCAGAAGTTTTAAATCTGACATCCAATCCAAAATTCAATTTTTTTTTTATAAATTCAATCCGTAACCCAATCAAGAATTTCAAAATTTTAAAATATAAATCCAAAATGTTCAAATTTTGGTTCGGATTTTGGGTTTATCCACACTATGCACACCCCTAGTCCCAACTCCCTTAATTTGCTCCTCCATAATGTCAATTTAAAAAAGGGCAGTCTGGTGCACAAAACATCCCCCGTTAGTAGGATCCAAGAAAGGGTCGCACCCTAATGCTCCCCTTCCATAATGTCAATTTAAGGATTACGAAAATATTTTGGGTTGACGATATGATGAATTAATCTTTTCCATGTGGCTCCAATTTTTATTTTTCTAATGACATAAGAAAATACAATTTGATATATAACTAAGCAGTATGGTCTGACTGGTGCCTTCTCTCCAACAACTGTTTTAATCAATGTTAAGTCTGACTACGCCCGCAACTCACTTGTCTAGCTCCATGGCACTGAAAATGTATCAGAGATCATTCGTATTGAGACTCACTCATAAGAAAGAAACTCGAAGAATGAAAACGCAAGCGCTAATATGATTGTTATGAGAATACACTTTGTAGAATCAAGGTATTATCTTAGATTTTAGCGTGTATATATTTGATACGAAAAAATGTTTTACACGAAAATTGTTTACTTAATAAATGATTTTCAGGGAAAATATATAACTTTTTTATTTATTTTATGTGTTTGGTAAGTAAGTAGACAATAATCCTAGATCATTTTTACATATAATTTAGGCAAATACTCTTAAAGGTGGGCTTGTGTTGGCTCGTCTTGGTTGGACTTTAGGATGGGCCAATTGGGACATAACTAAATTTCCAATAGGACTAAGATGATATAGGGTGTCTGTTATAAAGGAAATATTTTTCAAAAAGTATTTTTTCATGTTTGGTTGTTCAAAATATTTTGAAGAACGTTTCGTCTAGGAAAATAAATTCCTTTGAAATAAGGAAAGACCTCCCTAATGGAAATAGGAAAAACAAATTACACAAATGACATTCTAAATTCATTGTATTCTCCCACCCACCCATGCCCCGAATCCCCACCCCTTGACCACCTACCCCGAACCTCCACTCCCTACCATAGTAGTGTTTTATTAGATTACATACAAAAATTCTTAGAATAATGTATTTTGCTCACTTATCTGACACTAACAATAAGTAAGAAACTCACTTATTTTCCAAGAAAACATTTTCCTCCATACCAAACACACCCATAATCCTAATTCCTTTCACAAGATGAAAAATCGTCTGGTCCGGCCCATAATCACGTTTTGGGGCCAGTAAGCTTGGGCAAATAAATGGGCCGTGCTTGGCCCAATCCATCAAAACCCTAGTTCCAGACCTCTGTAGTATATGTACGACTATAAAGGCTTACAACCCTACATCACTTCTTCCTTCCTTCGTTGATCTCTATTTTTACATCTCTTTGTTGCAAATTTATTTGTTTGTATTCTTAATTTTTATTTTCAACTGAATTATTCTTTTTTGCCTTTAAATTGAAACACTTGAAATAATTTAGGATGTGTGTTTTTTTCATATAAAAAAAGGCAAAAATTTACTGCATGGAAGTTGAGTCGCTTCACCCGTATTATTTACTAGGTGCAGTGAATTTATATCCTGCTATATTATTCAATATCTTCCAATTTGTTTCTTTCTTTTTTTATTTTTTTTTAAATTTAAAGGAAAATATTTACTGGGGTTTTTTCCTATGATGGCATGAAATCTTTGAGACCTGAATTTCTCTATTTTGATGACAATTGCAAGCAGTTTTTCTGAGGATTTTCCCCACTTCCAAAAAAATGTAAATTTATTCATTTTTTTTAATCTGATTTATGTTTATGTTTCCTTTTCTTGAAGGAGAGACTAACTGTCATGTGACAGGAGTGCCATGTGACAGCGGGTTTAAGATGTGGAAATATATTTTTAACATAAATGTAGGGTAAGACCGTGTACAATAATTGTGATCCGATATTCGATGAACTGGAGCTTAGTGAAATGGACTTTTTTTTTAATGTTTCTTTCCTTTTATCTTTTTGTTTTTGAGTTAATAAAAATATGATTTTAGTACTCCTATTAATGACATTGAGATGATAATCGCACATGGCTCTGAGCAGTTTGTTAGAAACTGTTTATATTGATGCATAATTGTTGCCTAGAAAGCTATGTCTGATCACTCTTTTTTTTATGTAAATTAAGTCTTGTTAGTTATTCTTGGGTCCAAAAATAAGGTTACACAATATAATTGTAACATAAAAAATGTTGTCTAACATGAACTTGTGCTACATGATGTTAATAAGTGCCCCTTTTTTTCAATTTAAAAGAGTAGTACTCCTATAATTACTGAAAATAATGTACCTCCATGTCCATTCAGTGCAATGCTAATTGTTAAGTAAAATACACTCTCTCTCCGAATATTAATTAATTAGTCTCTTTCGAACCCAAATACAATCTCATTGAGATTTTTACCCTGTATGACATTTAGAGGAAAATATTTTTCATGATTTAGCCTCTATTTCAGTTTATTATCAGATTAAACATCAATGTATTGAAAAAGTCAATTAGCAGAGCAAGGGCGTCTTTAAAAAATGATGAATGCATTGAAGGTTGGACATATTTATAGCCTTTCAAACTTTTTCTCTTATTGACTACGGCCTCGAACAATTCACTAAATTTTCTGCCTCCCCCTCTCCATTTTTTATTTACTTTTTTTTCTATACTATTTTTCTAAATTTTGGTACAGCATATGGTAAGAAGAAAGAAAAAGAGACGGAGACTTGCACCGTGAGTTCAAACTCTAGTGGAAGTAATTTATTCTCTTCTGGAGTAGGACCTGTTAGGTGATATTAATTGCTCTGTTTTCAAACTCTGGTCATTCAGACACATTCCGTGATTTATTGATAGTAGTGCTGAGGGACCGAGACTACTATTTTCAGTAATAATGTGGCGTAAGCTGGGAAGCTTGATATAAAAAAAAAAAGAGACGGAATGACAAGCACCGAACTTTTGTTCGAGTCCATATAGCTCTATAAAGATGTATAATGTAAAAAATTGTATAATTTTCATTTCTTCATTATTATTTATTGTTTTGTAACTAAATAAATTCAATTATTCTTATAAGTTTGCTCATGACAATCGTTTAAGCAGAAAAATCGTATATCACTGGATTCAATTGATATTGATTTTTTCCAATGAAATGTAGTTTACGTGAGAAATTGAGAAGAATAAACGACATAATATTGTATGATTTCTTATAATAATATAAAAGTGTGTATAAATACCTTTTCTACTCTTTCATATAAGGTTGATGTATTATTTAAAGTGTATAATATTGTATATCGTGTGCATAAATTAGAAAAAAAGTATTGATATATTATTTACCATAAGTGTATGCACAAAGCAATATATAACTGAAATTCAGCAAAGAACACCTTTTAGTTCCCGTTAAACACTTAAAACTCTCTGTCCAACATAATGGTCAAATCCTATGAATATATTGTGAAAAAAGGCTACAAAAGCTCAACTTTACTAATTAGAATCATTGCAATTCAAGAGAATGCAGTCTTGCTAAGTTAACACGACGTGGTCCAGAATGTAAAAACAATACATGCTATAACAGTGTCACGGAGAAGTCAAAGGAACGTCTACTATATATACATAAAAAATAATTTTAATATATATAAACAATGTAACTTTCGAGGGTTCGGATGAACCCCTTGGCCATTCCTCCCTCGGCCCCTGATTATCAGCATATCCATGTTAGTATGTTACATGAACAAAGAAATTTCTCTCATAACGAAGGAAGACATTCATTCTGCCAGACCATCATCATACAATGTTATAATTATTCCACAAAGCACTCTATAGTATATTGAAGTGACTACTTGAAACAATATCAGTTAGAATGATACTAATCACAATAGCTCGAGATCATTAAGCGTAGAAGCATCTTGGCGCTATCCATATTGCACATCTGCAGTTAATTTGTAAGTGACCCAATTATAAAGTTAAAAATTAGTCTTGGTAAAGTAAATGCTTCAAAAACCACCAATATTTCTGCACATGCTCAGCCCTAGGCCTGCTTGAGTTACCCATTGACTGTTATGGAACATATCTTGGATCAATTCAGGAGGAAGACCTTCGCCAGGGAAAACAATCCTTTTCCAGGAAAAGAGAGAAAAAGAATCAAAAACTGAGACAGTATATGACACCAAACAACATTAAAATGCTTAAAATTAGACCTAAAAGTTAAAAAAGGGAAGCCGATGCACTAAGCTCCCGCTGTGCGCGGGGTCCGGGAAAAGACCGGACCACAAAGGTCTATTGTAAAAGTTAATATCTGATTATATTGGCGCCTTCATTTAGAGCCCAAGTTGACAACTAGCAAAAGAACTCATGTGTACTAGTGAAACACCATCATATGCAGCATATAGTACACATTTTAAAAAAAAAACTTGGCAGTTATTAGTAGCGCATCCAATCACCATAAAAGAATCAGATTAAACTTCAAATCAAAAGCTTAAGCTCTTGCTCCTGCTATTTCAGGCTTGAAATGATAGTGTTCACGAACTCCACAAAGTTATTTTGGTGAGCAGTTGAATTTCCGCAGTTTAATAGAAGCTTATAGTTACGCAATTGCAGTTTTAAAGCGGGTGGGAACATTTTGAGGTATGAAATCATATGTTTTCTTCATCCAACACAACTTAAAAGCTAAGACAAAGACGAGACCATAGGTAGTTCTGAAGTTAAAAGAGCTAAAAGATCAATGGTGGTGTACTGTTTTTTTTTGTTTAATCAATCTCAAGTTAACATGTTTATGTTTATATTTTATCTTATCTTATAATCTTAAATTAACATGTGGAGATTTACCTTATCCACAGTCAGAACTTATTGTCATTTGCTTCTCGAGATAGCTTAAAACTAAGGATGAACACGAGCTTTTATGTAATTTTGAGAAGGATTAAAGGTATGCTATGTGCATGCGATTTGTAGATAGAAGTAGCCATGGTTAGCTCAATGACAAGCGTTTTGGAAGTTAAGGGAAATGTTAGGAGTCCAACATGCTGATCAAATGGTAAAAGTCAAAGAGAGAAGGTGGGCTAAATGCTACACCCCAAGAGTAATTGCTAACAAAGTCCATATTCAAAAGTTACGACCAATCTGTAATCATAACATATGAACCAGTAATTTCAGACAAACTTATTGAGATGTTATGAATTATTCAGTTCTACATGGATAAACCTAAAGAGAAAAAGATTCGAACAGCCAACAAATAACAATTACAGCTGATGAAGTGCAAATGATGGAGTGGATAAGATTTTCCGTTCAAGGATCTTTTAAGGAAACAAGGGCTTCAAGATTCAGATGACAGTAGAAGATGGACTTTGTTTCAAATGTCTATGTACCTACATTTGATTTTTGCATGGAAATATAGTGTCATACAGGAGAAAGACCCTCATTCAACTGATCCAGATTTATTGACTTCAATAATTACCTTAAATTTGATTGTCCACTACTGTTGCAAAGTTGGTTCTTGTCCACAAACAGTAGATAGTGTAAGCTACAATTCAGATACATATACGACTTGAGACATATCTCATAAATTTTGCCAAAAAGTTCCCAAATGCCAGTAACATATAAGACATGTTGGAAATTTACTAATGTGAAATTAAGTTTATCAAACAATTGGGGCCCCGCACGTCGGAAATGTCGTTTCCACACACGTGCAATCTTAGTGTCAAGTATCGTAAATTTCGTAAATGAAAGAGATATTGGTACGTAAGTGAAATGTTTAAGACAGAATGATGGACGGTTATTTGCTAAATGACAAGTGTTTCACGTTGGTAAACGAAGGAAGGATTGTGCGAAGTGTAAGATGGTACGGGTCGGAAAAGGGCCGCGGAGCCGAGAAGGGCCGCGGCGCCGGAGTGGCAGTGAGGTCTATGTTGAATTAGCGTCGCGACGCTAATGTGGCAGAACCGCCGCGCTTCATTGGCAGTGACTGCTCGACGGAATCCCAAAAATTTTGGATGTTGAGGGGGTTTCAATGGCATTGAATCCACTCAATAATGGCCATTATTTGGACCATTATGTAATGACCATTATGTTGTTGCATTACTTAGGGGTTAAATGCCATCAATTACATGGCAATTGATTGCCATTATGGGGCATTTGGAAGGACCGTCTTGCACACCTATAAATTGAGGCCTTTGGCTCAATTCTGTAGATGAAGAAATGAACATATATGAACATATGAACAGAAAAACAAGTTCACAACACCACAAATAGATCAGATTTTCCTGATATCAATCATTTTCTTAGCAATCTTCATTATTCGTGTTCTTCGTTGAGATCATTTGTGCAGGCTTTGCACACTTGATAGTTTGTTGTTTCATCTTGGGAGACTATTGTCCACACTTCCGTAAAGCCTATATACGGGGGCAATCTTGTCTTAAAGACAGAGAGCCATCTCTCGACTCAGCCGGTGGTGTTGTGGTTTATCTAATTGGTTGCTAAGTATTTCAGGTGTAAACTTAACAGATGAAGGACTCTAACCGTTCGTAATCTCAGCGGATCTACAAGCCACAAGAGTAGCAGTTCATGTTCTTGTATTTTCGAATACAAGTTCGATATTTGAAGTTTCATTCAAGATCAAGATATTGACAACTTGTTGTTGTCCTCATTGTTGTTTATCCTTTCGATCACTGTAATAGTTATTTATTATTCCTGTTGTTGCTTTACATATTCCAACAACTTTAAGACAAGATTGTATTAGTGATTCGAAAGATGTTGGTCAACATACTTTACACATTTGATAGAATGATATTGGACATTCAGTCGTACAAAGCCTACGGGCGACTGGAGTGAGCCAGAATTCAGTTGACAGAAAAGTAATGGACACCTAGTGAGGTGGGCCAGAATTTTACAGGTCTTAAATGATCTGAAGGCCAAAAGAAAGGCAGAAAAGTAATTGGACACTCAGTCTGCCAAAGCAACTGGAGTGGGCCAGAGTATCCAGATCACATATGATCCGATTACGCCCTAACCACGGGAAAGAGGTTGTTCATGTGAAGCAACGCCACCTCTAAAGTAGAAGGGGTTGGAGAGGTTGTCCTCAATAGGACTTCAGAGAATGGGATCACTCTAAAATGAGGTAATACGTGTCCCAAACTTGGTTTAAGGGACGATGTTGGTCAAGCTGGTTTGAGACTAGTCCAACATGTCTGTAATAACTAAGAATAATACAATATGTTTGTAGCTAAATGAATGATATATTTGTAATCCGTGCATCTATGCCATCATAGATTAAGACACATTAAATAGAAAGTCATTCAAAAGCTAACGAAGTTGAGATTGTTGCCTGTTGTCGACATAAACCCTCAAAATGAATGTGAGGTAGGCGAAGAGGCAAAATCACCTTTCCAAGTTCCGTCAAAGGAATGGGGAAAGAAGCACCGCTCCTCTAGAACTTAGTCACACCTACATGGGTGATTTGAAGTTTGTACAAAATAGAGGGGGGAGACAAGTACTTTGTGACCTTCATTGATGATGGTACAACGTATTTCATCCTTTGTGTGTAGAAAAGCAAAGATGAAGTTGTTGAAGCGGATAAACGCTACAAAGCAGAAGTTGAAAATCAAATAAGCCTACGGATTGAGGAATTCGTAGTGATAGAGGGGGAGAATGTGAAGCATCGTACATTAAACGACTGCTCATTACTCACCTCAGTCTAACGGTGTTAGCCAAGCGTAAAGTCGCACGCTCAAAATATGTGGGGTAAGGCGATCCTTACCGTTATTGCGATTCTCAATAGAACTACGCATAAGGATAAGGATAACTCTCCGTGTGAAACCTGAAAATGATCTCGCATACAAATGTTATGATGTAGAGTGGCTTGGTAGAGGCTAGAATACCAAAACAGGTCAAGTTGGACCTAAGACTGTAAATTGCATATCCATTGGACCTGCAAATAACAGTAGTGCTTATCGCCTCTTGGTGTCAAAGAATGCTGAATTCTTTGAAGATAACTTTTCTTGAGAAGGAAAAAGATGTAATTGCTCGAGGTTAACAAGAACCCGCGAGGGCCTGACTGTTCGGAACTAGACATTCTGTATCTACAAGACTCGAAAGTTGTTGACTATCCGGAACTTAATGTTCCAGATCTACAAAACTCAAGGATTCTAGATGTTGAACCGATACGGAGCAAAGAGGGGACAAAGACTTGTTCCAGGCCTTCTAGCTTGTATGGTTGAGAATGAACCATGGAAAATTAACAGAGAATTGTCATCTCTAAAAGCGCTGCTTTGGAAAGAAGCTACAAAGAGAGAAATAGATTCCATCATATAGAACCATACTTGTGTAATGGTTGATCTTCCTCCGGGAAAAGAACCTTTGGGTTGTCAAAGTGGATACTCAAAATTGAGTCCAAAGTATATGGATCTACCGAAGAGTATAAGGCCTCGGCTAGTTGTACATGTGATCCCCTGTGAGTAGCTTAACATCCAGGGCCATTGCAGTCTTGCGTGACATAGATGTTGAAATAGCCTTCCTAACCAGAGAGTTGGAAGGGGAGGATCAGAGTTGGTTTGCTGGATTGTTGGGCTTCTTCTTGAACTTTCATTTTGGTCCCTGAAATGTTTACATTTTGGTCCTGGAAGTTTTAGATAATATAGAAACAATGAATCTGACAATAGAAACATTGACTCTGAAGTTAGAAAGCCAACAGTTGGGAAAACCAACAGTCTGAAAGTGGAAGTTATATTGAAAAGAAAGATATGGTATCACAGATGACATCTTAGGTATATATTCACAGCGCCGCGACACTTCGAAGGCAGAATGCTGCGATGAGAAGTTGGAAAAATCTGACGTTTGGGCTGGTTTTGGAGCATTGATTCTCCATTACTTGCCACATGAATTCAGCCATTATTTGGCTGAATGTAACCCCTCAATCAAGTGCAATTACATGGATATTGAAGGCCATTAGTTGGCTAGTTGAGGGGTCTTCTCCTTACACTATAAATTGAGGCCTTTGGCTCAATTGAAACACACTACACTCAACACTTAGAAAGTACTCCAGAACTTTTAGAGTTCATATTCTTCCTCTCTAGAAAAGTTAATATACTCAAAGTTATTCAAGAGTAGCACTTGAGTTTCCTTTGATCACTTGTTAAATTTGTTGTTGTATCTTGGGAGACTATTGCTCAACACCGTAAAAGGAGATATACGGGGCAATCTTGTCTTAAAGACAGAGTGTCATCACTCAACTCAGCAAATCACACAAGCAGTTTGTAAGGTTTTGATTTTCAGTTCTATTGTAATAGTTTGTTTATCCTTTCTACTCTTTTAATAGTTACTTACTTCCCGTTCCCTACAACAGTTGTATCCAAACAATTTTAAGATAAGATTTTGTTATAAGTAACTAAGTTAGAAAGATGACTGGTATAAATCAAACTGCTTCTGATTCTGCTGCTGCTGCTCAAGGAAATCCCTCTGCCTTCCCCACTGCTCAAGACTCATCCAACGCCTTTGCTGCCACTCAAGGGAATGTTGCCGCTCCTCTACCCGTTGGATTTCACCATGAACGCGCTGAAAAGTTCATGGGGTCAAACTTCAAGAGATGGCAACAAAAGATGTTATTCTATCTGACTGTTATGGGAATGACACATTTCCTAACAGAAGATCCTCTACAAGATGGAGATGAAATGCGCCATTCGCCTTCTAAAATGGGTGAAGGGGGCCTAGGTATCCATGTCATTAATGGCATGAAGATGGTTCTTGATGCATGGAGTCATAGTGATTTCATGTGTAAGAATTATATATTGAACTGCTTGTCAGACTCTCTCTACACGGTGTATTGCACCGTTGGCATAGCCAAAGAGTTGTGGGAGAAGCTGCAAAAGAAGTACAACACACAAGATGCAGGTACAAAGAAATTCATCGTTGAGAAATTTCTGAAATTTCAAATGGTTGATAGTAAGACAGTGATGTCCCAAGTCTAGGAATTCCAAATAATTCTACATCACCTCGATTTGGAAGGTTTGAAGCCAAACGGGCAATTTTTGGTTGCATCACTGATTGAAAAGTTACCTCCTTCGTGTAATGAGTTTATGAGCTACTTAAAGCTCAAAACAATGGAGATGATCTTTGAAGAACTTATTATCAAACTCCAAATTCAGGAAGATAATAAGAAGGTCTTGCCTAGGGGTAAACAACCCGCTAAGGCTAAGGCAAATCTGGCTGATGCCAAAGGGAACCTAAGCAAGAAGCGCAAGTTCCAGAAAGACGACAAGACCCAAGCAGCGGAGAAGTTCAAAGAAAACTATCACCACTGTGGGAAACCTGGTCACATGATCAAGGGATGCCGTAAGCTCAAGATTGAGCAATAAGAGAAGGCCAAGGCTAAGGGAAATGCACAGGTTAACGTCGTCAAGGACCAGTTTTTGGATGACAAGAATGAGGAGTTCTCAGCGGTGGTGCTAGAAGCAAACCTTGTTGAGAATCCCATGCATTGGTGGATGGACACATGTGCTACAAGACACATCTGTTCCAATAGATATGCATTCTACACTGATACACCGGTTACAAACAAGAAGTTATTAATGGGCAACAACGCTTCCTCTGACGTGCTGGAGGTAGGAAATGTAGTCCTGAAGATGACTTCTGGAAAGGAGCTCACTGTGAAGGAAGTGATGCAAGTTTCTGAGATTAGAAGAAATTTAATTTCAGGTCCTTTATTGGTTAATGCTGGTTTTAGGCTAGTGTTTGAGTCCAATAAAATTATAGTCACTAAGAATGGAACGTTTGTTGGAAGATGATTCATCTGTGAAGGCCTCTTCAAAGTAAACACTATGTTTGTATTACGTAAAAGCAATAATATTGAAGCCTCTTCATTTTACTTGCTTGAGTCCTCCAATTTATGGCATCATAGATTATGACATGTCAACTACAAATTCATCCAAAGGTTGGTAAAGTTGGAGTTGTTGCCGTCTATCGACGTAAACCCTCAACATAAGTGTGAGGTGTGCATAGAGGAAAAACTCACAAAGCTTCCTTTTTGATCCGTCGAAAGGAATACCGTTCATCTAGAACTTATTCACATATATATATGTGATTTGAAGTTTGCACAAACTAGATGGGGGGAACAAGTACTTTGTGACATTCATTGATAATAGCACAAGGTATTATTACCTTTACTTGTTGAAAAGTAAGGATGAAGCCTTTGAAACGTTCCGACGTTACAAAGCAGAAGTTGAGAACCAACTAAGCATGCAGATTAAATCCATTCATAGCGATAGAGGGGGAGAATATGTAGCGCCATTTGAGGAATATTGTGCCCAAGAAGGCATTGTTCATCAAACGACGGCTCCATACTCACCTCAATCGAACGGTGCGGCGGAACGTAAGAACTGCACATTGAAGGAAATGATGAATGCCTTGCCCATCAATTCCGGTCTTTCCCAAAAGATGTGGGGAGAAGTTGTCTTTACCGCTAATATGATTCTTAACAGAGTCCTACATAAGGGTAAGGACAAAACTACATATGAATCATGGAAGGAAAAGAAATCCACTTATAAATATTTAAAGGTGTGGGGTTGTCTGGAAAAGGTTGAAGTACCCAAGCCAAAACAGGTCAAGATTGGGCCTAAGACTGTAGATTGCATATTTATCGGATATGCAAATAACTGTAGTGCTTATCGCTTCTTAGTGCATAAGTCAGATATTCCAGATATCCACGGGGGTACAGTCATGGAATCAATGAATGCTCAATTATTTGAAGGTGTCTTTCCTAGAAAGGAAAAAGATATAACCTCTCACAAACGAAGTTATGAACAAAGCTCTCAGGAACCGAGAGTCATTGACGGCTCGGATCTAGATGGTTCGAATCTAGTGGATCTCGAGGTGGCTGAATATCCGGAATCTAGTGTTCCAGATTCTCAGAACTTGGAGACTCCAGAGATGGAACTAAGGCGAAGTAAAAGGGCCAGGAAGGATAAATCATTCGGTCCTGACTTTGTAGCTTATATGATTAATGATGAACCAAGAACAATTGTTGAAGCATTGTCAACTACAGAGGCACCACTCTGGAAAGAAGCTATTGAGAGTGAAATAGGCTCCATTCTGCATAACCATACTTGGGAGTTGGTTGATCTTCCTCCGGGAAATAAACTGTTGGGTTGTAAATGGATACTCAAACGGAAGTATAACGCAGATGGGTCTATAGATAAGTACAAGGCCAGGTTGGTAGTCAAGGGCTATCGGCAGAAGAAAGGCCTTGACTACTTTGACACGTACTCCCCGATGTCTAGGATGACGTCCATACGAGTATTCATTACGATCGCAGCGTTGCGTGACCTTGAGATACATCAAATGGATGTCAAGACAACCTTCCTAAATAGTGATTTGGAATAAGAAATTTATATGGACCAACCCGAGGGGTATGTGGTTCAAGGGCAAGAGAAGAAAGTCTGCCGGCTTGTTAAATCTTTGTACGAGCTTAAACAAGCCCCGAAGCAATGGCACAAAAAAATTGATAATACTCTACTATCGAAGAGTTTCGCCATTAATGAGTGTAACAAATGTGTCTACATGAAAGGTAACTCTGACTCGTTTGTTATGATATGCATGTATGTAGACGACATGTTGATCCATGGGAGCAGTCCTAGCATAATTCTAGAGACTAAGAACATGTTAAAACAATCCTTCAACATGAAGGATATGGGTATCGCAGATGTCATCTTATGGATAAAAATTTCTAAGACGTCTGACAGACTGGTCTTATCTCAGTCTCACTACATCGAGGATGTTTTGAGAAAGTTTGAGATGTTTGACAGTTCACCTATAAAGTCACCAATGGATAGAAATCAAAAGCTTGATAAAAATTGTGGTGCACCCATATGCCAGGAGTAATATACATAGGTGATTGATAGTTTGATGTACATAACATACTGCACCCGACCTGATATTGCTTATGTAGTCAATAAGTTGGCTAGGTTTACCCGTAATCCGAGTAATAATCATTGGAAGGCGTTGAATCGGGTACTTCAATACCTGAAATACATGCTAACTTACGGGTTGCATTATTCGAGATATTCAGTTGTACTAGAGAGGTGCAGTAATGCAAACTGGATATCTGATATCGAGAACACCAAGTCTACCAGTGGGTATACATTTACAATTGGTGGTGGGGATGTGTCTTGGTAATCCTCTAAGCAAACTTGCATCGCCCGATCCACGATGGAATCAGAGTTTATCGCTTTAGACAAAGCAGGAGAAGAAGCTAAATGGCTTCACGACCTCTTAGAAGGTGTTCCTTGCTGGAACAAACTCGTACCTTCTATAATGATCCATTGCGATAGCCAGACAGCTCTAGGAAGGGCATGAAATGCTATGTACAATGGTAAGTCTCGTCATATTCAACGGAGGCATAAAACCGTTAGGCAGCTGATCACCACGGGTATAATATCCATTGATTACATAAATTCAAAGGATAACATAGCAGACCCGCTGACAAAGGGCTTACCCAAAGATCAGATGTTCTGCCTGTCTAGGAGAATGGGCTTAAAACCCAAAGTATACGGACTAATACGGTGGTAACCCAACCTTACTGACTGGAGATCCCAGG
This sequence comes from Anisodus acutangulus, assembly GCA_029783415.1. Taxonomy (NCBI): domain Eukaryota; kingdom Viridiplantae; phylum Streptophyta; class Magnoliopsida; order Solanales; family Solanaceae; genus Anisodus; species Anisodus acutangulus. The sequence goes on from CM056504.1 coordinate 4,240,098, forward strand.
AATTAGGTTCAATTGGAAAACTAAGCTATAAAGGTTCAGTTGATCGCTTCGGTGGAAACATGAGCACTTCAGATAGTGATTTCTGTAAAGAAACACCAAATCTAAAGTCGTTCCCGCGATAGACTATAAGTGCTATCTGCAGTGTGGGTGAATGTTAAGTTTTCAAAACTTTTAATGATCATCACCGGCTGAGGTTATGTTTAGGGAAATTTTTAATAGTTCCTAACACTTGTAGAGTGGGGTATAGCAGGATACCTTGTAGGAGACCACCTATTTAAGTGCGAGGACATACCACCTCAAATGAACGCACTTAAGAAACCAAGAAGTGTCCACGGCCACAACGGATAAAACATTACGAAGAACTGAGTAGAGGAAGTTGTTGTGTTGGTACCATTGACTTGGCTTACACTAAACACTGCCGGTTCAAGACATCATGTTCACCACGTAGTAAGTAAGTCTGATGGTAGTCAACTATGGAAGGTTCAAAGCGTATGCTACCTATCCAGATGCAACATCGATCCGCTGAAAGATTGCTAGAAAAGACACCATGTGTGTGCGCCAAAATCTCTTTCAATAGGGGATTGTTGGAAATTTACTAAATGTGAAAATAAGCATATCCCATTAATTTATGACTCAAACAATTGGGCCGCACGTCGAAAATGTCATTTCCACACACGTGCACACGTAGTGCCAAGTATCGCAAATTTCATTAGTGAAAGAGATATTGGTACGTATGTAATACGCTTGAGACATAGAATTATGGACGGTTATTGGCCAAATGACAAAGTATTCCACGTTGGTAAAGGAAGGAAGAAGTGTACGGAGTGTAAGTTCTTTTCTTTGAAAAGAGTCGAAAATCGTCGCGGAGCCGTGAAGGGTCGCGGCGCTAAATGGTTGGGCAGTCACTGGAACCGCGGCACCGCGTCGCTGATTCACAGCGCCGTGGTGCTTCGGAGGCAGAATGTTGCGACGGGAAGTTGGAAAAATCTTACGTTTGGGCTGGTTTTGGAGCATTGACTCTCCATTACTTGCCACATGAATTCAGCCATTATTTGGCTGAATGTAACCCCTCAATTAAGTGCAATTACATGGCTATTGAAGGCCATTAGTTGGCTAGTTGAGGGGTCTTCTCCTTACACTATAAATTGAGGCATTTGGTTCAATTGAAACACACTACACTCAACACTTAGAAAATACTCCAGAATTTTCAGAGTTTATATTTTCCCTCTCTAGCAAAGTTACTATACTCAAAGTTCTTCAAGAGTAACACTTGAGTTTCCTTTGCTCACTTGTTAAAGTTGTTGTATCTTGGGAAACTACTGCTCAACACTGTAAGAGGAGATATACGGGGCAATATTGTATTAAAGATAGAGTGACATCACTCGACTCAGCAAATCACACAAGCAGTTTGTAAGGTTTTGATTTCCAGTTCTATTGTAATAGTTTGTTTATCCTTTCTACTCTTGTAATAGTTACTTACTTCCCGTTCCCTACAGCAGTTGTATCCCAACAATCCTTCGAAGCTCCGCGGAGACCCCTCAACTAGCCAACTAATGGCCTTCAATAGCCATGTAATTGCACTTGATTGAGGGGTTACATTCAGCCAAATAATGGCTGAATTCATGTGTCAAGTAATGGAGAATCAATGACTCCGAAGCGCCGCTGCGCTGTGAATTAGTACACTTTGTACACCAAATCAATGCCTCCGCGGTACACTTCGTACACCAAATCAATGCCTCTGCGGTACACTTCGTACACACGTGGTGCCTCCGCGGCGATTTCCGACTCGTTTCATCTTACACTTCGTACACTTCTTCCTTCCTTTACCAACGTGGAATACTTTGTCATGTGGCCAATAACCGTCCATAATTCTATGTCTCAAACGTATTACATACGTACCAATATCTCTTTCACTAATGAAATTTGCGATACTTGGCAGTACGTGTACACGTGTGTGGAAATGACGTTTCCGACGTGCGGGCCCAATAGTTCGAGTCATAAATTAATGGGATATACTTATTTCCACATTTAGTAAATTTCCAACAGAGAGTGATCAAAGGTATTAATCCTCGAGTAATGACTGTTATAGAAGTGGAAGCGAACCATAATTCACCAGTATTCGTGGACCGGTTTGTGGAAGCTCTTTTTTTCTAGGGTGCATTCTTTGACTCGTTGGAGGATTGCATGAAGGACGATGAACGAAGCAGGACAGCTACAGAAGCAGAACACTTGAGCCAAGGGATAAGGAGCATTGTGGCAAATGAGGGTGAGGAAAGGACCATCAGACACGTAAAAATAGACGTATGGAGGGCGTTTTTCGCGCGATATAGTATGGAGGAAGTGGAGCTGAGCAAGTCATCATTGTCGGAGTTGTTGCACGCTGGAAATGAATAATATACTGTTTACTCATTGGATGGAAAGAAACCCCTCTGAAATTTTCTTGACATGTAATAACTTGTTTTATGAATGTAATAACCTTTATATTCTGTAAACGAATCCGAGCATTCATCCCAAAACCTAAAAACTATGGGTGGAGTATTCTTTAATCCGCACCCCCACGTGTAACCCGGTTATAGGGTTTACATGTGAAGCTAAATCTTCTTTTTTTCTCTAAAAAGGAAGCTCGGTCTGAAGAATATGGGGATCCAACCAAATAGCCTAGGATTAATTAAACCTTTTTAAAAACGTTGACACAATTGATGAGGGACAAGTGTGGTATACTCAAGTCGATTAGTCAAAAAAAAAGGAGTAAAGAAAAGCAAGTAGTATCTTTCTAGTGAAACTTACCAATAATATTTGCCAATTTCCATAGGAGAAATTGTAGTTGTAATTGATACCCAAATAATTTTGGATTATTTTCTTCTATTCAAATTGTAATTGGGATCATAGAAATCGTCTTTTTAACATCTAAGTTGATGAAAGAAGGAAAAAGAAAAAAGAAATTTGATGACATCCAAGTTGGTTTGATTATTCCATTACAAATGTTCATTTAATTATAAAATTCATTTCAAACAATATATTTATATTATTACGTAGGAGATTGGTAACAAATAACAGAGATCATTATAAAGTCATTTCTTTTTATTCAAATTTCAACTAGTTATTTTGTACCATTTCCTCCGTCAAAGTTCGCAAGCTAAATTCATTAACAAGGCATATAATTAAGTGGCAACCATGGAAGTGTACCCTTAATGGGTGTTGGTTCAGTCTTTATTCGATTAGTCTCCAAAAAAATAAGCGAATTGGTTTCTTTTCTTTATGCTGCATATCTACAAACATTGTATGTCTTCACAATATCAACCTAGAGATTAAATGTTCCAAGTATTTGCATTCTCATTTTGGTTGGAACATTTGACATTCAATCACAATCAAGAGTCATTTGGCATGGCCATATCTGGAGATAGGAATTATGATGCAAAATAACCATATCAATTAACAGAACTAATTCCACCAGCACCATTTTCCGCAGAAAAAGTCGATGGCATTTGGATTAAATAGAAAAATTGAACTTCGATGATGCACAAGAAACAGGCCAAGTTCTTCAAAATATAGTAATATTACAGTTAAGTTGCGTTCTAAAGACAGAAACGTTAGTACTACTCACAGTATGACACTGTTCTGCAAAAGAGACCACTCCTCATTTCCTTGAGCAAATGCAATAGCTTGGACAACAGAAACTTCGGGTGCATGCAAGCATATAGAATCTCGCCTTAATTAATGTAACTGAATTCGATATAGGATAGGCTTCATTACATTAAACATACACTACAAGATGAACAGTTACGGAGTTTTCTTGTCGTTCAGAGTCAGTTTTTCTAATACATCATCAACTAACAATGCACCCCCATGGCGTGAAATGTAATCTCAGTCCCTCCACCTGTGGCCACAGTTTGGATTGCAGCAAACAAAGAAGAGTGTCATACCTTCTTCTCCCCTTGCAGTTGCCTGCACATATATCAATTGGTTCAGAGTACAGTATAACAATATCCACCAGGTAGATATTGCATACCGAGCAAGCATATTCACTACACCAGAAATCTAAGTAGGCGTTTGGACATGCGATTTCATCTCAGCGTTTCATCTCATGAGATGAAATCCTAAATCATCCAAAAAGGCATGATCCCAAATCATGATTTCAAACTTTTTAAATGTAAAAGTTGATCCATAAGTTTATATTTTGTAAAAATAGATCCATAAGTTGGTAGATATATTTACCAATCATGTTTACCAACCATTTATATCAAATATTAAAAGATCTACAAGTTGGTAGTATATTTATAACAAATTTACTCTTACCAACCATGTGAAGATTATATTAAAGAGTAGTTACACTACACAACTCATGTTCAAATTTCCATTTTATTGAACTAAAATTTGATCAATTGATGTTGTATTTTTTAGAAAGGCCTTCTAGTAGTGTATTAATTTTGTTATGAACTATGACTTGCTCATTTGGTATGATTGTATAAGAATTGGGAATGTTTTGATGGTTTTCATAACTTGTGGGGTTTTTATGTCTACACGAAAAAATACAACTTAAGAAATCCAAATTGCATGTCCAAACAAAACTTCAATTTCAAATCATCATGATTTCAAATCATGTCCAAACGGCTCCTAAAGCTCCATAACAAAATAAGTGCCTTCATCTGATAAATCCAGAAAAGAGATAAGAGCCTTCATTTTTGGTCATAATTTGTCTTCCAGATAAAGAATTCAGATGGTGTTATCTAGAGAAGCTAAAAGGTAGTCAGACTGTTCATTTCTATAAAGGTACCAGAACTTTAAATTCAAAGAAAAGGAGTTCCGATATCTTAGCCTAATGAGGTTCAAGATTTCTTCCGAATTTTTTAGGAGGATTTACTGGACCAGAAAGGTTGTAGGAAGGTTTCGGTGGGGAACAATATAAATTTTCCTAGTAGGTGAGGACAAAGAAATTTCTTGAAGCACATATACAGATAGACCAAGCTCCTCCAATTGCAGGTCAACTTATCTGTGGCAACAAGTTGCTTTTCTACGAAAATCAGAGCATTTTCTTGTAAATATTCCAAAAGTGGACAGCAGGGTATAAATCACAGTTAATTGCCAATGCCAGGGAAACTCCAAAACTATTTACTTTCACCATAGATCAGATAAAAATCCAGATAAGTTTAAATGAGAGATGTGAAATGAAAAACCTAGCCACTGAAACCAGAAACCCCGGCATATTTGTAAAAACATGAAAGCAGTAATATCCAAGTATATATGACTTAAATACAAAAGAAAGCATAGACAAATGATAATGACCTGGAAGAACACTGCTTCTCCATGACCACATTGAGAACATCGAACAGATTTTGTACGAGGCAAAGTTGGGTCTGCTGCTACATCCTGCAATACTTGTGTGCGTTCTGCAGCAGAATGATGTATCTCATTTCTATAGACACAATTGTTTTCAGCAGGCTCCTAAAATGTATGATAATAAGTATTGAGATAGAACTCAAAGTTGACATCACATAGTGATAAAAATAAACTTAATGTTAAGAATGTACTCAAGAGTGCCAAAGCAAGCCTACAGTTTCTAGCTCTAAGCAATTTAACTTCTACAGCTAGTATCAGTGGCATAAGAGGAAATAAGACAAACAAGGTAAAAGGAGCATTAGACAAGTCACCAGAATTCCACTTTGAAATGTATTTGTCAAAACATCGGTGATTTAAAAGTTTAATGTCTACAAGCACTTGCTCTTGGACAAACGGAATTCAAGTTTCAAACAAACAAATTTCAGCACGGTAAATAAAGCAAACGAGCAAAAGTACTATCGGCTCCAACCGACAAAAGATAGCTGGAGAGCAAGGTAATCTTAAATTTAATTAGCCTAAAGAATGAACAGAACTCAACAGGAGAAATTAAGAGATGGAATATAATCACAGTTTTTTCTTTCTCAGTTAACACTTACTACGATTCAAAGTCGCTTAAAAGATCTAGTAAAAGATAACTGATTATACATAGTATCATTATGCAGAACTAGGTGAGAACGAGTATCCCATCAGGAAAAAAAGGGCCTCTGCTGACAAAAAACTTGGTAAATTAAGAAGCACAGAAGAAAAGAAAAGAAAACATACTGCATATATTAGGTATATCCATATAGGTGCCCCCTTTTGAAGGAACAAGATATGCGGGAAAGTAAAATCGAGATTTATAATAAGAAAGGTGCTAAACTCATTTTGATGGCAGGACAGCTGCAAGCTATTTAAACCCAATCTGAACACATATTTGACAACATTCGACTGTAAAAGTCAAGCTTCCCACTTGACTCCATCCTCCACTTTACGGGACTCGAATAGTCTGATCTCCACGCCCTCTCTCTCTCTCTCTCTAAATTCATATAAAGATAGATGTAGTATTAGGCTATGTTACATGGATCTTCATCTTCTTTTATTTGATAAGCACGGAACATATTCCGAACATGAATCTTCACATTCCTTGACATACCCATCTTGAACATGTGCTTTATGTGGTTTCTTCAACCAAATACTATTACACACCTGTATCAATTGTAAAAACGAGTCCATGTAACATAAGTAATTCTTTTTCTTTTTTATAAAGAGAGTCCGGGTAACATAAGTATTAGGTTCATCGGGTCAAAATATGCAACTCATATAGTAGATAAGTGGTGTCTGGACTAGCTTGCGCACCTCTCGACTATTCCACCGAGTACTTGCTACCTCCGAACAGCACAAGTACCGGATAACTCTTCATACCAAGGCTTAGACAGATGAAAAGAAATCAGCTAGTGTTTTTTATCTCTGCTGAGATTTGAACCTAGTCTCTAAAGTTTGCACCCACTTCATTGAGTGTTAGGCCACACCCTTGGATAACTTAGAGGTAAAGAAAAAGATATCTTATTCAGCGTGTCCAATTTAGCAAGCGGTCAGATGAATATGATCAAGAAAAGAAAAGGAGAAGTTAAGAGCGCGTTGAAAACTATAGCTTGGCCTTGGCGATTAGATGATAGTTATGAGTTAATTCCTCTTTTCACTTTGCTCTTAATGCCGCTTGAGCTCTTATTTCTGAGGAATACAGAGGACATGCTACTGCTAAGCCAACATATACTTGCGGAAATGACGCTCAACGCCCAAAAAGGTTGGTTACAAAAACAACTTCAACAAAATAGTAACCATAAAATTCAATCTCACCATATACGGGGTTCTCCTCGATTATATCCTAAACCCTGTTTGTACTGCTATACAATTTACAAATATATAAAATTCCCTCAGAAAAAAAGCTAAAGATATTTCTTCTTGTTGCCGAAGTGGGAAGACAAAAGTACCCCATAGAATGCTGAAGGTGGCAAAAAATGCCAGAATCCACTAAGTTGTTAACTGAAATTGTAGCAAAGTTCCAATTTTTGTAGAGAAAACCCACTAGGCTTCCTTGCAATTTCTACTAATAAGCCCAAATGCCAAAGAAAAAAACTCATCACATTCGGATTTTCCTCAACTATACCCTAAACCCTATTTGTACTACTACACAAATACACAAAATTTCCATAGAAAAAGCAAGGATATTTCTTTCTCATTGCCTAATTGGGAAGACACAGGTACCTATAGAATGCTGAAGGTGGCAAAAAAATGCCAGAATTCACTAAGGTAACAACAACAACAACAACAACATACCACCCACCAGGTGGGGTCTGGGGAGGGAAGATTGTACGCATACCTTATCCCTACCTTTTGACGGATAGGGAGGTTGTTTCAGATAGACCTCTGGCTCAAGTAGAAATGAAAGCAACAGTAATAATAAGCAATAATAGCACCAAGAAAATAAGATAACAAAGTAAAAGAAACAAGCAGGTATGAATAGAAAACTAAGAATAAGAAATATGAGAATGCTAAAATAAAAATGCCGGAAATAATATTGATCCTACACTAAAGGAAAATAGTACTAATCCTAATACTAGCCATCTACCCTAATCGGTGACCTCCACACCCTCCTATTGTGGCAAAGTTTCAATCTTTTTAGAGAAAATCCACTAAGCTTCCTTGTAATTTCCTCGACTATACCCTCACCCTATTTGTACTGCTATACAATTTACAAATATACAAAATTCCCTCAGAAAAGAAAAAAAAAAGGGGTAAACCTGATGGTCGCAATTTCGACAGGCATAAAGTAGGATCTTTTGCTCCTTATCTTCTTTGGGATACAAAATGTTGTTACTGCAAACAAATTCAAGAAAAAAAATGGTTACCATTTTTTGACGTTAATAATAATTAATGTTAAGAACAAAAAATCAGTGGAAAATAAACAAACCATTCTCGGCAAAATTTCATAGTACTCATTTTCGCAAGTTTTTTTTTTCTTTGGAAATTTGTAGTTTTTACTTTTTAGAGAGAGAGAGTGAGCGATTTGTATCAAGTTCTTGTTCTGGGTTCTTGAAAATTTATGGGGTTTTAATGGAGGTTTAAGGAACATGTTCTTTACTTCCTTTAATTATAGAGGAACCCATTAACTGTGAGAAACTATACTAAGCCCCAAAATTTTGACTTTTTGAGAATGTTGATCTTAAATTGATTGTATTTGAAATTAAAGTTCCTTTGTGCTCTAATTAGGAGGTGTCAAATGGATGAGTCTGGCCAATTGAAACGAATTTATATGTAGTGCATGATATGTGAATTATAATCTAATCAGTCTAAAATTTCTTCGAATGAAAATGAGTTGGACTGAATTGAATTAAACTGGTATTATAATCCAACCTTCTCAAATTATAATTACTTTACTAAGATAAAATCTGTAGAAATATTGAAGAACTTGAGCGCTTGCCTGAAAAGAGTCTTATGTGCTTTAGGTAAAGGTATTTTATTCAAATATACTTTCTATATAAAAATGCAGGAATTTATGCTGAGTATGCTCATTACTTATTTAATGTTTGGCCTTGTTAACAAAAAATTAACAAATTCATATTTTTGCCAAGAAACTTTTTATTCTCCATCTTCCTCATTTTTCGCATTACTTATTTGTGACCCTTGTAATCTGATTTTTCTACGAATTCCGCATATAGCGAAAGTTTAATACACCGGATTGTCCTTTATTTATTTGCAATAGTAATTATGCGGATATTGTTTCATTGAGTTCACATTGTATCTCCTTAATGGTTTGAATTGGTTTGATTGGAAAAAAAATTAAAGAACATCGTCTTTGAAAATTTTTAGCTTGAAAACTTATTAAAGAAGACAAAATGAATCTAACAATTGGAAATTGATGGAATTAGTATTAGAAGGTTGTATATCAAATTTAAAAATCATTTTAGATCAATTTTAAAACAAAGATGTGTTGGTAAAAAATTTACACAACACGTTATGCCGATCCATCATAATTTTGATAACCAATTCAAGTAATTTGTCAAGATTTCAGACACAAATGCTGGAAAAAAATCCTGACGATCCTTCATGATTTAATTAGAAAATTTGGTGATTATCATAACTTGATGTTAAGACAAGTCTTATGACTAAAAATTATGGCTAGCCAACGGACGGGTTCGGGGCGGGGCGGGACGGGACCCGACGGGACGGGGGTAAGGCGGGATCGGTAGTGGGGCGGGACTGGCGGATTCTGTCAGTGTCCCGTCCCGGTCCCGGTCCCGTTCCCATTCCCGTCGGAAAAGGGAACCGGTATTTATCGAGTCGGGGCGGGGTCGAGTTTCCTTTTTTTTTACACTTAATTTTAAAAAATAACATATATATAAAGTATAAACACCTCAATAATTGAACAAGATAGTGTAATAAAAATATCTCAAGACTGTTTTTGTGCCTCTTATATTATTTAATAGAAATATGATTTTTTTGTAATACAATTGTCAAAATTGTAACTTTGTGGTGTTGAAAGTTGAAACTTGAAACTTGAAAGTTGAAAGTTGCAAATAACATAGTAAAATTGCAATTAAAAAAATTACATTTTAAAAAACACCTTTTCTAGTTTCTTTATAATTTGTTGTGGTTCTTCAGTTGAAATTGGTATTTGTTGGTCAAATTGCTCCACGTCGCTTCCACCTCTGTCGGATAAGATTTCGTTGTAGTTTTCGTCTTCTTCTTCGTTGATCTCCGGTTAACCGCACCTTCTCCGCTCCGCTCGTATTCAATCTCTGAATAATACTGCAATCTTCAAGTTGTCTCCCGCTAATGAGTGTTTGTGCTCTCTTATTTAAAATCTGTCGGCCGAAAAAGCGCTTTCAAACGTTGTTGATGACGCTTGGATGTTCAACACATCTCGGGCCATCTTTGACAATGTAGGGAATGTCTTCTCATTCTCCCTCTAATATTTCAGCAAGTCTTCATGTCCTTCTTTATTGACAAATGTTTCGTACGGTACAACACCCTATAAAACAAAAACATCAAACTCACTAACTTGGTTAGTAGTGTTACCATTATACATTCTACTTCTAAGGCTTTCAATACTAGCCGCATACACATCATGTTTTTTTTAGGTTGTGTTGAAGAAGAAGATGGTATGAAAGTCGGTTGATTGCTAGCACTTTCTTATTGGTAATGCATATATACATTTTTGCATTCGTCTTTTATGCTAAACAACACTTCTTCTTTAGTTTGTTCAATAGGTGGTGGGTCATTTGAATTTTTTGGAGTTGGAGGTGAAAGTACTGCTACACAATTATAAATAGTTTCAATAAGTGTTTTACAACCGTCTATTTTAATAGTCGGATTTAATACAGCACCAATAATATAAATAGTGAGAATATAAATATATTTTTTAATCTGCTGGCCGAAAAAGCGCTTTCAGACACTGTTGATGACGCTTGGATGTTCAACGTATCTCGGGCCATCTTTGACAGTGACGGGAATGTCTTCTCATTCTCCCTCTAATATTTCAGCAAGTCTTCATGTCCTTCTTTATTGACAACTGTTTCGTACGGTACAACACCCTGTAAAACAAAAACATCGAACTCGCTAACTTGGTTAGTAGTGTTACCATTATACATTCTACTTCTAAGACTTTCAATACTAGTCGCAGACACATCATGTCTTTTTTGAGGTTGTGTTAAAGAAGAAGAAGATGGTATGGAAGTCAGTTGATTGCTAGCACTTTCTTGTTGGTAATGCCTATATACATTTTTGCATTCGTCTTTTATGTTAGACAACACTTCTTCTTTAGTTTGTTCAATAGGTGGTTGGTCATTTGGATTAGTGAAAGTACTGCTACACAATCATAAATAGTTTCAATAAGTGTTTTACAACCGTCTATTTTAATAGTCAGATTTAATACAGCACCAATAATATAAATAGTGAGAATATAAATAATTTTTTTGTAAATTTTGATAAACATTTTTTTAATAGGTGTCTTATAAGATGTTTTCCATATATTCACTAAGCAGTAAAAATATAAGAGCTATATAAAACAACATAGTTGAAATAGTAGGATAATATATACCGAAAAATTCTTTTGTTGCTTGAAAAAAATCTCTAGATAAACAATAAGTTCTGAAATCTTTTCCCAATCGCTATCTACAACCATATCAGTTGGATTTCGATTATGAGTGTTAAAAAATAAAGTTATAGGTCTTCTATAGTCATAAGCAACACGTAGTTGCTCGTATAAAGAATTTCACCTAGTGGCTACTTCTTCGAGATATTTTCTATAAGGTAGTCCGCAATCGTGATAAATTTTTTTATAATATTTTTTTTCGCTGTATTCTATTACTTTTAAAAATAAAGTTTATAGCAAATTATATTTTATTAAGAATGTCTGCAAAACGTGTTAGACAATCATTTACAACTAAGTTATATATATGACATACACATTTTATATGAAAATAATTTAGAAAAGATAGAGTTAAAACATTTTTAAAAATTGTAATAGCATAATTATTAGAAGAAGCGTTATCTAATGTAATAGTCATAATTTTATCAGTTATTCCGTAATAATCACAAATTTAATGAATATTTTCTACAATAAAAGCATCAGTGTACATATCATATATATATCTATACATTAAAATATGTTTTTACATAGACCATTTATAATCTATCCAATGATAGATTACTGTTAAATAATCATGATCGTTAGTGTCGCACCCTCTTTCAACCGCCCACCTCCGAAGAAAGGGGGATCCGACACGGTCGCGACGTATGGGCGCTTCCTGAATTGATAAAGGATGTTAAGGAGTCGCCACCTAATTATTCTACGGTGAATTAAGACACCTAAATGTTAACTAAATGCTGCAAAGTAAACTCCGATTAATAATCTGCGAAACTATGAGATTCTAGGTAAGGGTTCTCTATTATCCTAAAGGAAAGGGGTTAGTCACCCTTTAAGATCCGTTAACTTGCGATTATCCGGTCAAACTCAGATTAATTATTATGATAAGGAGAAAAATTCATGTTTAAAAGTATAAAGTTACTCAAAAGGGTGTTGCAGTAGAATCTGGATCCTTTCATCAAGCACCATTTCTTTTAGATAGAAAGGAAAGTATTTTAAAAGATACATTTGATAACATAAAAGATTTTCCTTTTCGAAAAAAAGTATGCATATGTTGTTTATAAAATACTTGTAAAAATTAATTTTTGGATAAAAAGGCATGCATTTGTATGACATTTTCCCTAGAATACTTATTTTTGGCAATTGATAGTAAAAGGGGAAAAGTAAATTATAATGCAAAGAAATGATTTATATGGAAGTCTTTTTTGAATTGCAAATCAGATGAAAAACAAAATCTCGTTTGTATGTTTAATAATGCAAGTGAAGGGTGACCAAATTGTTTTGAAAATTTTGAATATGCATGACGAGCCTAAAATAAATAAACTAACGGCGGATTTCCAATTTTAAACTACCCGATTAATCTAACGATTCATGCCTAATTATTCTAAGTGTTCAAACAACCACACAAGCAGAGTAATTAAATTACAATACAAAATAAAAGGAAGGCGGAATTAAAAGAAATTAAAACGGTAATGGCTAAGGCAATAGTAGTGTCATCTCTTGGGCCTTGGACACAAGTCCGACAATCTTGTTCTCTTTCGTTTCTGTAGAACCCCACTTTACTATCCCATATTGTTTAGATACATCGCAAGATGTAAAAGAAAAGACAGTTAGAAACAAATAAATGCGAGTAAAACCTTCGGATCCGTATAAAACAATAGAAGTTTTTATTACGGAAGGCTCAGACTTATATTTTAAGTAAATAAATTCCATTCATGTCGTGGTTGCAAACTAGAGACTCGTCGGACAATCTAGTTGCATTGCCAATGCATGTTGGTTTCTCACGTGTGATTTTATTACAAGTCTCATCATCGCCCTATTCCGAAGGAAGCAAATCGAGGGACAACCTTTCAAAAGGGACATGGCCTCAAAATCATTTTCATCAGCCCAAATGTAGTATCGTATTCAAATCAGTTAATACCAGATGGGGCTGCATCTGTTTTCCTTTGAACTGTAGTGTTTGCTTTCTAAAAAATATAGCAGCATATTCCTTTTTCTCAAACAAGACAGCAAATGAATCCATGAATAAAGCAACACATATTTTGCCTTGAAGTGCAGCAAGTATCACATCAAGATACTATCACAAAGTGCAGCACTTGACTTTAGATAAGCATCAACATTTGACCTTAGTGAAGTAGCTTCAATAGGCCAGGAATGTAGCTAATCATTTCATCAAGAGCAACAGCTGAATGTAGCAAATCAGCAACACTTAATAGCAGCAGGTCTTAGCAAAGAAATCAGCAACAATTAGGCTCAGAAATACAGCAGCAATCATGAACATCAACTGTGCTCAAAAGTGCAACAGTAGTTTGGCCGGAATGCAGTGTCAAACAATAGCAACCAGTAGCATCAAACAGTAACCATAAATGGCATCAGAAAAATAGTAACAGGTGTAGCAGTCTTACCTCCCACAAGGCAATAACAAATAACCTTAAGATGTGGTAAAACAACCTCATATGCAGCCATATGTTCTGCCTCCAAGAATATGGTAGCTAGATCACCAAGATGTGTCTCAATTGTAATAGAGCAGCATCCCCAAATAATGGAGGCACACATCAAACACAACTGACTTGTATTGAGTGCAACAGCTATGCCTTCCTTAAATTATAGCACTCTGAGAAAACAGTAGCTAAAAAATGGGACAAACACCATGACTGCAAGTACTCCAATGTGACAGTAGTCTTTGAAACATCTCCATGGCATTTGTGTTTTTTAAGACTCCCCCAGATCATGTAAAGAAATAGGGAAGTGAAGAATGAGAATCGAGAATTACATTTCATTAACAAGCTAACAAGTTGACTATCAAGTATTCCACTTTGTAGGATTATCATAACTAAACTAATTTTGAAAATAAGTTAAGATGACAAATAGGGGTTAAATTCAGATTTTTACTTAACAGATATGTTGCAAGTGGTCAAAGCAAACTGAGTCTTGGGAGATAAACATAACAAACAAATGGTCAATTTGAAGGGACATGGAAGCTAATGAGACCTAGGAATGTACAGGTAATAATCTTGCAAGGTCAACTAAACTGATTCTGAATATGTAAGGTTTCATTTATGCTATATTGTAGACATGAAAACACTTAAGCAAGCGAAGCCATTGTACAAGGAAGATGCTGGATATACAAATGAAGGACTGTCTAATCAGAGGCATACTCTTCAAAAATAGGACTGTTTAAGCTAAATTAAACATGCATACTTACTGTCAAAGGGACAGAAAACAGTCAAACTTACCTAGTCTAATCTAAGAGACAAAGCAGGACAAGCATATGCTTTTTACATGAACTGAATAGCTAAGTTAGTCCAAACAGAAATCGATATGCAGGCATACATTCAGTTTATTTAGCTAGATACTCTCAGACCAATACAGTATTTCAGACATATCTATGCATATTTGCAGGAAAGTGAACTTGTGAACCATGTATAGTCAAGCAGGGACCTAAAACTTATCATGACATGATCAGTTAAACCATTTGAGACAATATCCTAGATGTGCAAGACTAGGATACCAGTTCAATTATCCCAAATTAGACATGGCAAACATAAAATATGCTTCAAACAACCTAAAACAAACTCAGTCAGTCTTATTCAGAGATTGGGAATAAACACAAGGTATATGTTGGTTGTCTCATGGCTCACTAAAACAGAAGAGAGGCACATCAAGAATCCAATAGGACTTCTACTAAACAAGAAATTATTATGGGTATATTATGAGCGTAACATGATATCTAACACTGGATTCATTCTTAAACTACAACAAAAACAGTAGTAGGCATACAAATCCCTCTTATGAACTTTTGACAATATGCTGCACACAGATAACTGATTAATTACTCGAACTTAATCACAACATACTTGATACAAATAAGACCTAATCACCAATATTAAACACACATTGCACATAACAGACTATATTAAACTAATTGATACTAGTCTAACATTCTCACTATCAAATATTGAATACACAGTAACTAAAAAAAGAGAATGAGAAGAAATTACACATATCATTTAAGCATACAATAGAGGATCTAATTTAGCAATCCAAACTAACAGAAATCAACCTAAACTAAGCTAAATCAAATAATACTAATAAAGCACATTTAATTAACAGAAATCTGAAAAAAGGAAACTTGACCGAGAGGAATTTGAATTTACTGACCTTCTCCGGGCAGCAAATCGAGGTCTCGAATCGTCGACCCCGCTCGGAGAAGTTTTATTTATGCGATTGGAAAAGAACAAGATGTTCAAAGGTTTTGTGGCTTTGTCGAGCCCAAACCGAGGGTAAAAGAGGATTTTTGCAGTCCCTCTTTTTTGTGAAGAAACAAGAAAAGATGGATTTTGTTTCAATTCATAGCCTTTGAAAACCAAGAGCTTTTTGTCCCCCCCTAAAAAAAACCCCTCAAACACAACCCAAAAGGCTGTATTTATAGCATGGAGTTGAGACCTCAAGAAGCTGATATTTGAAATTCGAATTCCAACCAAAAGAGGGGGAAAATGATGAAAATGGTCTGAATTTTCTGCCTTTTCAGAGGTGATTGGAAATGGTGGAGGCGTTGGGACAGATATGCCGCAATTACCTATTGATTTAAAGACAAAACGAGCTTGGGACCGAGGGATATTATCGTCGCTCCCTTTTCAGAGGTCTCAACCGACCTTTACCAAAGCTCTGAAAAGTTCGATGGGTCGAGGGGATAGAAAAATGTGACGAGTGACAGGACAAGGTGGCGGTGGCGGTGGCAGGTGAGGGGCGATTATCCGGTGGGTAAGGTGGAACCGGCGAAGGGCTGATGGTGTTCGTTTGGTTTTTTGGACGATTTGGGTTTTAGGGTATTGGGCTTTTGCTGGTTTTTTGGATGATGTTGGGCAAAATAAAAGGGTTGGGCTTTTGGTGGAAGAAAAAGAGTGAGTTTGGTTTAGGTTTGGGAATAAAAAGGGTCACGGGTTGGGCTGGTTAATTTTTTGAGTTGATTTGTTTTGGGTGAGGGAAAATAAAATGGGGAGTTGGTTAAAAATAAAAGAGGTTTATTATTAACAAAATGCTTTGAAAAAATATAAGTTATTTAAAATAAAATAACGATGTGATAATAATAAAATATAATATTTGCGAAATGCTTAAAATAAAAATAAAAATGTGATGCCGTTTTGCGAAAGTAATATTACATAGAATATTAGGGTAAAAACTATGATTATGATATTAAAAGATAAATGATAGTAGAAAAATGAGAGTAATAATAATAATTATATTGAGAATAATATATATATATATATATGCATATATGTATATATATTGAAATTGTTTTGATGTGTCAAAATATTTTAAAAGTCAAACAAATAATCGGAAAAGAGGGGATACAATTGGGTGTCAACAACTGCCCCTCTTTGGCCGGACACGATGAAAGAGTTTTCGGATAAAGAAGTTGACTGATTAGCCAATTTTGTCCTGATCGTCGGGACTTGAATGAAGGTTAGAGACACACGGGTAGAGATAGGATTCCGAGGGAGAAGAAATTGCAAAAGTTTGTGCAAATTCGAGAAATGTTGCCCAGTATCGAGTTATGATGACACTGGTTGCAGGTGTGGCAAAATATTGGGAAAGAGCGGAACGACGTTCGAAGTAGACCGCTGATCAAAATTGCCTCGGTTCACTGCAAGAATTAGTTCCACGTTGTGTTGAATCTCCTGCCGATTCAAACTCTTGCGAACTAGAGCTAAGATAAAAAAATTAGTGCATAACTGCTGAATAAAATGGGTATAAGAGAATACGATCCTGTGAATTGAAATGCCGTCCTTGTACAAATGTCATGCAAAATGACGTCGTTTGTATGACGTCGTTGTATAGACGTAATGCGGATGACGTCGTTTTTTTTAATAGCGGGGTAGGGCCGGAACCGGTCCACCCCGTTGGCCAGCCTTACTAAAAAAAGTCCTAATGATTCATCATCATTTGTTAATCAAAATACAAACGATCACCAATGCCGAATCAACTGCTTCTGTACCTTTTTAACAAGGCCAAACTTTAATCTCCCATTAAAATATATTTAAATATTGATTACTTTTGAAATCGTAAATAGGGGTGTAAAAAGTGGTTATTTGCCCACTTTCCCCATACTTGCATAATTGGGCTCTTCATTTAAAGCCCAAAGGCCCAATCAAAGAACCAGACAATCAAGGCCTTACTGACGCCTTATATAAACCCTAAAGCCATTGTGAATCATCACTAGTGAAAACCCTAACGCCGCCCCCAGGTATTTCAATCTCTTTCTCCTTTACATGCATTTTAAGCTGAAAAACTTTTATTTGGTTGCTAATTTCAGTTGGATTTTGCTATTTTCTCACCTATATGCAGTTTGCTTGTGAGATCGAAGACAAAAAATGGCCAAGTCGAAGAATCACACCGCTCACAATCAGTCGTACAAGGCTCACAGAAATGGAATCAAGAAACCTAAGAAGCACAGACACAGCTCCACCAAAGGGGTATGTAATTGTGTACTTTCTTTAATTATACAGGAACCCATAAACTGTTGGAAATTATACTAAGGCCCCAAATGTTGATTTTTTGACATTTTTTTTCTTCTAAATTGATTAGTACTACTATTTGAGAGTATAAAAAGAATCCACTTATATTTGCTGATTCTGGTTATCCTGAAAAAATTTCGTCCATCACAGTTTTTTGACACATTTAGCTGTAGTGTATCGATGTATAAATTGAGAAAATGAGTGCTTTCTTTTTCTATTATTAAGATTTAGATATTCAAAAACTACATTGAGTATTATAAGTTGCAAGTAATACATAACAAAATAGTAAAAAATACAGATTAAAGCGCGTTTGGACATAAAAATTGTGAAATTTGAAAAAAAGTTGAAAAATGGTATCTGGAAATTGGAGTTGTGTTTGGACATGTATACCACTTGGAAAAATATTGAATTTTTGTGTGTTTTTTGGAGTGAAATGTGAAGAAAAGGTATTTGGAGTTTTTTGAATTCCGTCAAATTGTAACAATTCTAATGTCCAAACATGATCCCTTGATACAATTCCGAAAAAAGTGAATTATTCATGGCCCAATGGGCCCTTGGATGTTTGAAAAACTATTGCAAAGTACGAAAAGTTGCAAGTCTCTTCATAACAAACAAACAACAACATCAACATATCGAGTGTAATCCCACAAAGTGGGTGTCTGGGGAGTGTAGGATGTACACATATCTTACCACCTCTGTGGGATAGAGAGTGTTTCCGAAGAGTGAAAAATTTAGTTTAAGATGTTGAAGCATTTTGGGACTTGTTATGATGTATGGATGGATATGTAAGTGCATCTTTTTTGTATTCTAAGTTATTATTATTTGGTAAATGCAGATGGATCCCAAGTTCTTGAGGAACCAGAGGTATGCAAGGAAGCACAACAAGCAGGGTGGGGAATCTGCCAAGGAAGAGTAGAATATTCCAAGAGTAATAGGGCTTTCTAGGTTTTTTGTTTATTGCTGGCACTGTTGTCCAAATTTGGGGTTTTAATTGTTTGTTAAGCGAATATAGTGGCTACTATGGAAACCAGCTTTACTGTTTAATGAATGCCTCGTTGCAATTCATTTTATTGTTACTCACCAAGTCCTATTTTCTACCGTGTTCAATCTGGTTATCTTTGGATGTGTTTTGCTTAGTTATATCACAGTATGAATAAAGAGTCCCCCATGCAGACTGTTGCCTGTGTAAAATCTGAATCTCTGTGAGATTAGTGAACTCCTGGAGTGGTTAATTGTGTGAATCTGTGTTTCTACAGTGCATATGGATCATATTTTGCATGAGATATTTTGTTTAAATGATAAATGTTTATGTGAAAGCATTTATCGGCTTTAATGTTAGTGTTCTTGTTACTCTCCTTTGGTTACCACTTCATGTTTTTGGTCATCTTTATTCAGTTGCTTTCCTGTTTATCATGGAAGTGCAATTCCTTAACCTGCTTAGGGGTCAAAATCCATAATGTTCACTCGGATAGAAATGAAGATGAGATTGTTGCAATCGTTGGCTTCTTTTATGTGCTGCATTATGATTTTTGTTGATGACTCTGTATCAGCTTTCTCGTTTTGCGTTTGATTGTTTGCTGGTGCGAACTCATTGGTCTTCTAGGTACTTGACACTTACTATACTAGGAGATGTATTTGTCAAGTTGTGTTCTGATTCGCAAACTGCATTGCAGTTGCTTTAATTCTGTGTGACCAGAAGCAGTTCATGTTCCAATCTGTAGTTTGGTTTTGCTTATGGTACGTACCTCCACAATTACCAATGGAGATGTTGACCTAACAATTTTTGTTTAATAACTGATTGTGTTCATTTGCTTGCTTCATGAGTAGCCATTTCTGCAAATTCTCAAAATGAAATGAATGCTAATAGCTGGGAGAAAGGGCAAGTATGAGTCATTTCAATTAAGTTGATTGTTGTATTACATGTTTAAGTTGGGGCGAAAGGATGGAGAATATAGCATTGTAAGGAGAAACCAAATCAAGTCTACTTTTTCTATCCAAATCAATGGAAGGGAGTTTCTATTTAGTCACCCATTTAAGTAAGAAGGAACTAGTTTACGAAGTCAAGTTTGTGATGTAATCGCAACATTTCATGTGCCTGTTTGACAACCAAGGAATAAAGAAAATAGAGCAAGGGTAAGCATCATTTTACCATACCAGATATTCCATGAGCACTGGCTGCATGAGCAAGCATCATTTTACCATTTGCATCACCAATGCAATAAAGGTGAGGGAACTAGAGGTAAAAAGTATTATAAGAACAACATCAACAGCCTTGTGAAAGCATATCGACAATAGGGTAGTTCCAACTGACCAATTTTCCATCAGCATCAAGAACCATAGTAAAAAAGGTGAAACCCTACTGTTACAAACAGATCTTTCCAGATCTAACACCGTAATACCAAGGCCTATTAGGTGGAAGGATATTACCCTACCAGAAGAATGGATCCTGGAAGGAGTAGTTAAACTTGAACCTGTAGAAACTACCCAACCAAATACCCATCTTAGAGAAATAACCCAATACCAGGATGGTAGAGTTAGTATATCGTTTCATAGAAGATCTACGAGTAGTAGATACAATGATACAAGTTCCGTAGAAACCCTAGACTTAGGAAGAGTCTCACAAATTCCTTCAGTAATAAATACCCCTTACAAAACAAAGCCTAGACGTTCTACGTCAGATTTACCCAATCTAAGAAACGTAGACTACACAAATGAACTAACACTGTTAGAGAGAAAATAAATGATCAGGAACCTACTAGTCCAACATTTTCCTCGATAACAGAGAATTTAGTAAACGAAATTGGAGTTTTAGAAAAAAGAATTCCGAGTAGATAAGAAATTCCTACAAAAAGATTTTTATGAAAAATACAACATAGAAAAAAGAATTTGGTTCTTTAAAAACTTTTTAACTCCTGGTGCCGATGTTAATCTATCCTTTAACTCCTGGAAACTCCGCTCACAAGCATCAGACCACTGGAATTTTATAGCCTTTTGTGTTAACTTCGTTAGAAATGCTGATATGGTAGAAAATACTTCTACGAACCTTCTATAATAGTCGGCTAAGCCCAAAAAGTTGCGAGCCTCTGTTGGAGTCGTAGGCCTCGACCAATTCTTCACTGCTTTAATCTTCTGAGTGTCAACTCTTATACCATCGTCTGACACTATATGACCAAGGAAAGCCACTGACTTCAGCCAAAACTCACATTTTGATAGCTTTGCATACAACCTATGGTCCCAGAGCGTTTATAGTATTATCCGCAAGTGATCCACATGCTCTGTTTCCGATTGAGAGTAAACCAGAATATCATCTATAAATACTATCACAAATACGTCCAGGAATGGGCGGAACACGCTGTTCATTAGATCCATAAATGTTGCAGATGCATTTGTAAGTCCAAATGACATTACCAAGAACCCGAAGTGCCCATACCTTGTCTTGAAGGCCGTCTTCGGAATATCCTTCTCTTTAACCTTTAGCTGATTGTACCCCGACCTTAGGTCAATTTTTTAGAAACATCTCGCACCTTGTAACTGGTCAAACAAATAGTCAATTCGGGGAATATGGTACTTGTTCTTGATAGTAACTTTATTTAGCTGCCGATAGTCGATACACATCCGTAATGAGCCATCTCTCATTCGTACGAACAATACCGGCGCCCCCCAAAGAGATATGCTAGGCCTAATAAAGCATTTCTCGAGAAAATCCTTTAATTGCTCTTTCAATTCTTCAATTCAGCTGGAGCCATTCTTTAAAGAAGAATAGATATCGGTTGAGTGTTTGGCAACACATTTATACCTAACTCAACTTCCCCTTTAGGAGGAAGGCTTGGAAGTTCGTCTGGAAATACATCAAGAAATTCATTGACCACCGAAATTGATTGAGGACTAGGTGGTTCAATATCGACATCTCTTGCCCGTACAAGATGGTATATACACCCTTTGGAGATCATCTTTCTTGCCTTAAGGTATGAAATAAACCTACCTGTTGGCGTTGTCGTATTACCTTTCCATTCAAGAACCGGCTCGCCTAGAAATTGGAATCTAATAATCTTTGTTCGGCAATCAACATTAGTGTAGCATGCCGCTAACCAATCAATGCCCATAATAACATCGAAGTCAACCATTTCTAATTCCACTAAATATGCTAGGGTCTGATGACTACAAGCTAATACTGCACAATTTCGATAGACCCGTCTAGCGATTACCGATTCACCAACCGGTGTAGATATCACAAATGGATCCCTTATCAACTCAGGATCCATACTAAATTTACAAGCAACGAAAGGAGTAATATATGATAAATTTGAGCCTGGATCTAACAACGCGTACATATTATGTGAAAGGACCGATAACGTACCTGTAATGACATCAGGTTAGGATTCCTGATCCTGTCGTCCCATCAGTGGGTCATGGGTCGTGGATCGTGGGTCTTTATGATATTATCTCTTTGGACCCCCAAATTGCTTAATATTTACAATTTGGTCCCTAGAGTTTCTGAAAAGTTGAATTTGGGAACGACGGAAGGCCTCCTTCAATGGCCATAAACAGCCTCACTAATGGCCATAAATTTTCCATTAACAACCCTCCGTAATGGCTATTAATAGCCATGTTTTGGCAGTTGAGGAGTCCTTCCCTCATTCTAAATATTGATGCCTTTTGGCTCAATTGTGCAACACGAAAAACAGAATATAGACACACAAAAAGACAACAAAAATGAGACAACATTTATATACACAGAGACAAACAGAAGAGACACTGAAATTCAGTCCAAAACGTTGGGACTAAAACAGAAACTCTTCATTCCTTTTCTATTCTTCAACAAGTCGTTTCGTGTTTGTTTTCTTCGTCAGAATCAACCTATTTGCTTTGTAGTGTTGATATTAGGTGTTGTTTTATATTGGTAGACTATTGCCCGTTAACGTAAAAGAATATATACAGGGCAATCTTGTCTTAAAGACATAATGCCATCACTCGACTCAGCACACAGTTGTAACCATCCAGATTTAATGTTTCTTGATTTCAGGTTATCAAGATTCAAGACTCAACAACTTTGCGGCAATTCTGAATATTGGCTATTCGTTTATCCTTTCGATTCGAACACTTGTAATATTTATTTACTTCCAGTACTGCTTTACAATATTCAACAAGTTTAAGATAAGATTTGTATTAGTGTTCGAAAGATGTCGATCGAAAGTTGTGTGACCAAATCTGAATATGGCTGTGGTTTTCTGGTAGAAGAGAGATGATTATGTTGTTGAAGGTCAATATGTTAATGGTGTCACCGCTCCTGGGAGTGGTGGGAACAAGCGCCCACGAGAGGCTGAGGATGTCAACTGGGACAAGTGGAGAAGGTTGAAGATGTAGTTCTATCTTGTAGCAAAAGGCCTATATCTGTCCCAGACAAAGGATCCGAATTATGGTAAGGAGGAAACGGACACTCAGTCCGATGAAGTGACTGAAGTGGGCCAGAATCCGAAATTGGGATACGTAATTTTCTTCCTATTGTCAAGAATAAGATTAAATGATATCTGATTAAAAAATGGCTTAAAGTAAGGAGGAATATAAAAATGGTTTTTCGAAATAATTTATAATCCTTACGCTTTAAAATCAGAAGTTTAATCTCACCTTTCTTCCCGTTTAAATATTGGATTTTGCAAATGACTTAAAAAGATCCGTTCTTTTAAGTGTAATTATTAAAAGTGTGTAAAGTATGTTCGCACATACGAGGGAGAAAGATCCACTAACTGTGCAAAAACTGTTACCACTCTTAAGTAAGCGCCAAGAATTCTTGGGCATCAATCATAAGGGAAGAAGATTAAAAGCTAAAAACGTTGAGCCTGTCACACTATTTGGCGGAAGATCCTTCATAGGATGATTTTGGACACTCAGTCATATAAAGCCTACGGGTGACTGGAGTGGGCCAAAATTCATTTGATAGGAAAAGTAATGGACACCTAGTAAGGTGGGCCAGAGTTTCCAGGTCTTAAATGATCTGAAGGCCAAAAGAAAGGAAAAAAAGAAATTTGACACTCAGTCAGCCAAATCAGCTGGAGTGGGCCAGAGTATCCAGATCACATATGATCCGGTTACGCCCTAACCACGGGCAAAAGGTTGTTCATGTGAAACAACGCCACCTCTAAAGTAGAAGGGGTTGGAGAGGTTGTCTTCAATAGGATTTCAAGGAATGAGATCACTCTAAAATGAGGTGATACATGTCCCAAACTTGGTTTAAGGGACGCTGTTGGTCAAGCTGGTTTGAGACTAGTCCAACTGGTCTGTAATAACTAAGAATGGTACAGTATGTATGTAGCCAAATGAATGATATATTTGTAATCCGTGCATCTATGTCACCATAGATCAAGACACGTTAAATAGAAAGTCATTCAAAAGCTAACGAAGTTGAGATTGTTGCTTTTTGTCGACATAAACCCTCAAAATGAATGTGAGGTAGGTGAAGAGGCAAAATCACCTTTCCAAGTTCAGTCAAAGGAATAGCGAAAGAAGCACCGCTCTTCTAGAACTTAGTCACACCTACATGAGTGATTTGAAGTTTATACAAAATAGAGGGGGGAGACAAGTACTTTGCGACCTTCATTAATGATGGTACAACGTATTGCATCCTTTGTTTGTAGAAAAGAAAAGATGAAGTTGTTGAAGCGGATAAGCGCTACAAAGCAGAAGTTGAAAATCAACTAAGCCTACGGATTGAGGAATTCATAGTGATAGAGGGGGAGAGTGTGAATCATCGTTCATTAAACAACTGTTCATTACTCACCTCAGTCCAACGGTGTTAACCAAGCGCAAAGCTGTACGCCCAAATTATGTGGGGCAAGGCGATCCTTACCACTAATGCGATTCTCAACAGAACTCTGAATAAGGATAATGATAACCCTCCATGTGAGACATGGAAATGATCTCACATACAAATGTTATGATGT